>JAZKJV010000917.1:0-582868 GCA_037367405.1 Ottelia alismoides | reverse complement strand
TATCTGAATGCCTTGAGCATCATCTCCTGTAACAATAATGTCATCTACATAAACAATAATGGCAACCGTACCTTTCTGTGTCTTCTGAACAAAAAGTGAGGGGTCTGCAGTGGACCTCACAAACCCCTGTTGTTTCAATCAATTCTGAGAACTTTTGATACCAAGCTCTAAGACTCTGCTTCAGGCCATAAATTGCCTTATGTAGCCTGCATACCTTCTGGGACTCCCCCACAGCAGTAAACCCAGGTGGTTGATGCATGTAAACCTACTCCTGAAGATCTCCATAGAGGAATGCATTCTTTACATCAAGCTGAAATAACGGCCAATCTCGTGAAGTTGCAACAGCTAGTAGAATTCGTAGCGTCGAGTGTCTCGCTACTGGAGAAAAAGTATCCTGATAATCCGCCCCATATGTTTGGGTGAAGCCTAGTGCCACCAACCTTGCCTTGTAACGATCCACACTCTCATCTGTGTTTTGCTTAATGGAAAATATCCACTTGCTGCTTACAATCAAAGCTCCTTGTGGGGCAGAGACAATACTCCATGTCCCTCGTGACGTTAAGGCGCCATTTCTTCTTCCATAGCATGGCGCCACCTGTCGTCCTGTAAAGCCTCCATATATGTTCGGGGTATAGTAACCGCAGAAAGTCCGACTGCAAACCTCCTGTACTCATTGAAAGATGATCCAAAAAGACATGTGCAACAAGCGGGTATGTGGCACATTTACGTCAAGGCTTCCTCAGCGCAATAGGGGCATCCAAATCTGCATTACCTCTGTCTTCTACACTGGAATCATCCTGTGTATGATGTGGAACTCCCAGTACCATCAGTAGAAATAATGTTATCATGACATACATGAGGTGTGCTAGATGATGTGGACGGCTTATGAGCAGAAGATCTAGTAGAAGACCTGCGAGTGTAAACAATGAGTAAGAATCTTAGCTGAGGAGTAGGTGGTGGTGGAGGAGGAGGAGGTGATGGTGGAGGTGATGGTTGCGCAGGTTCAAGTGGTGGAAGAGACGGAAGTGGAGGAACAACAATATCCTCGTCATAGTTATTGGATAACCTGTCACCTGTAGGAGAGAAGTACATGATAGATTCAAAGAAAGTAACATCAGCACTTACATAATATCTCCTACTAACCGGATCAAAACATCTATACCCTTTTTGAGTACGAGAGTATCCAACAAACACACATTTGACAGCTCGGGGTGAGAGCTTATCACGACCAGGGTACAATTATGCACGAAAGCCACAGACCCAAAGACTCGAGGTGTGAGTGAGAATAAGTCCTCGAGAAATGCAGTCAAGAAGGGAACCTTCTCTCCAAAAACAGTAGATGACATACGATTCACCAAGTAGCAAGCATTGAGAACAGCATCCCCCCAAAAGGAATGAGGGGCACGACTTTGGATCAACAATGTTCGTGTGACATCAAGAAGGTGGCGATGCTTGCGTTCTGCCACACCATTTTGTTGCGAAGTGTAGCTACAAGAGGTTTGATGAACAATGCCATGGGAACTGTGAAACTCCGACAAATGTAAAGTTGAAAATTCCAAAGCATTATCCGTTAAATTTGACATTGGCAGAGAAGATATTATTAACTTCTAGAATAAATCTTCTGATAATGGCACCAGCTTCGTACTTTTGTTTCAACAAGAACACCCAAGACAATCTGGAATAATCATCCACAGCAACCATATAATAACGATGCCCCTGAAGATCAGGAACACGACTTGGACCCCAAATATCAAAATGAAACAGTTCAAAAGACCGACTACTATGACGACTCGGACGACTTGGAAACGAAGACCGATGGTGTTTCCCAAGCTGACAGGCTTCACAATCCAAC
Organism: Ottelia alismoides; assembly: GCA_037367405.1. Lineage (NCBI taxonomy): Eukaryota > Viridiplantae > Streptophyta > Magnoliopsida > Alismatales > Hydrocharitaceae > Ottelia > Ottelia alismoides. The sequence continues at coordinate 581,016 of JAZKJV010000917.1, read as the reverse complement.
GCGGTACGGGTAGATATATGTGGTAGGACATGACACATCTTCTACAGAGGAAGATGGGCAAATCGTAGATGCCAAAGGAATGGAGAAATTGATCCAGACGAAATAGTAGCAAGTCCAACACATGAAGGTATAGCAAGCTTATACAAGCCTCTCTGCTCACGGCCATGTCCAATCACCCTGCCAGTCAGTATGTCCTGATACACAAAAGAAGATGGGTCAAAGATGGCACGACAACGTAAATCTTTTGTAAGCTGACTAATGGACAATAGGTTCATCTGCAAATCAGGAGCATATAAGACATTCTGAAGACTCAAAGAAGACGTTAGAGTAATCTCCCCCTGACCAACAATGAGTAATCGAACCCCTTTTGCAATGACAACAGATCTGCCAGGTGTAAGTGCTCTGTAGGTAGTAAACTGCATTATATCGCCACACATATGATGGGAAGCCCCGGAGTCCATAATCCGATCTGTCAAGTCTGAGCAAGTAGTACTGGTAAGTGCATAATGAGTACCTGATGAGCTAGAGGACGCTCTGGCAGAGGCCGCAGCCTCTGTAGAACCTGGAGACGGAGACGTAGGACTACTCATCATCTCCCGAAGTATGGAGACAATGTCATCAAAGCGAGTGTCTGGGATAGGCGCAGAGGGAGTCTCAGTCTGTTCAGTAACACGTGCAGAGGCTGGATATCCATACTTGTGAAAGCATGTTTCTTCAGAATGTCCTGAACGGTGACAATGAGCACAGGAACCACGATATCTGCCTCCCCCTCGACCACGAGGTCCACGATCCCGAAAGTGGGACGATCCTCCTCTGCCTTGAGTGGCATCCATAGCTGAAGGAGGAGATTGTGCTGTAAACGCTGATGCATTAGTAATCCTACTCAATCACTTATAAACCTCCTCCATACGTGGAATGGTCTCGCCAAGTCAAAAGTTGAGTACGGGCTGCATCGTACTCAAGGTCAGGAGAGGACAGAAACACACCTGTCATCGTGGCATTTCTATATACCTTTTGTTATTCCGTACTGGTTGTGATCGACATGAAGCTATGCAATCTCTCAAACATACCCTGCAGATGAGAGAAATGGGCATGGAGTGATCGCTCATTCTGCTTGGTGGAAAAAATGTCGAATTGCAACTGAAGTATCTTGCTTTCATTCTTCGACTGCCCATATGTAGCTGCCAATATGTCCCGCATAGCCTTTGCAGTTGGTTGATTTACAATATCATTAGCGATCTCTGTAGTCAGTGTCCCAGAGAGCCATATACGAGCATAAGCATCATCCTTCTTCCACGTCGCATTCACTCCAGTCTTGTCTTTCGACTCGAAGTCTGTCAGGATGTGCTCCTTATTATGACACTGCATCAGGGTACGAAACTGCATGGACCATAGTTCATAGTTGGTCCCGTCCATCTTCACTATAGGAGCCAGGCCTTTGAAGGGCACCCGAAGATGTGAAAATGTCACCCTTGTTCTCTAACATGTTTGAAAAGAGCCATAGACCGACGGAGAAAAAAGAGACAGGCGGTCTACAGAATCATATGAGGGATAGTTTGTATGTGTAGACTCATACAACCATCCATAAACCTTGTTCAATCGGCCGATCAAGTCAACAGAAGATGCAGCGGCGCTGCCTGAAGGTGCTGGTTGCAGCAGCGGCACCCACAGGATGGCGCGGGGCCCGCTAGGGTTGACGGCAGGGGTCGCTCGGGCTTGCGGCGGTGCCGCTCGGCCCGCTGGGACTGGTGGCAGGGGCTGCTAGGGCTGCAGGCGACGGGGGGGGGGGGGGAGGGGGGGTGTAGGGTTTGGGTGGGATACCGAGACCTCGGTATAGGACAGTTGCTCTGATACCATACTAGGAGAGAATGAATTACTTGCATTAGACGTGACCAAGGGCTCTCTTATATAGGAGAATAGCCTTGGGTTAATTACATGATAAGTACTCAGAGAAAATGAAATTACATAAAAGAGACATAATAATATATTTATCTTAAAAATAATTATATCCTTATCCATTTTAAAATACAAATACGAATGCGGATACGAATATTGACGGATATGAAAAATGTATTACCATATCCTTAAAAATGAATGCGAATGTAAAACGAATACGAATAGGATATGAATAATAATAGAAATATTTCGATAGATTAAAAATAATATACATGTTTAGGATGGTTTACACATAAAAAAGATCTATCAGACATATTCATTTCATAACAATTATATCAACAAGGGGGGATGCAATCACAAAATATTATTAAGTACATTTAAAAAAAATACTATGCAGATGTACAAAGACGGATATACGAATATGAATGCAAATATTAGCGAATGTTAAAGTGATATCCATATTCGCATCCATTTTAAAACGAATACAAATGTCAAAATATGTATAAAACGAATACAATAGTGGATCGAATACGAATATATTCATATTCGTTTTCATCCTTAACGACAGCTATAAACTGTTATAATTCAATGTTGTATTTTTCATGAATAGCTTTGGACAAACATTTTTATATCATTAAAGATAATATATAAATACACCTTTAAGATAAACAAATAAACTTCCAAACAGCCTTTTCAAAAGATAGGAAAAAAACATATAGAAATAATTTAATAATAATAGATATACTCATGACTCCTCCAAGAGAAAATACCTTCATTTTTTCACACCAATGAAATAGTCTTTGCAAGAATATTACTTCAATGTCAAACATAACAGAAATAGTCTTTGCAAGAATATTACTTCAATGTCCAACATAAACACATTATAGTTCAATGTTGTATATTTCAAGAATATCTTTGGACAAAACATTTTTATATTATTAAAGATGATATATAAATACACCTTTATGATAAACAACTAAACTTCCAAACAATCTTTCAAAATATCGACACAAAAAAACATCTAGAAATGACTTGATGATAATAGATATAATCATGACTCCTCCAAGAGGAAATACTTTCATTTTTGCATCCAATGCAATAGTCATTGCAAGAATATTCCTTCAATGTCAAACATACACACTTCATAGTTTAATGTTGGATTTTTCATGAATATCTTTGGACAAACATTTTTATATTATTAAAGATAATATTATAATAGGGTAAAATGGGACTGCCCTGGGGGAGCTAACTTGGCTTCCCCCGCCCCATTTTCCCCATATTTTTTATTTTTTTAATGAATCCATGGATTTTCATTATTATATCCGTATATTATGTCATTCAAATTTTGTGTGAAACAGAGACTTTGACGGCTTCCATCCAGACGAGGTCGATTTCAACAATTCTGCAACCGTTAGAAAATGATTGTCTAGATGGAGGCCATAGGAGTCTCAGTTTCTCACAAAACTTGAGTGACATATATAGGGATATAGGATGAATTTCCGCGGATTCAATTTTCAAAAAAAATATGGGGGAAAATGGGATGTGGGGAAGCCAAGTCAGCTCCCCCATGGGGGCAGCCCCATTTTACCCTATATATATATATTTAGGATAAACAGCTAAACTTCCTAACAATCTTTCAAAAGATCTGCACCAAAAAAACATCTAGAAATGATTTAATGATAATAGATATACTCATGACTCCTCCAAGAGAAAATAACTTATTTTTTTACACCCAATGCAATAGTCTTTGCAAGATATTACTTCAATGTCAAACATAAACACTCACTGTAAAGACACTAATCCTACAGATGATGCCCTGGCTTCATCTACATGCCATCCTACCTCTTAGAAAATCATACTCACCAACGTTCTACCTAATCCTATAAGCAGTAAGACATTGCAGTGCTGTTCTTCCACCTATCACAAAATTTCACTAGATATATCTCCGTATATTTCTTGGTAAGCTATCAGACTACCGCATAACAGGAAAAAAATAAGAATTTATGCAAACAATAACTATATATTTGGAAGAAAGAAAATGATGCCTAAAGAAGCTTGCAACCATGACATCTTGATCACTGCCACAGAGGTTGTAAAAATGGACAAGTTTAGACTGTATCATATGGATAATTCCTCGAATAAAAGCATACTACCAAATAGTTATTTTTTAAAAAATAAGCGATGGTCCCTCGTGATTCACTAACTAAATATAGGGGATTTTTACACCGTGAACTTTAAAAACTTTATCAATTACCTTCTCGACCTTGTAAGCATCATAATTATCATCTCAATCTTGTAAACATGCTATCTCTCACATCACAATTCCTGTGGTTAACAGACATCCATTTGTCGTCAAAGGTGAATAAAATTTACCCTTTCTATTTAGGGATTTTATCACTTGTGCCCCTCCGAGATGTTGCAATATCAGTTATGCCCCTATCTTTTTGGTAATATCAGTTGTGCCCCTCAAAACTTGCTCCGTCATCAGTTGTGCCCTTCCGTCAGATTGACCGTCTATGAGTTGACTTAACCATGGTTTTTTCAACCTTGGTGCAGTTAAGAGGGGTATTATTGTCCAGTCCTTCTTCTTCATCTTCTTCCTCCATTTGTTCTTCTTTCTTTTTCTTCATAATTTCTCTCTCTTAGTGACACCTTCATACATCCATGGGATCTCTAAAATTTTTGCATTTTCACGGATATATCATTCATTACGGATCAAAACGGCAAATTTTATTGAATTTTTGATGATTTTTTATGAATCAAATTGTCAAAAATTTATCAAAATTTAGGAAAAAAAACCTAACTCCAGTTCCACCACAACACATGCGGAGGAGGAGGGCGGAAGGGGGCCAAGGGGGAGGCATAGGCGGCGGGGGCGCTGAGCGACCTGGGGGCAAGGGCGGCGGGGCGACCTGGGAGGGCGGGCGGTGGGGGGAGGTGGGAGGGGCGGAGGCGACACGAGAGGAGGAGGTCAGTCTGGAGCAGGCGCACGGGGCAGGGGCGAGGGGGGCCGGTGGGACAGTAGCGGCGGTGGAGCGGGCCACTAGGGGTCGTCGTGGATGCGACGGAGAGGGCTGAAGGGGCGCCCGCGCGCGGGCGGCGCTGCCTCCTGTACGAAGGGCAGCGCGGGCACAGGTGGACGGCGGATGGAGGGCTGGGCGGAGTTCTCAGCCGCGTCTCGCGCGGCTGCTGCGGGGGACTATGCTGTTGGAGGTTCGCGCCGCGGAGGCTGAGGACGCGGGAGCTGATGCGGAGGTGAAGTGCGGGGCGCCGCTCTGCGGGCTGGTGACCGTGGAGGAGGGCGTTGCGCGCGCGGCCGTGCGATGGAGGCGCCACGAGGAGGAGGCGCCACGAGGAGGAGGCGCCACAAGGAGGCGCCACGAGGGCGGCGGCAGGGGGCGGCGCCCGGCCTGGAGGCTGGGGCGGAGGGCAGTAGGGGGCGGCGCCCGGCCTGGAGGCTGGGGCGAGGGCAGCAAGGGGCGGCACCGGGGGAGGGGAGCTCAGGGCGGAGCTGGGCGGCATGGGGCTGGGGCGGGGGCGGAGAGGGAGGGAGGAGGAGGTTGAAGGAAGAGGAAGAGGATGGGGAATAGAAGGAAGAAGAGAGGGTACCGTATAATCTTTTTTTTAAAGTAATTCCACCTATGTCCTCAAAGTTAACGGCCGTTTGCACTGTGGATGGACGGTCACTACCCGAGGGGCACAAGTGATAAATTAGCAAGTTTTGGACGAGCACAACTGATATTACCAAAAAGATAGGGGCATAACTGATATTGCAACATCTCGGAGGGGCACAAGTGATAAAATCCCTTCTATTTATATAACCCATATTCCTCCTTCATCCTCCATCCTCCACTTTGTCGTCACCACGACCCATCTACCACTGTCATCCGGACTGCCCCCACATCTCCCCGGTATTCCCAACAACAATTCCTTGCCTTTACCATTCCCCAGCAGCCCCATGGTTGTGAGCTCCTCGATAGTTACGCCCCTTTCTATCATCCCTCTTTGTATCTTCACAATCTAGATGGCGGAACTGTTGTCAAGCCTCGAGGTGGGTTTGTCGAGGAAGATACCCGAAGATGTGGACAAACTCCATTGCGACAGAGAGGCAGAGACACCTCATTGGAGAGACCCCCCGTGCCGGATCCTACCATCGACACATGTGTGGGCAATTGAGTCGAGTCCAAGGCCCTAAATGTCGGTTTCGGTCACCATTTCGGTATCGACCAAAACAGAATTTCGATGGAATTTCGGTGGAATTTCGATCTAAATTTCGGTCATTTCGGTCATTTTTTGTACTAGGACCCCCATATTTCGGTCATTTCGGCCATTTCGGTCAAATTTCGATTTCGACTGGATATCGATATTCGATAGAAATTCGACCGAATTTTCGCTGAAATTTGAGGCCATGGGACTCGAGTCCACCTCGATAATGAACCCAGTTGACTTGGGAGTGGAGATGGGAAGGGAGATCAAGGACACGGAGGCTGACGATGAAGATGAGGGTTTCTCGGAAGGTGAGGAGGGGGAAGAGGACATTGTGCTAGGGGAAGAAGGCGATGAGCTTAAGGAGGGAGGAGGGACAGAGAAAGGGAGCGTGGTTAAGGAAGAGCGCGAGAGGGAGATAGCGGGGATGGGGAGGCTGGCAGTGAGGATCTGGAGGGTATACTTATCGACTCGTTAGGCCGAAGAGTGTGAGAAGCTTGAAGGGCTTGGCCCGGATAGAGACGTTCAGGATGGGGTCGGCTTGGACAACATCGGGTGTGAAGTCACCACGAGAGGTGAGATCATAGAAGAGTTGGTGTGATGCAGATCGGAAATTTGCAACGGTGGAAAATTATTTTGATGTCGGAAAATATTTGATGGGGGAAGAAATCAGAGGGGAGAGGAGAGAAATCTCGCCGGATGCGAGGGATTTTGGTAAGAGATCGTGGGAGATCGTGCGGATGGAGAAGAGATAGGGAGAGAGAGATGAGAAAAATCTCAAAATAATTAACTCTGGATTTGAATTAAACAAAAGACCATTATCCGCTTTATATAAGAGGGCGAGATTACAAAAATAGAAATAAAAATGAAATTCAAATCTAACTTATCCTAGTTGATTACAGCTGACTAACTATCTAATATAATCGACTAATTAGTTAAATCGAGATCACATGCAATCGCTTTATTTCAAAAAATTTGCATCCGCTAAACATAATTACTTGACCCCAATTTAATTTAACGATAAAAAATAAAGCCATATTTTTTTATTCACACTGCATCAGTTCTCCTCTGCGGCTCTGCCTGAAAAATTCGTCTCCCAATGTATTGCTTGATCTTCCGGCTTAAAGCTAGATGATTTTAATTCAGCATTCTCGATCATATTTTGGAAGAACTGATGTGGAGCAAACTGGCAGAACCCAAGTGTACTTGGTGCGGTGGTTAAAGCTGTTAATTTCATGCTGGAGAAGAGCATCTGTGGCGCAAATACCGGCGCCAATGCCGATTTAGCCCCCTTGACATGGTGCTCGAAAATTCAAGGGGCATCTTCATATTGAGCATCCTGGTCTTTAGAGAACCCATAGCAAATGAATGGCACAAACTTAGGAGGAGAGGGGATGTGGGTAATGAACTAGACCATACGATCTTTAAATAGGTGAAACACACATTCCTAATCCTAATTGAATAAGGTAGCAGTCCCAATTTCTTTCTTTCAGCACTTCTGTTTACATATTCATGCACCAGGAGATGGAGTGCAATTTTTGTACCCCTTCACAAAAAATATTCTCCTTTTGTTTATTCTTTACTTTTACCTTTTTGTAAAAGGTTTTTTTGGTGGGGGCTTGAGCATAATATGTCCAATAAATATTTGACTCCCCTTTCTTGGGGAGAAAGTATCCGATCAAATATGAAACTTTTCTCTTCTTAGAGTTTGGTCCTCCCAAACCTGATGGCAGCGCCGTCCACGGCGAAGTTGGTGATGGTGATCTCTTCAGATGCGCGCAAGCGATGGCCTTCGGAGGGGGTGATGACGTTGGTTAGAGAGGAGGGTCGCAGCATGGTTGTGGGGAATGGGGTGGGGGAAAGAGGTGGTGGCGACGCAGGGGTGAAGTGGAGTGGTTGGGGCGATGGCCTTCAAAGGGTGCGATGACGCCGAGTAGAGAGGAGGGTCGCATTGTGGGTTGTGGGGAAGGGGGGTGGGGGAAAGAGGTCGTGGCGGCGCAGGGCTGAAGTGGAGGGGTTGGGGTGATGGTATTAGGGCCGCTGGAGGGACGTCTGAAGTCAGCGGTGGAGGTACAAGAGGGGTTGAGGACGGTGCTTGGGTGACGGAGGATGTTGGTAGTGGGGTTGGGGGTTCATCGGAGGTGCGGATGGCGGGAGGCGTTGGAGGAGTTGGCGAGGGTGCTTCGGGAGCACAGGGGGCTAGTTGTAGAGGCAGAGGTGTTGAGTTGGCCAGAATGGTGCAAATGGTGATGATAGGGTCGTAGATGGAGCGATCAATGTCATGGGAGCGGGATTCGGTGAGGTTGAAGCTTCCAGAACTGCCTGGACAGCAACTGTAGGGACGGTTTTGGGGACGGGAGGGGGCTGCCATGGGGCTGGGGGGTACACCAATGGTGGGGGGTTGGTGAAGGGGACCTGCAAGAGGGTTGCGAGTGTCGGTGGAGTCGATTCCACCGGCATAAGTCAGTCGGAATCTTGCTGGACAGCAGCTTCTTTCACTTGTACCAGAAAAATATTTATATTGAACCATAAATCTATCCATTGTTGTACTTGATGCTTGACTGGAGACGATGTTTGTACCTCTCTTGTCGTGAACGTGAACCATGACGACGATTCAGGTTGAGCGAGATTCTCCAAAAATCAACATGATCTTCGACTTGCCAAAAATCACTTTCTCCAGACGGATCGTCAAATCATGAGGACGATCTAGATGTCATACTCTGATACTAATTGATGCAAATCGGAAATTTTGCAACGGTGGAAAATTATTTTTTTGATGGTGGGAAATATTTGGTGGGGGGGTATCAGAGGGTGGAGAGAAATCTCGCCGGATGCGAGGGTTTGGGGGAGAGAATCGTAGAGATCGCGTGGAGGGAGAAGAGATAGGGAGATAAAAGAGATAAATCTCAAAATAAATAACTCTGGATTTGAATTAAACAAAAGACCATTATCCCCTTTTATATAAGAGGGACGAGATTACAAGAATTGAAATAAATGTACTAAGCCTTCTCCCACTATAAGTAGGGTCGGCTACATGGATTCTAGCTCAAATCCATGTTGAAGGATTCGACGATTTTTCACGTTGGTTGTATGCAACCCCTGCAAGAGTGGGATTTGAACCCTAGTCTTTTGTGTGGTAGAAACATTGTACTACCACTAGACCATTAAGTGGGGTGTAAAAAATCAAATTCAAATCTAACTTATCCTAATTGACTCTAATCAACAAACTACCTAATATAATCGACTAATTAGTTAAATCGAGATCACATGCGATCTCTTTTTTAAAATAAAATTGCATCGGACTAAACATAATTACTTGACCCCATTTTAATTTAACGAAAAAATAAAGTCCTTTTTTACTTCATGCTGCATCAAGAAGGGTTGTAACGGATTTGGTGGGTCGTAGATGGAGCAATCAGTGCTGTGGGAGCGAGATTTAGTGCGGTTGGGACTTCCATAACTTCCTGGATAGCAGCTCGGAAGGATTTTTCTTCCTCTTTTCCTTCATTATAGCCTTCAAATTCACTTTGTATGTGGGCAACACTAACAATATTGTTCAAGACAACAACCTTGGGGACGGCTTTCTCCTATTGGTGTTCCAGAGACTAAATAATCGTTGGATTCGCAACGATTTTGACCGATTTTGTAGATTCGACTGAATCTGTAGCAACATAGACAACACTTTTTCATCCTCAGTCAATGTTAGACGGCTTGTTGAATGCGATGCTCTGACCTTGTGCCTGTGTGAATGCATGAAAGGATCGTCGGATCGTGCGGACGATCTGTTGGCCATGTTCTGATACCAATTGACACAAATGGGAAAATTCCAACAGTGAAAAATATTTTTTTATGGTGGAAAAATATTTGGTGGAAGAAGAAGTTGGAGGGAAGAAGAAGAGAAGGCTCGTTAGATGCAAGGGATTTGGGAAAGAAGAACCGTGAAGATCGCGTAAAGGAAGAAGAGAGAGGGAGCTAGAGAGATAATTAGAGAAACTCCAAATTAATGTCAATTTCAACTGCCTAAATCAAAGGGCTACTATCCTCTTTATATAGGAGGGATGAGATTACAAAAATAAAAATAGAATAAAATTTGAATCCTAACTTATCATAATTGACTCTAAATAAACTCTAACCAATTAATAAATTGGATATCACATGTGATCTCGTTATTTAAAAAGAAATAAAATTGCAATGACTCAGTTAACCATAAATAACATTGACTTAACTCTAATTTAACCAGACTCTAATTAACGGATGGGAAAATCTAATTTAACAAAATTGAACAGATGAATGTTTAATTTTGCCCTAATTTGTTTTCCCCCTAAAGAGTCTGAATTTGACCCTGCTAATTACATGAAATTAATAATGATATTGACTGTAGGTGGGAAAATTTGAATTAATAAAAAATGACCACTTAATTAATTTTTTTGATTCAGTGCATGCGATCAAACTTATTTTTTACTTGGGCAAGCTCAAGGTAGAACTAAGGGAGGCCACTATCTCCTTAGATCAATTTTTAGATTAATTAGATGCTAGGTTTTCAAGGAAAAATAATTTTTGTGATTTTTTTATGTATATAAATAAATGAAATGCCAATTCAAAGTTGTCAATTTCAAGTTCAAATTAACCTACGTTGGAAATTCAAATTAATATGCTAATTAACTTAAAATTCAGATAGCCAATTTTCCGTAAATTTTATGCCATGATGAAATCAAGAAATATTTTTTTGTATTTTTAGGGCATAAAATGCAAGCATGAAAATTGGACACTTTTTATGGGTTTTTTTGCAATTTTTCATGCAACGCTGTGCAAAAATTATGAAATTTTGTCAATGAGGTAATTAAGGTGAAATTAACTTACTATAAATTTTTGGAATTTTTATAATGCAAAATGAATTTTCTAGAAATTAAATATGTAAATTGTGATTTTGAGTAATTTAATTTTAATAAATAGAAAAACTCAATAATTTCTTGAACTAAAATTATCCTAAATAGCTCTGGTAATAAGGAATCCAGGACATTTTTTTAAATCTTTAAAATATCAACTTATAAATCAATTAAAAATCATTTACTCAGATCACGAAGCAATTTATTTCAGACTAATTGTGCATGCACATGAGATGAATTTTGGGCACATATTAGAAAACAATTAATTCTACCTATGTGAATTTTCAGTAATTTTTAGAGCAATTATCGATTCATTACAGATTTTCAAAGCACACAGAGTAAAATATTGCAATTTTCTCCACAATAAATATTAATAAATCAAGCAACACTAACAAAATTAAACTAACCATCAACAATAATAAAGAATCAATGATTCTATATGATGGTAAATGATGGTTCTAATTAGACTCAAACACAAGGGTATAAATAATCAAATAAAATAAATGTTGAGAAGGACTAAAATGTCATTACCCATGCCCGTTGGGGTATTGTTACAATTTTTCATGTGTGCATGTGGCCTTGCACTTGAATCTGGGGGCGAAACCTTGACGTTATTTATTGGAAGCCAGGGGGCTTAGATGCAATTCCCCCCTCCCATGTGCATCTCATGTGTTGAAGGAGACTCGGGCGGTGGCTTGGCACCAAGGCTGAGGCCGAGACCCAGAGACGCCATATGGTAGGCTCTTGTGGCTCGGGCCCGCCCGATCCTCGAGGCGGGGGCCTGAGGTTCGAGGTGGTGTCATGGCAGCTGGGGAGCCGACCAATGAAGATCAGACGGTCGTGGAGGCGAGGCGATGGATAGGCTTTGATGGGCGGTCGTGCAGGCGAGCTACGTGAGGTGATCGATTGCATAACGGAGATGAGACTTCAGAGCAGGCGGGCGGTGGCGTTAGTGGTGCGACCCCCGTGCGGTCAACGCGATTGGTGGCGATGGCGACTGATGGAGATGCATTGCGAGCGGCGACGGGCTGAGGTGTGAGAAGAAGAGGAGCGACTGCTAGGCGAGGTGGTGATCCACAGTGACTCGGTGGATACTCGAAGGTCTAGGGTGGTTGACAGTGGGTGTACGAAGGAAATATCGAAGAAGTGGAGAAAGCAGAAGAAGAGAGGGGAAGAAGTAGAAGAGGAAAAGGAGGGGGAAGAAGGAAAAGGGATGAGGGGATACCTGGGGTAGAGTAGCGATTGTCGACTACGGTTGCGCTCAACTCCTCGGCGGAGGAGGAGCTTGCGGCGAAGGAGAAGACTCTCTCAGATCTCGCCGCAATGGAGAACACGGTCATCGTCGCTCGATCTATCTCCTTCAAGCTGTCACCGAGAAGGGGATGAGAGCCGGTGGCGCTCTCTCTCTTACTACTGACAGATACTTTGGTGAAGGGGCGTTGTGGAGGAGGTGGTTGGGCTCGGTCGTCGAGACAGACGACGTGGAGAGCATGTGCGGCGAGGACGTGGGAGGAGCGATGGGGGAAGAGGGCCGAAGGAGATGGTCAAGTGGGTCAGCGAAGGCGGGGCGACAGAAGCGGACGACGATTGCATAGAAGGCAAAGCGGTTGCGGCTGCTGCAGGAGGCAACAACAATTGGGGAAGAAGAGTGACTGCAAGGTGCACTGAGGGGCCGCCACGTGGCGGGTAAAATAAAAGAACTAAATTAAAATAAATAACAAATAATAATAAAAACAAATAAAAGCATAAACTGGGGAGACATGGTGGTTCAAGGAGCTGTCACGTGTTATTCCCAAAAAATTCAAAAAATAAAGAAGAAGAAAAATCAATAAAAAAATAACAAACGAGGTGAAATAAAAAAGTGATCTTCACTAAAGTTATTCGTCTCGACAAGATCTATAATTCGTGAAGAAACCAAAATCAAAATAGATCATATATACAAAACTTATTTTTGGTGGTACTCTCTAGATATAAAATACATGTATTTTTGTATTTGACATTTTTTTTCATTTTAAATAAGGTAAAAATAGAACCCACTTAATGGTCTAGTGGTAGTACAGTGTGTCTACCACACAAAAGACCAGAGTTCAAATCCCACTCTTGCAGTGGTTGCGTTAGGTAGTCGACGGCCAGCGTAAAAAATAGTCGAATCTTTCAACATGGATTTGAGCAAGAATCCATGTAACCGACCCTACTTATAGTGGTAAAAGGCTTAGTACATTTTTTTAAATAAGGTAAAAATCAAAATAAAATCAGATAACATATTAAATAAATATTTACACATTAATCTATTTTTTTAAATTTTTGATAACTAAGCAAACAAAGAAAATAAAATACGAATTATGAGACTCTATATATAGACTTAGAGAGATTTATTTTCTTTGATTTTTGCTTCACTTTTTACTTGGATTTTTACACATTTTATTAAAACATAAATCAAAGAAAATAAATGAAAAAGAAATAAATCAAAAAGGGATATTTTTGTGCATGAAATAATAAAGTCAAATCGGTCAATATATACAATATACAATGACTTCCCAAAAAATCAAGTTTCACATATGAACTCCGACTCTTTTGAATTTGGTCTTGTTTTGTAGATAATTGAACGTACATTAATTCAAAAGTAAGCATAGCTCCATAGGAGATTGTATGAGAGAGATATTCACATTTATGCCTTTTTGTCTCAAAACTAGAGTTTGAGTTTTATTGAGTAAATATACAAGTTAGCATTTTTTGGTATTTTCCTTGATTAATGTTAGTAGGGTTCAAAATCCCCGCTTGTGTCGGCAAACAACATAAAAATAGTTGAATCTTTCAACATGGATTTGAGTACAAATCCATGTAACCGACCTACTTATAGTGGGAGAAGACTTCGCCATTTTTTTAATGTTAGTAATATATACACAATAAATTTGATTTTATTTTCTTTGGAGTTACTGAAAATAAATAAAAATAGGGAAATTATGGCAATATTCATGTGATAATGTACAAGGGAATTTTGGCTTCTTAATTACGCAATTATGCATGCTAAAATGTGAATCCTATTTACATATGCATGAATGATAATAATGCAATATAGATAAATAAATGCAACAAATGATTATGAATCACAAATTCATCAATCCCTGTATTTAAATAGTGCTCGTCCCCGAGCAACTAAAATGGAATGCATAAATGAAATGATACTGGATTCCATACCAAAATCATGAACAAACGGTGAAAATGAAGCTCGACTCGACCTTCTAACTAATTATGTGGCGGAGCTCCTTATGAGAAATAAGGTTTTGAGAACAACAGTCTCCAAACTATAAAAATCATTATCTCGACCCAACTCGAAAGTCATCTTAGATCAACCTTCTCCCAATCCAATATGAACACTGAAGAACTCAGAAGATGTTGGGGGATGCAATCTTTGTGTGATCTGCGAGTTCTAATTCCTTCCTAAGGATCTTGCAAGCTGTATTTGTTCGAGTATTTGGTTATGCGTCACTTATGTTGAAAATGGGAACCACATCCATGAGTTTAGTCCCACATCTACCAGTTGTGGGATGTGGAGACTTTGTGAGGGTTATATAAGAAGCCCCAGACCCCCTATATCCAATGAGAAAAGTAATAGATTATCAGTCCTTTGAGGTGTTCTCTCGTGGTTTCATCCCGCTCCTTAGGGAGTAGGGTTCCATGTTAAATTCCGCATTCTCCGTGACGTTTTATCTTTATTTTTGATACACTTACACATTCCTATTTTCTAACATGGTATCAGAGCGGGTTCAATTCTCGAGGATGATTATTTTATGTTCTTTTTTTAGATTCGATTATCAAAGCGATATTTGTTCTTAAACGTTATGGGGAGTATTGGAGATTTGTTCATCAGTTTAGGATTTTCTGGAACCCTATGAGTGCATCATATCCGGCGAGTGGCCGTGATCCTCTCCATCCAACAACGCATCTCCTCCAGGCAGAGGATCCCTTCCAGGTGCACCTCTCTGTTCGATGCCTCGTTGTAGCCCCAGGCAACGCCCCCTTCCGCATCGCGCTCCATCGGCAGCATCTTCCACACCAACTTCTCGGTTGTGCACCTCTGTGCGCACCTCATCTCCAGGCGACGCGATCGCATCTACAGGCAGTCGACAACAAATGCCCCCTTTCGTACGAGAACCCAACCGACGGTTGCGACCTTCAGATTCTAGGGTTCCCTTCGCAGAACCCAACTCCTCGTGCAGTAGATCACCGCCCTCCAGATCATCGCCACCCACTGGCGTATGGATCCCAAGACGATGAAGCTACCTCCTCTTCCTGTCGATTCATCATCTGCGACGGAGAGACCCCCCTTCCTTGCTCCAATGGCAACGTCTAATCTTCTCCTCGATCGCAGCCACGACCTCCCTCATCGCAACCCACGCCCCGAAGTCAAACGGAAACCTAGTCGAAGCATCCACGCTCATCGCTCCTTGCGACTCCAAGCGATGTCGAGCCCTTACGCGGAGGACCCCCTAGCAGCGGCTCTCCTCCCCCCTCATCTCCTGCAACGGTAGATGTTCGTATGAAAGAGGGTTCCCAAGCGGGAACCCTAAATAAGGGTAAAGGGTCCTGTTGTGCCGACTATTAAAAAATTGTGAGATGAAGAAAGTGCAGGCCGAGGCGGTTGTATTATAAAAAAAGGAGAAAGAGCCCAAGTGGGTCATTGGCTTTTAAAAAAAGAAGATAAATGTTTTTAAAAAGGAGGGAGGAAAGAGAAAAGTCGAAAAAATGCAACGGCTTAAAAAATGTTTTGAAAAAAAATGTGAGAAGTGAAAAGCCGTAAAAAATGTAAACGGCCTATGTTAAAAAATTGTGACAGCTATTTTAAAAAATGTGAAAAATGATTGGTTAAAAAAAGCCGAAAAATGTGTGGCGGCTTATTTGTTTTTTATTTCTCCCCTTCTTCATTTGTCTTCTCCCAACTTGGTCGATGTCTTCATTTTGACCAGTATAGGAGAAAGGGGAGAGTATTGTGTAGAGTCACATGTCTATTCAGATGTTAGATTCTCTATACCAACCAGATTTCCAAACTCTATAGGTCAGATATCCAGACTCGACATTCAGATTCTGAGTCTTCAATTTCAGATACGCACATGTATGCAGTCTTTTCAGATGTGCACATGTATGCCATCATGTTTTTGTGGTCCCATCATTCTTGTTTTCAGCCAGGGTTTTCATGTGATCCATAGGGACTCCAGAGTAGAGTACCATTCCCTGTGCCATGTTGGATAGGGTTTTCATATGGTTTCATAGAGACTCTAGAGTAGAGTTCCATTCTCTGTGCCACATGGGAGAGACCCAGTTCTCCGACTAGGAGACTTTTTCAGACTCCATTCTCAAGTGATCGTGAACTCTAGTACGAGATCCTTCTGAGGTTCCTATGAGAGAGAACCCACTTTGAGGTCCATGTGAGAGAGCCATCTTCAGAGATCTGCGTATGGATAATTAGAGATGCTCTTTTCGACCCTTTCAAAGATGGAGCAGTTGTCCACATGTTGCAACGTGCCAGAGTTCTTCGTGTAGAGACTCATTTAAGTTGCAATGACTATGACAGGCGCAGTACAGAGCACATGCTCTCCAACAAGGATATTCAGTTTGACTCGCACTCCAACTCATTCGTCCTTCTCACCTGCATGGCATGAGAAGCAACGTCCTCGACAGCAACCGACAGTTGTGCGCGTTGAGTTGATATTGTATGTAGTGTCTTGTAGCATGAGTTGAGTTTCCTTTCTATTTGTCCAAATTGAGCATTGCATACTCCAGCTTGAGGAGGAGTATAAGAAGCTCCAGACCCATGTATCCAATGAGAAAAGTAATAGACTATCAGCCCTTTGAGGTGTTCTCTCGTGGTTTCATCCTAATTCTTAGGGAGTAGGGTTTCACATTAAACCTCGCGTTCTTCGTGATGTTTATCTTTATTTCTGATAGGGAAGCAAAAAAACGGTATAAACGATCATCTAAACGATTGTTTGAACGTATGCGGTATGCGACCGCATCGTTTAACCAAAAGCAGCCCATAAACAATCGGGCCGCATAAACGGCCTTAAACGATCGCTTAAACGGCCTTAAGCGGTCTTACACGGCCTTTTAAACAGTCTGAAATATTACTTTAAAAACATGGATCTACTTTTTTTAAAGGATCATCAATATCCATGACCTTTTGGATTCATGCTATAAACTGTAATTGTTTATCTTGTTTATTTTGACATTAGGATGAAACATTTCCTTAAATTTGACAATATTTGATTTATATTGTAAATCTGTGATTATATTTTTCTTATTTATTTATACTTTTTTATTAATTACATGTACTTAATAATTTACTAATTAAAATGCAAAATCGCATAACCCGTTTAATTTTCGTTTAAACTCCCGCATACCGCTTAATCAGTAATCAGTGACCCTACCGACTGAATACCGCATACCGTTTTTTGCAACCTTGATTTATGATAGGCTTCCGCATTTCTATTTTCTAACAGTATCATGGACATGTTCTCTCCAGAGGAGAAGAACTCATACGTGCTACTTGGGTTCTGTTGCCATGGCTCAACGATGTCAACATGAACACGATTTTCTTTTGACGAAGAATACTTGATGCTAGATTTGGAATATGGCCTCTACCACCTTGTTTGATTCATCTCTAGTTCCTCATCTCCGCCTAGAGTTTGGAACTGAATCTTCCCGACCTTGTAGTCAGATAAGGTCTACGTTGTTCTCAGGAGGGGCCGTCCAAGTATGTTCTAGGAATCTCTCCAATTCCAAGGGGCCTCCATATCAAGGACTGCGAAGTCCACCATGTAATCTCATCCCTCAACATTGATGATAGCGTTCCTCATTTCTCCTTTGAACATCTTAGTGGACTTGTCAGCAAACTGGAGTAAGGCTCTAGATTTCTCAAGTAGTCCTACATTTAGCCTCTCGTAGAGGGCTATTGACATCAGATTAATTGGGGATCCATTATCCAGGAGAGTGCGTGCAAACGTAGTGTCATCGACATGACTCACCACATAATGGGCACCAAGGTCCTTTCATTTCCTTGGAAACGCATTCTTAATGGCGCAAGTAGTGGCCATTGACAGAACGTACTTCTCAACAGCACTTATTGTTTTCTTGTTGGTCCTTATAGGTGTGCATCTCACCTTAAGATATTTTAGAAATGCATGTGTTATATCCCCATACTTATCAAATGTGATTGTGACATTGATATATTTGTTACAAATCTCTATCATCTCAAGGTCATCTTTTTGAATTTTTTTGGATTTCTTCTTTTCACACTTAAGAGCACAGGAGAAAGGGATTATTGAGTACAACTCATATTCTGAAACTGAAACATGTTTATTTTTATTCAAACGAAAAACTGAGTTCTGTACTGTACAGGACTGACTCTGACACTCCTTGGAAAGGAATTCATGAAACAAAAACCGAGGTGCATCTTCTATTTGATGGAGCTTCCTCCTCAGATAGAGGTGCATGCTCTTTATTAGATTCGCTTGATTCACTATTAGTGCTCCTCTCTTTCTTTTTGTTCTTTTTATTTTAGGTTTTTTTAATTTTTTGGGGGATTAGCATCCCTCTTATTTTGCTGAAAGTGGTGCGGTGGTGATGTTGCTCCTATGCCTCGAAGTTCTCAGATAGAAACTTGACGACGTCCTTCTCCTGCTCATGTGCCCGATCAGATATGATCACGGTCCTTCCACTCCCGAGGGACATATGATTCACATTATCATATGAAAGGATCTCATGTTTAGATCTGGAGTAACATGAATATTATACCTGATCACGTATTCGTTGCTGACTCTGATTCAGGTTGTTGGGATCGGCCTGAACCTAGGCAGGAATTGGAGTCCTTAGTGCCATTTGTTGATCCTGGTTACTTGATACACAGATGAGATCTGTCCTCATGTCATGATAATCGTTCTTCATCTGTTGAACAATATCTGTCAAAGATTAAATGGCTAAGGTGAGGGACCCCAAATCACTGACAGGAGGGATCGACTGCCTTTGCTAATTAATTCCGAAAGACTCTCTTCTCCCCCGAGGTATCCCCACTTATCCTTTTTCCTTCTTCCCCCTCCCTTTCCTATTCCACTTCTTCCCCTTTCTTCTTCTGCTTTCTCCACTTCTCCTCCAATCTTTCCTCCGTACACCCACAATCAACCACCCTAGACCTTCGAGTCTCCACTAAGCTACCATAGTTCACCGCCCGCCTACATCGAAGCCCCATCTCCGTTACAGCATCGACCGCCTCGACAGCTTGCCCGCACAACCGCCCTATCCATCGCCTCACCCCCACGACCATCTGATCACCATCGATCAGCCCTCCAGCCACCACGACGCCACCCCGAACCTCAGGCCCATGCCTTGAGGATCGGGCGGGCCCAAGCCACAAAAGCCTACCACATGGAGTGCATCTCACAAGTTCCAGGGGACTTAGAAGCAATCCCCCCTAGCACGTGTGTCTCACGCGTTGAAGGAGACTCGAGCGGCAGCTTGGCACTAGGGTTGAGGTCGGAACCCCGAGGCGCCACGTGGTAGGCTCTTGTGGCTCGGGCTCACCCAATCCTCGAAGCATGGGCCTGATGCTCGAGGTGGCATCGTGGTGGTTGGGGAGCCGACCGATGGCAATCGAACCTTCGATGCAGGCGAGTGGTGGCGTTAGTGGTGCGACCCACGTACGGCCAAGGCAGTTGGTGGTGATGGCGACTATTGGAGGCATGTTACGAGCGATGAGCGGGACGAGATGCGAGGATAAGAGGAGCGGTGGCTAGGCGAGGCGACGATCCACAGTGGCTCAGTAAAGACTCGAAGGTCTTGGGTGGTTAAAGGTGGGCGTACAGAAGAATGATCGAATGAGAAGTGGAGAAAGCAGAAAAAGAGAGGGGAAGAAGTGGAAGAGGAAAAAGAGGGGGAAGGAAAAGGGATGAGGAGGGGATACCTAGGGTGCAGTAGTAGTTGCCAACTCCGGTTGCGCTCAACTCCTCGGCTGTGGAGGAGATTAGCAAGCTTGCATGAGCTCACATCGAAGGAGAAGACTCCCTTGGATCTCGCCACGGTGGAGAGCATGGCAGTCATCGCTCGATCTATCTCCTTCAAGCTGTCACCGAGAAGGGGATGAGAGCTAGTGGCGCTCTCTCTCTTGCTATCGGCGGATACTCTGGCGAGGGGGCGAAGCTCAAGCTTTTATTGGTGGTTGGAGCTTCGCGAGAAGATCGGGTGTTCGCAGGTGTTGTGGAGGAAGTGATTTGGCTCGATCATCGAGATTGATGACGTAAGAAGGAAGTGCGACGAGGTCGTGGGAGGAGTGGCAATTGCGGGGGAAGAGGGCCAAAGGAGATGGTCGAGTAGGTCAGCGATCGGAGAGGGAAAAGCAGGGTGTTAGGCATGGTAGGTACGGGCGACGATTGCGCAGAAGGTGGAGGGGTCGCGGGCCACAACAGGAGGCGACAACAGTTGGGGAAGAAGATGGACCACGTGGTGTGCTGAGGGGCCACCACATGGTGGGAAAAAATAAAAGATATTAAATTAAAATAAAAAATAAAAAATAAAAAATAACATAAAATTAAAGGGGTAAAGTGGGTGTGACATGGCGACTCCAGAAACTGTCGAGTATCGCTCAAGAAAATTCAGAAAATAAAGAAGACGAAGAAGAAAAAGAAAAATAAATAAATAATAGCAAATGAGGTCAAATCAAAAAGTGGTATTCTTGAAAATTGTTCGTCTCGACAAGATCTACAAGACTACAACTTTCATGAAGGAACCAAAATGAAAAGAGATCATCTATACAAAATGTATTTTTGGTGGTACTCTGTAGATATAAAATACATGTATTTTTGTATTTTTGCAATTTTTTAGCATTTTTAAATAAGATAAAAATCAAAATGAAATCAAATAAAATACAATATATATATATATATATATTAATCTAATTTTTTGGAATTCTAATAATTAAGAAAGTAAAGAAAATAAAATAAGAGGGACGTATATACATAGACTAAGAGAGATTTATTTTCTTTGATTTTTGCTTCACTTTTTATTCGGATATTTACACATTTTACTGAAACATAAATCAAAGAAAATAAATAAAGAAATAATAAATCGAAAAGAGTTATTTTTGTACATGAAGTAATAAAGTTAAATCAGTTAATATATACAATATATGACGAGGTCCCAAAAACCCAAGTTTCACATATGAACTCCGATTCTTTTGAATTTGGTCTTGTTTTGTAGATAATTTAACGTACATTAATTCAAAAGTATAGGTATTGTTCAAGTTAGCATTTAGTATAGATAATTTGAATTGGTCTTGTTCTGTATGAGAGATATTCACATTTACGACTTTTTGTCTCAAAACTAGGGTTTGGATTTTATTGAGCAAATATACAAGTTAGCAATTTTTGGTATTTTTCCTTTATCAAAGGTAGTAATATATACACAATAAAATCGATTTTATTTTCTTTAGAGTTAGTGAAAAATAAAAAATAGGGAAAATTATGGTAATATTCATGTGATAATGTACAAGGGAATTTTGGCTTCTTAATTATGCAATTATGCATGCTAAAATGTGAATCCTATTTACATATGCATGAATAATGAGAATGCAATGTAGATGAATAAATGCAGCAAATGACTTGGGAACAAAGCTCTATTATCATCTTTTAGAGTGATGAATCACTAATTCATCACACATGTTGCATCAGAGATGGAGTAAAAATCCATCATTAATTCTAGGGTGGCTTGATTAACTCAGTTTTAACTCAAGCAAGTTGACTAAAATTCCATCATTGTTTCTAGAGTGGTTTGATTAACTCAACTTTAACTCAAGAAAATTGACTCAACATAAATCAAATTAACGGCAAGGTTCGTGGTGTAAAACGGATTTACAAGGTTAAGGTGCTAATTACAATGTTTACAAGGTCGAGAAGGTAATTGACAATTTTTTTAACATTTATGGTGTAAAAACCCCTAAATATAAAGTAAATATGAAGTTTAGAGGGGTTATCACATGAGTTTACTAGTGTCATGGTGTAAAAATCCCAAAAATCGAAATATTTGCACCAAATACAATGTGTCTTGTGATATAAAAAATATTAATATGGGTACGTTGCACAAATATCTAACTATTTTTACAAGTTTATTATTCCATTAAAAGATAGATTACATACAAATTTCCTTTAATTAATATTTTCTATCAAAATAGTTTACTAACGAATAATCATGCTTTATTTATTGCTTTGTTTTTGCATAAAATTATTTTTTTATAACCAATAGGACAAACCTCCATAAAAGGCCCGCCGAAACTTTGTATTTCATTAAAAATTATAAACATGGATTTATAAGCACCATGTTTCATATAGAGCCTTAGCATGCTAAATTACAATCTCAGGGTAAAATCTCACATCCTTGAAAATCTACACATTCCTCGCCAGGCAAACGGCCTAGATGTGAGCTAACCTACCTTCAACAAACCCCCTCTATTCACTACCTGACAGTGTTGTCAAAGGCGTAAGGCGCTCTAAGGCGCTAGGAGTCCAAAACGCCTGAGGCGCTAGGCGCTTGACTAGGCGCTCGCCTGGGACAATCGAGGCGCTATATATATTACATGTATTTATGTAAATATAATCTTATATACCTATACATACATATATGTATGTATGTATTTATATGTACATGCATGTATTATTTCAAAAAATATTACACACATACACACCTAAATTACAATTTAATATCGATCCAATATATATGTAAGTGTATGTATATTTTTTTATATACGTGTATATATGTGTATGTAAGTATATATTATGTCTGCAATTATAGTACCTAAAACTAATATAAATGTAATGTGTAAATAGAACTTAGAACTAACATGTATAAATGTACATGTATATGTAGAATTAAGGACAAACATGTATATGTATATGTAGAATTATAGAATCAAGGACTACCATGTATGTGTATATATAGAATTAATTATTAACATGTATAAATTACATCTAATATCAATCCAATGTATATGTAAGTACATGTATATTTATTTATATATACACATATATGTGTAGTACTTAAAACTAATATAAATGTAACTTGTAAATAGAATTTAGAACTAACACATATAAATGTATGTGTATATGTAGAATTAAGGACTAACATGTATGTGTTTATGCATAAATATTTTTTTACGCTCAAAAAAAAGGGGAGACACTCAACGGTATAATGTATATTTATAAGTGAATGTCTATTACATGTATAATGTCTAGTACATGTACATGTGTACATGTGTATACATGTACATGTGTACATATGTGTATGCATGCATATACATATGTTTACATGTATGTGTATATGTCTATATATACATATATGTGTTTCTATGTATGTATTATGTTTTTAATTATAATACTTATAATTAATATGCATGCGTAAATGTATATGTATGTGGGTATGTAGAGCTTAGTGCGTATATGTACGTGTATTGCTAGTGTATGTATAATTGATGCTTGTATTTGTATGCATATATATATGTTGACATGTCCAAATATTACTCTGAACTAATATTTATCCAACTTTAAATTTTAAAAAGGAAAAAAATACAAATAAATCAGCAAAAAGCCCCATTTTTACTTCAGGCGCTCGCCTCAAGCGCCTGGCGCCTTAGGCCAGGCGCTCGCCTAGGCAGCGCCTGAGGCAAAACGCCTCGCCTGAAGCAAGGCAAGGCGCCTAGGGCTCGCCTCGCCTTAGCGCCTAGGCGAGCGCCTCGAGCGCTTTTGACAACACTGCTACCTGATGAGCTCCATATAGAGTCCACACTTTCCCAGTGGACTCAACTAATTCAGCATCGCCCAAGTCTCTCTTGATCCATGTTGTCTAAAGAAAAAGGTGGTTGATGTCCTCGCAAGCATCCCCGCACCGCTTACACATACCATCGCACCCATGAAAGATCATGGCCCTCCTAGCTCCTCTCACAACTCAGTCTCTTTTGAGTAGCCACATGAAAATCTTAACCCACATGGAGACCTTCCATCGCCACATTTGTGTGTGGTCATTGTTAGAGTTATTATATTTACATTTATGTTTGTAACCCTTCGGGTTCCGTAACCTCTCGTAACCCTTCAGGTTCTGTAACCATATGTGACCCTTCGACTTCTGTAACCACCCATGACCTTTCGGGTTCTGTAACCTTTGTACTCTCTAGGATTTTCTCTCTATATAAGAGACCCTAGATCTATGGAATAAACATCTCATTCGTTCCTCTTCTCAACATGGTATCAGAGCGGGTTTGATTCTCGGGGAATTATATTATGTTTTTCATTTAGTCGAGTTTCGATTATTGTTCATGGAGAATGTTCATTTTTTTCGATTCAAGTATAGGTTTCATTCTGAAACCCTAGTTCTCGTTACTGCTTCTCTCAGTTCGACGACAGGAGCAT
The DNA here is from genome assembly GCA_037367405.1 of Ottelia alismoides. NCBI lineage: Eukaryota > Viridiplantae > Streptophyta > Magnoliopsida > Alismatales > Hydrocharitaceae > Ottelia > Ottelia alismoides. The sequence continues at coordinate 556,586 of JAZKJV010000917.1, read as the reverse complement.
CTCCTCGTGGTGCCACAGATCTCTTCAAGCCACATATGCTTCAGGCTTGCGATTCAGGCTTGCAACTTCATGCGAAGTACATCTTCCTCGCACCCCGACGACGCGCAGGGAGCCCATCTCCTCCTGGCACCATCGCACGCAAATCGCGCCTCCAGGCTGTGCGTGACCAACAAATCGAGCACCCCCCTTTGGCGGCGAAACTCCAAGAGACTCCATTGCCTCATCATGTTCTGTCCCTCCTCGCAGCACGCGCAGGTGGCCACTATCAAGAACCAGCAGGTTCCATCGAGCCCTTTTTGCTGCCTCCCAATGGCGCAACAACATGGTGGCGCGAGATCCAGCAGATCACAAGCCTTTGTGTACATCCTCGCGGCTCCAGGTTGCCCGCAACCAGCAATGTAGGCGGCAGTCTCGCCGCACCTCCTTGGCGGCGGTGCCTTTGCGTGCCTCCCTCGCGATCTCCAATGCAGGCGGCACGGCACGGTGGCAACTCCAAGCGGAGGACCCCCCTTTCCAACAACAGCGCCCTCGATCGCCCGCATCGATCTCCTCCAAATTTTCTCCCAGGCAACGACTTCCTTCCCTCACGGCGATGCTGCTTTCTTCTCCAGCATGGCGACGGCACCACCTACTCCAGTATGTCGCTCCTCATCCTCCCCTCTAAGCCGATCTCGGTGCTCCTCGCGGGCGGCGGACGCAATAGAGAAAGCCCCAAGTGGGGGCGACGTCCTTACAGTAGGGGTTCCCATCGTGGGAACCCTAAAGGCTTCTGGTTTTTTTTAAAAAAAAGGGGGGCTTATTTAAGGCCCTGTGGGGGCCGTGGTCTTTAGGCCTAAGAAGGCTAAATTCTTTGTTTTATAAAAAAAGGGGAGAGAAGGTGAGTCAGCTACATTAAATTTTTTGTTGAAAAAAAGGGGGAAGAGGAGAGTTAAAAAAAGAAAAATTTTGAAAAAAACGCGTATCATAAAAAGCCGTACGCAGAATAATTAAAGAGAGAGAGAAAGCCATAAAAATGAATGGCTTCTGTTTAAAAAAACAAAAAAATCTGCTGCAAATGGCCCTTTGGGCCGTGTTCGAAAAATAATAATAAAACAGAGAGAAATGAGGAAGTAAAAAAAGTGATGAAACGGTTATAAAAAAAGGCTAAGTTATTTGGACTTGTTTTTTTGGTTAAGAGATTTTGTTTCAAAAAAAGGAAGAAAAGGCGCATACAAAAAAAGAGAAAAGCCATACGCAAGTTTAAATTTTTTTTGAATTGTACACAAAACAAAAATGAAAATGAAGCACAAAAAAATGAAAATGAGTGATAAAAAATGCATGGTTTGGTTTCTCCCAACTTGATCAGTGCTCCAATTCTATCAAATATGGGAGAAAGGGGGAGTCAGAGCTAAATTCTTCAGGATTGCACGTCCACGACTAACAGAACGGCCCTCCAAATTTCTACAGATCATCCGTCTTCACCGAGCATCAACTTCTTCGTCGAGTCGTATACTTCTTTTACGACCCGATCAATTCCCCGCATTGGACTTCTTCCGCAGCGATTCTTCTCCAGGCACGACAGAGATACGTTTCGGTGACCTGATATCGTGGTGGTTCTACATGCATGATAGAGATACATTCCGATGTCCTAAAAGCCGCAGACCCGTCCTCGTACGAGGTCTTCTACCAGCAACGGATATGAGTTCTTCTTGTGATGTATCGTGAAGACGTGTTGTATATTTTCTTTTTGATGCAAATTGCAGCTTTCTCATCTCCAGCTTGAGGGGGAGTGTTGGAGAATGTAATAGGTGGGTAATTACTCCACTCATGTTTAGTCCCACATGATGAGCGGTGGGACTCCGGCTTATCTGTGGGCCTATATAAGGAGCCTCACACCCATGTATTCATTGAGATTTTAATAGAATATCCAGCCCCTTTGAGGGCTTCTCCCGTGGTTTCATCCCGCTCCTTAAGGAGTAGGGTTCCACATAAATCCGAGCATTCTTGATTTTTATTATTTTCTTTATTGATTCTGCTTTTGCTTCGTCATGAGACACCTATTTAGTCTCAGGTATCGACGAAGAAGACATTACCTTGTATGTCTTCCTCACAATGAACAACGCATCTCTCCAACACCAAGAGTTTCAACCTTCCGAAGGATCCTCCATTCTTGTCAACATGTTCGACGGGCACGGAGACTCCTCAACCCTCTTATCAGACAAATTTATCACTTGGAGTCCAAGCCCCCTCCAACCATACAATTGCAACATGTGCCACCTTATCCACTACCAAAGCATAGAACCTAGGATAAGTATCATAGAAAATCCAATCCTCTGTCAAATCACCTCTCCAAAACAATAAGTTGCTCCCATCACCCATTACCAATCAAAGTACGGTACCACATCAATCAAGACAAAGCAGATACCCCTCTAAAATGTGGATGACACGAGACCACAACATCCACACACGCACAAAAAGTGGGCAAGATACAGTAAGTAGATCGGATTATCTTAGACATCTTCACAAGTTCTAATCATTCCCTTCCAGAGCAATGTCTTGTTCATGTCTTCAAGTCGCAACACCCCCAATCCACCCTCTTTGGTAGGCTGCGTCACCACGTCCTACTCGACCATGGCGATTCCCTTGCTATCACTGGATTATGACTAGAAAAAACACCGCATCAATGCCTATAGCAGCTTACGATGCCAAGTGGTAATACCCGCTATGAAAGAATGAACATCGGTATTGCCAACAACACAACCTTCACCATCACGAGTCTCCCTCCTAAAAGACAAGAATCTCTCAACCCTACCAACTTCTTCTCAAGCTTCTCTATCACTGGCAACCAGTCCGCCTACCCAAGTCTCCCACACAAACATAGCAAGACAAGATAAGTAATAGGCAAGCTCTTCGAGCAATCATGGGAATTGTCTCACAATACAATGACACTGTAGTGGAATATTTCATTGTTTCTATTTTACCGCATTTCACATGAATATTTTTTATTGTTCTTTAGCAAAAAATTACCATGTAATACATTCTCTACACATACACACTCTTATTTGTCTCCAAAGTTTTCGTGCGTGAATAACTTGAACGTATCTTTAGAGATGACAGATCAATGTATACTTACCCACCCATTGACTGTGGGGGGAGTACTTGATTAGATTAGGTCTAATTTTCATACAAAATGAAGGCATAAATCTCTTCATAATACAAGGAAACTGCCTCAATATGCTTCGAACATTTGAGAGCACAATCCCACTATTGTTTTTCTACACTATTTTTTGAGATCTAAATCACCATTATCTAAAAAAAAATAAAAATGAGGTTCCATATATTCCACTGGTTGCATGCCATATATGCAGAAAGAATCATTTTTTGTTGACGCATCCTCCTTAAAAACAGGGTTCAATGTAAGCCTTTTGCAATATTGATAATGTAGCGATATATTTATGTTTTTATGTATTGTTTCTTAATTATCTTTCTACTTATGTATGACCCATGTAATTTACCCATAGGCTCATCTCCTATATAAGAGAGCCTAGGTTTATGGAATAAACTAAGAAAAGGTTTTACCCCAACATGGTATCAGGGCGGCGGTCCTAGACCGAGGCTCCGAAACCCTAACCCTAGCCCCTCCTCCCTACCTCTACTCTCGGCCCCTCCAAGTGCCGCCTCCGGCGACACCAGTGCCCCTGCAGCACAAAACCACCTGCAGCGGCATCAACCCCTCCCAAGCATCCCGTGCCTCACGCGTCGCCCCAGCGCCCCTCCTGAGCCCCCAGTGCATCCACATGCGGCCGCGCAGCCCCCTGCGGCTCCTCGTTCCACATCCTAGTGGCCCCAAGCCCCCCTTCCCCTGCGGCCAGCGCCGCCCACGCGGCTCCCCAGTGACGCCCCCTTGCTTCCCGTGCTGCTCATTGCGGCCCTCGGCGACCCCACTTGTTGTTGGCCGCTAGAAAAGAAGTCGCTCCCTTGTTGTTGATGAGATCGGTTGCATAAATTTGCATATGCAATCGAATCTCTATATGTCAGGATAGACAACCCGGTGTTTCATCTTCTTAATTAGTCTTCTCGAGTCATCATGTCTGAAAACAAGGTTGGCATTCCCTCCATGGGCGCCTTACGAGGTCCTACGCCCATAGTAAAGATGGATGGGATCAACTATGAACTGTGAGCTATGCAGTTCATGAGTATGATGAAGTCTATTGGTAAGAAACACATTCTTACCGAGGAAGAACCGGTCGAGAAGACTGGAGTAAATGCCTCATGGAAGGCAGATGATGCTTACGTAAAGGTGTGGCTGTCAGGTACCTTGGCACTGGAGATTGTCAATGACATACTTCATCAACCCACTGTCAAGGCAATGTGGGACATTCTTGCTGCTACCTATTCACAAGCCAAGAACGAGACAAATATACTGCAGCTGCAACATGATATCTTCACCACTAAGCAGAATGGACGCCCACTCCACTCCTTATATACATCATTGCGTGGGATGTTTGAGAAGCTCTATAGCTTGAAGCCACTCAATTCTACTCCTGAGCAACAGAGGACTTATCGGAATGCCACCATGTTTGGTGTCTTTTTGGCAACCCTTGATCTTGAGTATGAGGCTGTCCGTTCGCAGATTCGGGCAGCTTTGACCATTCCTCCAATGGAGGAAGCTTTCCGTCGGCTAAGTCGGATCATTGTTCCATCTTCTCTCACCATCCAGTCCTCTTTTGCAATGGCTGCCTCTCGAGGTCGAGGGGGCTCCTATCATTCTCGTGGACGCGGACCTCGCGGCAGAGGTGGTCATATACGTCAGCCATGCACCTTTTGCCATCGTTCTGGGCATACCGAAGATAGATGCTACTCCAAGCATAGATTTCCAGCTTCTGCGCGTGTGGCTGAGCAGATTGAGCCTCCTGCAGCTACTACTATGGACCAGCGGTTCGATGATCTTGTGGCCAGATTGAGAGGTATCATACCTCCAACCTCTCCTGCAGTGTCTTCCTCAGCTCCTGGTAGTCACTCCGATGTGGCAGCGTCGGCCTTCACCAGCGACTCAGGTAGTACCTATGCATTCACTAACAGTTGTGGATTGGATGTAGTCGAATGGATTATGGATTCTGGAGCCACACATCACCTGTGCGGTGACAGAAATCAGCTTACAGCATACAGGTCTATTCCTCCAAGACGTACAGTGGTTATTGCAGACGGGACTCATTCCCCAATTACAGGACAGGGGGAGATCAGCTTGACTCGCTCTATGTATTTACAGAATGTTCTACATGTACGGATGTACCTGATTTTTCTATGAACTTGTTGTCTGTTAGCCAGATTACAAAAGATCTACATTATAGAGCCATTTTTGACCCTTCCTCTCTCGTATTTCAGGAGATCCGTAGGGCAAGGTGATTGGGTGTGGCCGTGAGCAGGGCGGCCTTTATCGCCTAATTCGAGCACCCTATGCTGGTTACTCCTCCTCTTCTGCCAGATCATCCTCACCGTTCTTGTGGCATCTACGTTTTGGTCATCTCCTGCTTCAGAAATTGTGTCGTGTCCTGCCGCAGGTCTTGCCTCACACGTCCTTCCAATGTGAGGCATGTCAGTTGGGAAAGCATCACCGCTCGACCTTTCCCAGTCGTCAGAGTCGGAGTAGTAGCTCCATTTTTGAGTTGTTTCATGTCGACATTTGGGGTCCCAGTCGTGTTCCAGATCACCAGGGACACAGGTTTTATCTAGTTGTTGTTGATGATTTTTCTCGTCTGTAATGGGTCTTCTTATTAAAGAATAAATCTGATGCTGGAAGTGTTATCATGAATTTCTTGTCTGAGGTTAAAATATTTTTTCTGCTTCTGTGAAAATTGTGAGAACTGATAATACCTTGGAATTTTGTACACATGCTCTATCCAAATACTTGTCAACCCGAGGTATCATTCAACAAACTTCATGTGCATACACGTCTCAACAAAATGGCATTGCAGAACGAAACACCGGCATTTGCTTGATGTCACGCGAACACTCCTCATTCAGAGTCGTGCTCCACACTCATTTTGGGGTGATGTTGTGCTTACGGCATGTTACCTTATTAATCGTATGCTATCATCAATCCTGGGTGAGAAAATTCCTTTCTCTCTTGCATTTCCTGACAAGGACTTATTCTCACTCACCCCTCGTGTGTTTGGCTCCATTGTATTTGTCCATCAGTTGTCACCAGGTGTTGACAAGCTCTCTCCTAGAGATGTCAAGTGTGTATTTGTTGGGTACTCCAAGACACAAAAAGGGTACAGGTGTTATGATCCGTTGCGTAAGAAGTACTATGTTAGTACTGATGTCACCTTTTTTGAGTCCGTGATGTATTTTTCTCCTACGGGTGATCGATTGACCCATTCAGACATTGATGACAACATATACATGACACCACCACCTCTGCCACCTAACATACCACCACCACCACCACCATCTCCATCTCTGCCATCACCACCACCTATATCAGTCCCAATCAAGGCCTTAAATGTCGGTTTCGGTCACCATTTCGGTATCGACCAAAACAGAATTTCGATGGAATTTCGGTGGAATTTCGATCGAAATTTCGGTCATTTCGGTCATTTTTTGTACTAGGACCCCCATATTTCGGTCATTTCGGTCATTTCGGTCGAATTTCGATTTCGACTGGATATCGATATTCGACAGAAATTCGACCGAATTTCGCTGAAATTTGAGGCCATGGTCCCAATTCCACCATTACCACACCATTATACCCATCGGCTTGCTCCTGCTCATGGCTAACGCTCATCATCAAGCACGCATGAGGTATGTTCTGATAACACATTTTCTACTGATGGGTCTAATGGTATACCTGAGCAGGATTCTACAGATGTGACAAATGTGGAGCATGCAGATTTGGACTTACCCATTGCTCTTCGGAAACAGAAGCGTAACTGTGCATCATATCCCATGGCATCTGTAGTGTCTTTTGATCGCTTGACTGGCGACTTCAGGTCATTTGCAGTTGCATTATCAGAGGTGGTGATTCAAAGAAACTATCAGGAGGCTATGATGGATAACCGGTGGCGTTTGGCTATGGAAGAAGAGATGGCTGCTCTCCGCTCGAGAGGTACGTGGAGTCTTGTACCAGCTCCTCCAGATACCTCTATAGTTAGATGTAAGTGGGTATTTACAGTTAAGCAAAATGCAGATGGTAGCATAGACAGATACAAGGCATGGCTGGTTGCACGAGGGGTTTACTCAGATATATGGCGTGGATTATCTTGACACATTCTCACCCGTCGCACGTCACTCTACCTTACGGATTCTTCTCTCTGTGGTAGTGATTCGTGATTGACCATTATTTCAATTAGATGTCAAGAATGCATTTCTTTATGGCGATCTCCAAGAAGAAGTCTACATGCAACAACCACCTGGATTTGCTGTTGAGGGGGAGTGTTCACAGGTGTGTAGACTGTAGGCTCTATAAAGCGATCTATGGCCTGAAGCAAAGCCCTAGAGCTTGGTTCCAGAAACTCTCAAACTTGTTTGAGAAACATGGATACAAGCGTTCAAATGCAGATCATTCTCTTTTTGTACAAAGAACATCCGAAGGTACAGTTGCTATTATGGTGTATGTTGATGATATTCTCATTACATGAGATAACATACAAGGAATAAAAAGGGCAAAAGAATTCTTGGGTCGTGAACTTGTTACCAACGATCTTGGAACTCTTAGATACTTTCTGGGACTGGAGTTTGCCAGAAATTAATGGGGACTTGTGATGACCCAAAGGAAATATGTCGCTGATTTGCTAAGTGAGACAGGAATGCTTGGATGTCGACCGGCCACCACACCTATAGATCCAAGCATGAAACTATACGATGGTGACATTGATGAGGTTGATAAGAGGAGGTACAGAGAGTTGGTAGGAAAGCTCCTTTATGTTACCATTACCAGACCCGATATTTCATTTGTTGTTAGTCGGGTGGGCCAATTCATGGAGCAACCACGTCAGGTGCATATGGATGCTATACAAATGATACTCAGGTATCTTAAAACATCTCCTGGTGCAGGATTGTTGTTTAAAAAGGGGAAAGAGGTTACCATCTCAGCATGCGTGGATGCAGACTATGCAGGGTGCCCAAAGGACAAGAAGTCCACAACTGGATTTGCCGTATACATTGGAGATTCTCTTGTCTCATGGAGAAGCAAGAACCAAACTGTTGTATCTAGATCTAGTGATGAGTCAGAATATAGGGCAATGGCCCAGGCTACTACAGAAGTTCCTCTTCCTATGGCACTGGAATGTGACAATCAGGCTGCTACATTCATTGCAAATAATCCAGCATTTCATGAGCGCACCAAGCACATCGAAGTTGATTGTCATTACATACGAGATATGATTCAGAAAGGTTTTATCTCTACATCTCATGTCAGCTCAAGGGATCAGACTGCAGATATATTCACCAAGGCCCTACTCAGAGGGCCCTTTCAGAAATGTTCGTCCAAGCTGACATGATCGACACCTATGCTCCATCTTGAGGGGGAGTGTAGCAATATATTTATGTTTTTATGTATTGTTTCTTAATTATCTTTCTACTTATGTATGACCCATGTAATGTACCCATAGGCTCATCACCTATATAAGAGAGTCTAGGGTTATGGAATAAACAGATAACAGCATATTTTATGCACCCATACCATCAAAAACATAGCAATGCAGAAGAAAATACCTCGATAGCCTCCGGCTTCTGAATGCTCGAACTTTTTTCCATGTTGGATTCTTTCAAATCCCCCTACAAGACATCATAATATAATTAGCAGAAACAATCGTGATGTTTTAGGTCTCAATGAACCCGCATTAAGCCATAAGAACGATCACTCAGATGGCCAAACTTTACATGTTTAAACAACAGAGCAAATTCAAGTACTAGGCGAGATAGGCTGCATAGATCCCTTGATTGGGCATCCCAAGCTCATTATTAGGTATATTAGATCATTACAGATAAGCGGTGTGTTTTAAACCGCGTACTAAATTAAACAAGTAAATAAATTGCCCACTTCATTAACTAGCATACCTGTCTTTTTGATTCTTCATGTTCCATATACTCAATAAGTCCATCAACTGACCAGTTTGTAATTCCTTTAATTGGAGATGTAAAAGGCAGGAGAACTTCAATAGCTTCACGATTATGTTTCAAAGCAGCAACTTGCACAGGTTTCAGATTATCCTGGCAAGATACAGGAGAAGAAAGGACAAAAATTCCAACATTTTAGAGTTTCATTAGAACAAGTATAATATCAACATTTGCCAATAACTTAAAGTTCAAGCACATAGGGAAAAAAACTTTAAAGAAGTTCACCTCATCCTGAGAATTTGCATCAGCACCAGCCTTCACCAAGCAGTTAATAATTTTTACATTTCCGTTATCTGCTGCAACATGCAGAGGAGTGGCCCCACCTGCACTAACATTTGGATCGGCTCCTGCCTACAGAAACATGATAGAATCAACAATTAGGTTTTGACATAGTGCCAACTTGACAATTAATATAGCAAAGTAATCATGTTGATAAAATCTTATAAAAGATAGAAAACATGGAACAGATAAAAAAAATGTCCGCATAAAACTATGCATGTGTTTTCTCAACACATGCATACAACACATGCATAGGCATTAAAAAAGGAGCAACCATCTATGCTCCTGTCTTCTGAAATTCAAAAAAAAATCTTTGAGGTGAAAGATGTAGACACGGTGGTTTATCTTTAGAGCCCTGAACCCAAAAGAGGTTTGAATTGATCACCCGAAAGTGGCATACATGTATGAGACACGGGTTCATTAACTATGCATTCAAATCCAGTTTGTTGAGTTGATCACAGCAGTGAAGTGCCCATAGAATTGTCAACCAGAAGGCCTCCATTGAGAAAACAGGAGCGCCAATAAAGACTAAGAATGTTCTTTGCTGCTACTATCAAAGTAAATGAAACATGGAGTTGCATAGAAAGACTCCTGGTACCTGGGGAATGTGAATCTGAACCTCACAGTGAGCGATACCTAAAGTGTTTTTAACGCATGAGCTAGAGCTGGTTTTCTCATGATGGCTCTTCCAAGGCTACTTAGTCAAGTGGAAGGGATGGTCACTGACAAATTGCACATGGATTGATGAAAACAAACTTCGATGACTCCGTCCTGATTTACTAGAATTATCGTGATGCCATCTCGACAAAGGGAGGTTCTTCTCAGCCCAGGGGGAGGGGGTGATGCAAAGGAACCTTATAAAATTCATTTATTTTGAGTCAGTCTTATTTTATGGGGCAAGTCATGAAGTTTAGATTATTTAAATATCTAAAATGCCCATTATATAAGACCTTGTCAATTTTTAGGGAAATTAATTGAATGCAAAGTATTTTTTTCACTTACCTCTTTCTTTCTCTCCTGCACCGTTTGCTTCCCCCCTTCACAAGCCCTAGATGCATCTCTCTCCTTGTCGCCTTCCCCCATCTTCCCAATGTCGTTGACACCACCCACCAACATCGCCCCTTTGCCCTCCTCTCTGTCGCTGCTCACCGACCGCCGTCACCCATTTTGCCCCTTGCTTCGCGGCCTCTGTCCGCATCATTGTGTGGCACTTGTCGCCTATATATCTTCCTCCCTTTCTTTAAAGCCACCACCCATCCCCCCCAACCCATGCCTTCCTTGTGTCTCCTTCGTGCTACCGCCAATCCAATGCCCCCCTTTGTATCACCACTGCCCACAACACCTAGGCCCCATCATTTGATGTTCATGATGCGGCCCAAGATGCAACGTGCCATCGTCGCATGCCATCGACGATGGCTCGATCTAGTCCAAGGTACTGCACTACCTTCCCCGGCCAGTTATGGTAACGAGAAGCAAATCCCTATTTTTTATGTTATATTTTTTTTTATTGTGGGTTGTTATGCACTATTGGCTTGGCTGGGAGTTAGTTCAATTACCTATGACATTAGAGTAAAGGCCCTAAGAGATTCATTAAGTAAAGTACTTTGATTTGAACTCGTTGTGTGGATAAGCAATGCCACTCTGTCCTGGATTTGTCATCATTTTATTTCGAATTTTAAGTATTAGTCGACCACATCAGATTTTCCCGAAACAATCGAACTCAGTCTAATTAGAGTTGAAATCGTCTATTAAATTTGGTAGGTAGCATCCATTGTAGTTGCATCAATGTGGAAACCCAAATGGGTAAAAACCATGACCCAGAACCGTGTTTTATGGTTTCCCCTTCACTCTCTCGATGAGGCTTATTTCCATTATCACAACGCTACTTCAATCGAGGGTAGCACGACTTCTTGTACAACTTGTGCGGTTGTACCATTCCTTGAACAACTCACGAAGGAAATTTTTATCTCACGGAGAAAAGGATCCACAACCCGATACATATGTATAAAATACTGAATAGAAAATATTTAGTAATAAAATTCAAATTCACAAGCTTATGGAACTTTCAGTACAAGATCTGCTTGAGAATGATGATGATCACAATTGAACATAAGAGAGCTTTGGATTGAAGAGAGCTCAAGAGCACATAATTGTAAATAAATAGAACTTGAATATCGCACAAGATAGTACTCTTTTCTTTTTTTGAGAGTAGAGAATATTTCTCATCAGATATATGTCTCAACAATAAACCACTAGGGTCCTATTTATAGGGTTGGGCCTCAAAAAGTCATTAGTAAGCAAAAATTGAAATTCCAACATTTTAATATTCAAAATCAGAGTTGATCGATTATGTATTTGGGTTGATCGATCATAGGTAATCGATCAGAGACCAATAAGGTTATCGATCATTTTGTGACCAATGAAAATGAATTTGAAAAGTGATTGATCCATGGTCAAAAGTTGGTCGATCAAGGATGATCAACCAGGATCAAAAGGTTGATTGATCAGATCAAAAGGTTGATTGATCAGATCAAAATCAACAGCCAAGTATTGATCGATCAGGATCAAAAGTTGATCGATCCTGTCCAAAAATTGATTTTATGAAAATGATAATTCTAACTTATTTATGCTTACTGATCAAGATTGTGCTAGTGCTTTTCAATACAAAAAAATAATGTAAATCGCTCGTCTTGACAAAACTTGCAAAAGAGCCCCGAGGTCTTCTTGCTTGTTCTTGACCTCCAAAGTCTTCAAATATTCTTTATAAATGTATTTGAGCTTTTGGAACTGAGTCTAAAGTCTTTTTTAGAGCAAGTTGCTTTAAGCCGTGTCTTTCAGAATCGTGCTTTATAGTTTTCAATATACTTTTCATCGTTTCTTCTACCCAAAAAACAATCAAGCTACAAAACAAATATGCAACCAAATCCCTAGCAAAATCTAAGTCACTAACATAGTGGAGTAATCAGAGGGGAATTAGATCGTTGCAAGATATGGACATAAGAGTATGCACGAATGATTTGAGGTAGAGGAAAGCAAGTAGAAGGTTGGGGAAAGAATAGCTAATAAGATAGTTATAGATCTGGGGGTGCATACATTTTTCCACTGTTTTATTTTAAAAAGGCTGGAGTTCTTAATGTAGGGACAACAGTTTAAAGAGGAGCTATCATGTAGAACAACAAAAGATGCAACAGCATGCACATCATTTTTCAAATTCAAGAGACACGTACGCAACGCCAAAAGAATTACAGGGAATCTATGTAAGTATCCCTTTAATTCATTATTGGCATTGCATTAAAAAATTTAACGAGCCAACACAATTGCATCTTTTTTTGCTCATGTCTTTGTCCGAAAAAATAAATGCTAAATAGCAAAGTTCTGATCTCAGATAATGTAAAGGAGTGCTTTCTTAACAGCTAAAAGTTGACTAATAACCCGCATGACTAACATTAAGACAAAATTAGGCTATAACGGATTACATATGCAATATGTATGGGACTAGAAGAAGTGAAGGGAGAAAATGATGCAGTATTGCAAAACCTTTTGGACGGTTAACTTTTTTTGACGGAAAAATAGGTGTACCCCCATCGTGGGTGCCACCACATGAATTATATTAATATAATAGGTTTAATAGATTTACAAGATTCATGATCCCCACAGATTATAGAGAGCATTACAGTGAGCAACAATATTATCTTCATAAAACCTCTGATTGTTGACATAGAGTGGCTATGTTGCACAACTCATCGTTCTTCTATTAGATTAGTGGAATTACAATATGCTAGGTTGCCCAAGTCATCTTCATGATCACTCTCATCTCACACCACGTTATTTGTTTTGTTTGCATGGTAATCTTATATGTAAGCAACTAACATTGTTTCGTTACGTAAGTGCTATAGGTCAGTTCAGGTTGTAAGATAAGACATGAAAGATGGGAGGTCAAGGATAAGGGGTAGGTAGGACCTATTCCTCGTTCTTGTTTCCTTGTACTTACTGGCTTAACATGATAATTTAATTTTTCCCTGTAGTTTGATAAACGGGAAAAGATCTTCCGATAAATCTTAAAGACTTTGACATTAATGAAAAACAATTCATAGAACATCTAAGTGTGCAAGAAGGGATGGGGATAAATATACTAGGATAACTTCTCTTTCCACAGATAAGATTACCTAGTATAAATTTAAAGAAAGGGCAGCATACGTGACATTCATCCCATGATGTGCATTTAGTTCTCACAACCAACAAAATCCTTAGTGTTCAAGGAAATAAATAGTGAATTAGCAAAACAAACATGTACACTGAATCACCTCCAAAATCTAAGATCTTACTATTTTCCAAAAACTGTGGATGTTCATCTAAATGTACAAGTACATTGACAGAATTTAAGAGGTGAACTAACTTTGCACTTCCGGAAACAAAGGAAATTCTTGTATAATTTACTTGAAAAGGGGCAGGAACTAGATTGATTTGAACTGAAGACTCGAAAATGTCTATCCAAACAGATCTCCACACAAAAAGCAGACTAGCCAGTAACTTTAGAAGATTTTTCATATTTACGGCCCCTGATGCTCATCAATAAGAGTTAATATAAAGCAAGAAAAACAAATTCTCATAATCAAACAAAGCCCTATTTTTTGCATTATGTGAGAAAACTATATAAAAGCTGGGAACCATCCTCGTCAATATACCATTCCCAAAATAACATATTGTTCTCCTTCTCCTCCTCTCTCATTCGTTTATTGGAACAGAAATTTAGATGAAAAACAAAATATCCCCGTTCCATAATGTACAGATAGCACCAAAACAGATGCAAAGGCAAATTGTTTGGTTTTACCCTACTTTTTTGTTACTTATTATATATCAGGGCATGAGCACCAGCCAAATTCAAAGTAAAGGTGCACATAAAGTACTCTTAAAAATATAAATCACTTTTCAAACGATCTACAATGTAAAGTAATCTGACATTAAAAAAGATAAATCATGCCTATCAGGATAAGTTTGCCTTTGTTCATATTAGCCTACCAAAATAGATGAAACTACCCCTCTATCATGATTGTTTATTCATTATTGTTTTCATGGTTCACTTTATATCACACTGCTCTTAGAATAAAAGATGCGACTAAATATGACAAAATACAATCTCACAGTTATTTCAGCTATATTTAGACATTCACCAGGATCAAAAGCTCCAAGCAAGGTAAAGATGCTGCGGCTACAGCTGACAACAAAGGAGTGACATTGTCATCTGTTTCTGCATTGGGCTGCAAGTAGTTGGAGAGAACAAATGAAGTTTCATTCAGTAAAAAAACCACCTAAAACACGGAATGAACATAAATTATAAGTGTCAGCGGTAATTGTGTTTCTTTATAATCTGCTCGTGCAGTATGAATCATCTTGTAGAGCAACTTCCAAAAAATCACACGTATCCAATTTGAATTTTACATAATGTGTTTAAGAATGGCACCAATTTGTTGGCAAGGAAAAATGCAGCAATCACACATTGTCATCGACATGAATTTCAGTAAACACCTTTGTTATAAAAGACAATCTTAAATAACAATACCAACCAAGTCTTTTCCCTCTTCAAGTGAGGTTGACTACCTAGATTCATTGCTTCTAAATATATCCAACTTGTGTTGGTTTGGTTCTCCTCTTTGCAAAACTCAACCCATGTCAGACTTATAATAGTTCAAAATTGCATTTTATAAAAAGCTCTAGATCTTCGTTGCAACTCATGAGGAATTGAGGACATGAAAACAATTTTCCCCCATCTTTAAAAAAAATTATCCACGGTGAAATCAAGATTGTAGGACTCTCTGCACGACTGATTACTCTGCTGCGGCGGTTCCCAATTTGAGATTTAATCTTGTCTATATAGCTTGTAAATGGATGATAGACCACACAATGAGGATGATGGCTACACCCGTACTTCATTACAGTTTCTCCCAATGACATGTTGTTTGGGCTTTGGACTTGTGGAAACTGACGTTGTTTTGGGCTGTTAAAGGACCTCACGGGAAGACTCATTGGTACAAGAAAAAGAGGGGGATTTTTATTTCCATCCATGTGCACACACGAGACGGGGTCTCAAATCCATATGAAATCGTATGTCATATGGTGAATCTTGTTGGTGGAGCTCCACCGGATGGTGAGTTGGTCCCACTGCCCCCCACCCCCAACTCATGGTCAAATAATGTCCAATACAACACGAGATCATGCCTCCCATTTTGAATCTTTTGATTACTGTGCCTTCCCCCTCCTTCCATCTTTCTGTATTAAGGGGCCTCGGATATGACCTCTGACCATAACGTGGAAGAGTCCTTGTTTGTGCACTTGTTCTTGCTGCTTTCTTTGTCCAAAGATCGGATTTTTTTGGAGGGATCTGAATATCATGGGGTCTATTTCGAAACACTTTAGAGCAGGCGATTTAGGGATTTGTCCAAAGAAAACTGGAATAGATCCCAAAACAACTTTCACTAGAACCAAGTGACCTTCACAAGACAACGAGGCCATCCAGCCTGCAAGCTTTCTCTCCAACTTCTCGATAGCGGGCAGCCAGTCAGCATTTCATAGCTTCCCACATGTCAACTGCAGGCCCAGGTAGCAGATAGGAAAGGACCAACCGCTTGTTCCTAACACGCAGCACAGCATGCCAAAGCATCCGAAGCTGACAAGCTTATAGGGATGGCGGTCGACTTCTATTCATTTTCAATCCAGATAGCCCACCCAAAACTTCAAACACCATCACCATTCCCATTGCTTCCTCCTTCCCCGTTGAATAAAAAAGATTGTGTCGTTATCATATTGCAGGAGAGTGATTGAAATGTACCCAAGCAAGTAGCTTGTTGTCGGCTAAAGTAGAGAGGAGCCTATGTTGTGTTATTTGATAAGAAAATTCCTTTGAAAATCAAAGGAAAAGCAGTCGAGACCTACTATGCATGGTGGATGCCTGGTCGTATACTAAAAGATCGGATTCAAAATGATTAGATCAAAAGGAAATTTGGTGTGGCTCGGATTGACATCTGATAATACACTAGTTAGAAGGTACGAGATTTGGGATGTTAAGTCAACTAAGAAAGGGCAAGGAAGGCCCAAGAAATGTTTTTCTAAAAATCAAAAAAGCGGGAAACATGCTATGGTCTTCGCCCCAAATATTAATAAAGAAGAGAGAGGAAATACTAACATGAGCCAAGATTAAAAAAGAACCTTAGCATAGATAAGCACATTTTCGGAATACCGCAAGAATTGTACGATTTCTAGCTAACCAAACGGCCCATAATGTGACAATTGGTCGGAGGAGCTCCTCGCAGGGCCTCAGCCTAGCAGCATTCAGGGATTCCCAAAAGGTTCAAGACTTCAAACGTTCAGCCAGTTAAGACCATTGTCTTGCCAGATGGAGGAAGTTCTACCATAGTAGAAGAAAAGGTGCTCAATGGATTCATTGTCCAAGTTACAGAGAGGACATATATCACTAGCACCAACGAATAGTCTAGAGCAACAATCCCAAGTCAGGTTGCGCCTCCTACTTTGTAATTTTAGTTCCCAAATGAGCTTGCAACCACAAACAAGTATGGCATCAAACCAGGCTGGAGGTTTATCAGTGGACTTGTAGCGCGCTTGATCAAGAAATCCCCACCTCCACTTCCAATGATCTCTACCACCTGACGGACCATGGATTTGACTCAGAGAGTCAAGTAGGTGCGTAAATTCCTCCAAGCCTTGGTCAAAGAAATCTAATTGGAATGGAGGCATCCAAACTCCACCATCTCAGTAGCCCAAAGGGCAAAGAGTCGTAGAAATCTAGATGCAAAAGTACCAGAATCCGTCCAATTGTCCGTCCAAAAAGCAAAAGAGATTCCATCTTACAAAGGCGGACGGAACAGATTTTTAGACTATGGCATCATTGAATGAATGTCTTTCCAGGAAGCGTAACAGAAGGATGCATGAGTATTTCCTAGGTTATCTTGCACCTGGACATCATACATTTTTCTAATAAGTCTACAACAAAGATCTCCCCATCTCCCCAAACCTGGACATCATACATTTTTCTAATAAGTCTACAACAAAGATCTCCCCATCTCCCCAAATTCTGGCAACCCATTTCAAGAGTAGTGCCTTGTTCATTGATTCTAGGTACGAAATTCCCAGCACCCTAAGAAGTTTAGGGAGAATACCAATTTCTATATCAACCAAGTAGATCCCCTTCCCATTCTGCACATAGTTGGACCAAAAAAACTCCTCATGATTAATTCTAAGCGTCGTATAATCCCCTTGACAAAAGTTTGGAAGACATGAAGAAGATCAGGATTGTCGAAAGGACTGTCTTCAGTAGCAACAGTCGCCCTCATCTTGACAGCATAGCATTCTTCCAACAGACTAGTTTAGCCTCCATCTTTAGGAGGAAACTATCCAAAGGGATCTTAATTATCTGGATATAAGTTCAAAATGACCCAAAATAGATCTTGTTGAGATATTTCTACTTTCTATGTATCTTTTCGTTTAATTTATTTTCCCATGTCCACCATATGTAATTTACCCATAGGCCTCTCCCTATATAAGAGAGCCTAGGGTTACAGGAATAAACAATTCGCTTATTTCCTCCAACATGGTGTCAGAGCGGCGGTCCTAGACCGGAGCTCTCGATCCCCAAAATCCAAACCCTACCTTCAGCCCCTCCTCTCGAGCGCCCCCCTCCCCGTTCAGCCTCGTGCGGCACCGCCTTGCACGCCACAGCCTCGTGCGCGTCTCCCAGCGGCACCGCCCCAGCGCACAGCCTCGTGCAATCCCTCTCCTCGCGTGTGCGTCACCCCTGCGCAGCCTGTGCGCATCCTCCAGTTTTGCGGCAGTCTCCGTGGCGCGCGCGTGAGCGTGCAACTATTTTGAGCACACTTCTAACGCTTCTTGCATATCGGCTTTGTCGTTTGGCTGATGGGTTTGCATGCATGAGTCTACACTTGCACACAAACCTACATATGTCTGTGTAGACATACAATCTTTGGTTTACAGAACCGTAGTATTCTTCTCCGGCAATATATCTGAAAACAAGGTTGATGTACCCGCCACAGGCGCATTCAGAGGTCCAGCGTCTATTGTAAAAATGGACGGGACAAATTATGAGCCCTGGGCTATGTAGTTCATGAGTCTGATGAAGTCAAATGGTAAAAAGCATATTCTTACCGAGGAAGAGCCGGTAGAGAAGACTGGGGTGAATGCCTCGTGGGAGGCAGACGATGCCTATGCCAAGGTGTGGCTTTCTGGTACATTGACGATCGAGATCGCCAATGATGTGTTACATCAGCCTACTGCCAAGGCGATGTGGGATATCCTCGCAGCAACATATTCACTGTGAAACAGAACAGACGTCCTCTGCACTCTTTGTATACATCCTTGCGTGGGATGTTTGAGAAGCTCCGCAGTTTCATGCCATTAACGGCTACTCCAGAGCAGCAGAAGACATATAGGAATGCTACCATGGTTGGGGTATTCCTTGCAGCCCTTGATCCTGAATATGATGCTACTCGCTCTCAGATATTAGCAGATGCTACGATACCCCCCATAGAGGAAGCATTTCGCAGGCTTAGCAGAATCACTATTCTGTCCGCTACTTCTAGTCAGAATTCTTCAGCCATGGCAACTTCTCGAGGAAGAGGAGGTCATTCTAACTTCCGTGGGTGTCGACCTCGTGGCAGAGGAGGTCGCACTCGTCAGACATGTACCTTTTGTCATCGCCAAGGGCATACTGAGGATACATGCTATTCCAAACATGGGTTTCCTGCGTCAGCTGGAGTTGCAGAGCAGATTGAGTCCCATGTTGCTTCCACGTTAGATCAGAGGTTTGATCACCTTGTGGCCAGATTGAGAGATATTATACCTCCTTCCGCATTACCATCTTCGACAGATCGTCCGGATGTAGCCGCCTCTGCCTCTGCCAGTACCTCTGCTACAGCCAGCATCACAGGTACTTATGTTTTTTCTTCTTGTCGTAGGTCTGACACGATAGAATGGATTATGGACTCCGGTGCTACGCATCATCTCTGTAGAGACAGACATCAGCTTTCATCATATAGACAGGTTTCGCCAGGAAGAACAGTTGTGATAGCTAATGGAACCCATTCCCCGATCACAGGACAAGGGGAGATTATTTTGACGCCTTCGATGCGTCTACAGAATGTGCTACATGCTCCTGATTTCTCTATGAATTTACTTTCTATTAGTCAAATTACAAAAGATTTACACTGCAGAGCCATTTTTGACCCATCGTCTCTTGTTTTTCAGGACATCCTTACGGGCAAAGTGATTGGGTGTGGCTGTGAGCCTTTATCGACTGGTTCGGAATCCCTATACTGGTGTATCTTCTCATTCATCAGGATCGGTCTCTCCTTTTACATGGCATCTCCAGTTTGGTCATCTCCCTCTTTAGAAGATGTGTCATATTCTGCCGCAGATCTCACCCAGTACTTTTCAGTGTGAAGCATGTCAGTTGGGAAAGCATCATCGGTCTGCCTTTCCTAGTCGTCAGAGTCGGAGCAGTACCTCTCTGTTTGAGTTGTTTCATATTGATATATGGGGTCCGAGTCGTGTGCCTGATCATCAGGGACACGGATTTTATCTTGTTGCTGTAGACGATTTTTCTCGCTTGTCATGGGTATTTCTTTTGAAAAATAAATATGAAGCAGGGAATGTGATCAAAACCTTTATTATTGAAGTGAAAAATGTTTTCTCTGCCTCGGTGAAGTTTGTACGAACTGACAATGCTTTGGATTTTTGTACTCGTGAATTGGCTCATTTTCTTTCATCAAAGGGGATTATACATCAAACTTCTTGACCCTACACCTCACAACAAAATGGCGTTGCTGAAAGAAAGCATCGTCATATGCTTGATGTTAGTAGGACTCTTCTCATTCAGAGTCGTACACCACATTCATTTTGGGGTGATGTTGTTCTCACAGCATTTTGGGGTGGAGCTTGTCAAGGCCAGGAGACAGCTTGTGGACAAATGCAACATATTCGAATACACGAGGAGTAAGGGAGAATGACTCCTTTTTAGGAAAAGTTATAGAGAAAGGAGTCTTCTCACCTAAGACAGACGACGACATGCGATAACGGGTTTCGATGTTATGATCCTTTGACCAGAAAATATTATATCAGTATTGATGTCACCTTCTTTGAGTCGGTAATGTACTTCGCCCAGCCCTCACGGTGCCCCAGGTTTGTTCTGATAACATAGCTTCTAACGATGGGTCTGGAGTTGTATCAGTGCAGGAGTCATTGCAGGAAGATAGCATGCGGATGGAGGATGTCGTATCTGACATGGATATTCCTATTGCACTTAGAAAGCAGAAACGCTCATGTGCGTCTTATCCATTGGCATCTCAGGTCTCCTTTCATCGTCTCACAGGGGAGTTTCAGAAATTTGCAAAGGCTTTATCTGCCGTGGATATTCCACGAAATTATAATGAGGCATTTCAGGATAGTCGCCGGCGTTTGCTATGGAAGAGGAGATGGCAGCGCTACAGTCGCGTGGTACATGGACTCTTGTTTCTGCTCCAGTTGATGCATCTGTTGTGGGATGCAAATGGGTATTCACTGTGAAACATCGTGAGGATGGCACCGTAGATCGCTATAAGGCGCGACTTGTGGCCCGTGGGTTCAACCAGACTTATGGGGTGGACTGTCAGGATACTTTCTCACCAGTGGCAAGTCATTCTACATTGCGTATTCTTTATGTTGTTGTGTCGCGAGATTGGTTGTTATATCAACTTGATGTGAAGAATGCCTTTCTTTACGGTGATCTTCAGGAAGAGATCTACATGCAGCAGCCACCTGGGTTTGCTGCTGAGGGGGAGTCTCAGAAAGTTTGCAGACCACACAAGGTTATTTATGGCCTTAAGCAGAGTCCAAGGGCATGGTTCCAGAAGCTCTCGGACTTGATAGAGCAACAGGGGTTTGTGCGATCGACTGCTGATCATTCCTTGTTTGTGCAGAAGACACTGAGAGGTACTATCATCATTCTTGTGTACGTTGATGACATTATTATTACAGGAGATGATGAACAGGGTATTCAGGGAGCCAAGAACTTCCTAGGTCAACAGCTTGTGACCAAGGATCTTGGACATCTACATTACTTTCTTGGGCTAGAGTTTGCCAGGAACCAGCGTGGTCTGGTGATGACAGAGAAAGTATGTTACAGTCTTACAGATCTCCTCTCAGAGACATGCATGGTAGATTGTAGGTCTGCCACTACTCCTATTGACCCCAGCATGAAGCTATATGATGATGGCACTGGAGAGGTCGACAAGAGGAGATAGAGGGAGCTTGTTGGTAAGCTTCTATATGTGACCATTACCAGGCCTGACATAGCCTTCGTTGTAAGCAAAGTAAGTCAGTTCATGGAGCAGCCTAGACAGACACATATGGATGCGGTCTAATATGATTCTAAGATACCTAAAGAATTCACCGGGCACAGAACTTTTGTTCAGCAGGGGCACGTCTCTCTCAGTTACAGCATGTGCAGATGCAGATTATGCTGGATGTCCGAAGGATAGAAAGTCTACCTCAGGATTTGTTGTATTCATAAGGGATTCACTAGTCTCCTTAAAGAGCAAAAAGCAGATCGTGGTTGCCAGATCGAGTGTTGAGTCTAAATATAGGGCTATGGCACAGGCTAGTACAGAGATGATGTGGGTCAGATCGGTCCTTGCTGATTTGACTATAGAGGTGCCTCTCCCCATGAATCTCCAATGTGACAATCAGGTTACTCTCTTCATTGCCAACAATCCCGCATTCCATGAGAGAACAAAGCATATTGAGGTAGATTGTCATTACACTAGAGATATGATCCAGAAGGTCTGATTTCTACCTCTCATGTTAGTTCAGGAGAACAAACGGCATACATCTTTACCAAGGCTTTATTCAGAGAGCCATTTCAGAAGTGTACGTCCAAGCTGAGCAAGATTGACATCTATGCTCCATCTTGAGGGGGAGTGTTGAGATATTTCTACTTTCTATGTATCTTTTCGTTTATTTTATTTTCCCATGTCCACCATATGTAATTTACCCATAGGCCTCTCCCTATATAAGAGAGCCTAGGGTTACAGGAATAAATAATTCGCTTATTTCCTCTAACAGATCTGAATGGAGACAAAGAATACATGTATCCTACCTTACTTAATGTAAGAGAAAGCTGTGGTGTTATAATGAAAGCGGTCACCAGAGCAAAGTCGAGCTTATGACTAGAAAAAATCAATGATCTAAAAAAAAGCTCACTAATTGAGCTCAAGTTGATTTGAGAAGCAAAGACCTGATTAAATGGGCTTCAATGGGCTCGAGTTGCAATAAGACGGCTTGTGTATACTTGATGAAGTCCGAATTTGAGTTAGGGAATTTCTAGCGAGTTTGAGTCTTAATCATTCAGACTTAGCTCGGGAAGCATCTCTTTGGTCGTTAGTTATCAAGAGCAGTGGTCTTAAGCATCTGATGCCCAAAAAGTCTAAGGCTCTACATTTAGGAAGTAGACTAAACAAATGGGAGAAGGCCTCATTTGAAGACCTACCACAAATGTCCATAGCTTACCTATTCCTTAGTTAATCTTAGCCACCTTTGCTACAGGCAAGCATCTTTCGCACGACTCACATCCTGGCCCTAGGATCAGCCTTCGCCCACATTTTCCCTGATTAAGATATGAAAGCGATTTCACTAGTAGATTAGATAACTGCCCTTTCTATACACGCATCAGAGCCCCATGTCTTATGGCGACATCAAGTGACTTCTTCCTCGACCCCTATAGTGACGCACCTCGGACCCCCTCACTCACTCTCTTTCCGGACCCCTCACTCTCATATAGTTCTTCTTACCGTGGACTTTAAGGTTGACGTACGAGGAATCCACTGAGGCTCATATCGATGTTCCCTGCTTGCAGACATCAGAAATATCTAGTTGACTCCCCATATTTTCCCAGAATGACTAGTTCAATGTAAGACTTGATGGTGAGTTCTAAGGGCAATCTATGAGGCCTTGATGGCAAGGTCGATGTTGAGGTTGTTAAGAAGGGAAATTATGACTTCTGCAGTAGGACAATGAAGGGATATTATGGGAGGAACTAATCCATGATGGAGAGAAAGTGGCTACCAAGATGGTGCACTAAATTATAAAGGAAGATATATAAGAGTGATTTAGAGGGTCGCAAAGTTTTTTAACAGGCACCTTAGTGATAGTGTAGAGTTCATATTTTCCCTTGAGGACCGGTTGAGAAAGGGTGTGCTTGCATATCCCTTCCCATAGAAAATTTGGTATGGTCTCTATAAGGAAAATGTCAATTGCACAGCATTGGTGCAAGAATATGACCCTCTTTTTACACTAGAGGGTGCTGGATTTTGTCTAATTGGTAACTCGGCTAAATGATGGACATGATAGATGGTATGATGCATTCTTGAGGTTGAACACACGAGGAGCTCACAATTAAAGATGTCTATATTGGATTTAAATGCAACTCACAGATAGATCAAAACTTCATAACTACATGTTAATTGGGAGAAAAATAATTTGCTGAGAGTGTATGTGTATGATGGATTCTTGATTTAGAGCCTAGTGATTAGAGGAAGCAAGGAAGTTGCGAGGCCAAGCAGCCCGATAAAAGTTGTCTCAGTGGTGGTGATAAAGAATAAGATGTGACCCAACTTTGCTAAATGCTCATTTGAGAGTGACCAACATCAGCCCAGAAGACATTTCTGGGTTTAAAAAGTTACAAAAAAGTTTCGAAGCAGGGAGGGTTGGCGGGGAAATTTAATCTACAAAAGGCATCAAGAGGTTGCATTGGAAAGTTGTGTCCCCAAAGAAGAGATATAATGAGACATAATGCTAATACGAGCAGATGGCATGCAAGTGACAGATAACCTAAGTGACTACTTGAATATTATCTTACAAGTAGCAGGTTTGGAAGAATGACAAATATTTCTAGAAAGAATACAAACCATGACAAACAAACTTTACATTGGCTTTGTGCTCCAACAAAATACTCGTTGTATTTTCTTGTGCATGACCAGCCGCCCATATCAAAGGAGTACCAGCGTCACTTTGAGAATCAACTTCAACTCCTTTAGAAAGTAGATAATTCAAAAGCTCAATGTTGCCTGGATATAAGTTAAGAGCATGGGTAAGAAAATAGAACAGCAATACAAAAAATATATAGCATACGGCAATCTTCAGGCCATCAAACATCTTATAAGCAAACAGGTGCTCACAATATAAACTTAGAGGGGCAAATACATTAGAATAGACAGCATAGGTGTTTTCTTAAAGCCAAGAATGAGGTTATTGTTACCAATAGTCATGCAGCAAGGATGTTCGCCTTTTTTTTGCGGTGAACATAACTAAATATAACGGATCGAGTGGTGATGGGGGCATATGTGTGGTGTTCTCTATGGCAGTATAATAATCTAAGGAAGATGGCATGCATGAATTTTCTTCAGATTCAATAGAACAGATGGTAAATATTTCTTGAGAAATATAAGATGCCTCCAGTGGCTACTAATAAAATACCAGTAAATTTAGTATTTTGTAGAAAAAAGATATGCCCTGACAATAAAAAGGTAGCTCCATGAGAAAGAAACCTATTCCAGCGGCATGGTGCAAAGGAGTGGCTCCCAATTCACTGGCAGCAGAAGGATCGGCCCCATGATCAACAAGGTATTTTGCCGTGGTAAAGTGACCTTGCCTTGAGGCATGGATAAGAGGTGTCTCACCTGCAATATGTTAATAGATTCCACCATTAAAAATGCACATATGAAGAGCATCCACCTTTACGAACCCAAATTCCTTATGAAAAGCAGGGTTCATGTCCCATTAAAGATGATGCTCCCAACTTCCAAGCAAACAAAGCAACATAAAGGTACAACCAATTACAGGCAACAGTGTTCGTCTGCATGAACCACCACGGAAAAAGATCAAAACTAGAGAAAACATGTCATGCTCTGAAAAATATGATCAGAAAAAAGGAAAGCATATTATATTTGTTTTTTCGGCCATGGTCTATCAGAAAGGCACCAAGTCCATTTTTTCAGAGAGACAAACTGTGATAGACAGTACAATGCTAAAGAAAAGAGATAAAATAGATGCTTGATGCAGACCGATACTGGTATCAAAATGATCTGTCAACCCAATTGAAGTCCTCGCATAAACTAGCGCTGGCCATACATAAATCTTGTCAGGTTAATATACTGAATAGGAACAATCTTTTCACTAAAATCATCTATGCAATTTTACCATTTACAGTACAAGAAGCCTCCTCAATATCAACAAATAGCGTATAAAGGTCGTTCTTTCTTATTCTAAAAAACTTCCATCAAATGCTTAAAAAGATGTATGACCTCTGTTGTAAACCTACTAGGCATGAAATCAAATTGACTCTCCAATACCAGTGAAGCATGTTTCAAGCTCCTTTCATTAGTTCTCTCCTATAACTTACAGTGCATGACTCATCAATTTGATGCACCCATTGTATGATATCTCCATTCCCATCTTTACAGTAGATATCATATTCTTTATTGAGGGAGGGGTACGAGAGGTTAAAGTAATGCTGATGGTTCAAATGTGTTTGGGGACTTGTCAGATCTCAGGATCAATCACAACATGTCGGCCTTTATCCCTTGGCCTATCCAGGGAGGAGATTGTGGAGTGTCGTATGGTGCCCGGATCCCCACTGGTTGACCTCCTCATTACTTATTCGGGTCTTCTGCTGACTAGGGAAAGGCTTAATCTTGTATAGAAGCTGGAAAAAAAGTTAGGTGGATGGAAATCCTCATGTTTGTCAAAAGGTGGTAGATTTATGCTCGTCAAGTCTATTTTTGGAAGGCATTTCGGTATTTTTCATGCCCACTAGATGCAATGCAACCCAGTGGGGATATGCAAGCGATCAGAGGCCCTCATGAGACAGCTCTTTGACTCAGGGTGCGACAAGATGTTCATCGGGCATGCCTTGTCGATTGAAATACGATCTCATTGCCTATGGTTTGCGGTGGCATGGAGATTAAAAAAATCAAAGAGTTAAATCAAGCACTTCTGACTAAATGGGTGGTGTGAATTTGGGGTAAAGAGGAGGAGAATCCTCTTTACATGTTAATAAGGTATATTTACAAGGTAGACTGATGCAATCCAATTGATGCAACCCACAAGTGGGTATGAGGTTCTTGAATTATGCTGCAGATTTGACCAAGTTTGGACTCAATGCCTAACCACTAATTACTGACGATGACATGAAACAAGATGCTCATGGAATTAGAAAGGAAATAACAAATAAAAATGAACGGAACTGGAGCCAGACTTCTGTTTACCAATTTATCCAAATAAACGACGGTTGTTAATTGTTGGGTGTAGCGTCACCAAACGAAGGCAACATTATGGAAATAATAGGCATGCATACGGAAAACTGAAGAAAACCAAATACGAAAAAAAACACACGTCGGACTGCTGCAATCTTAATTTCAGCACGAAAATCACCACAAATTTCGGGGCTATTCACAGTAGTTAAATGATAACAGGGAATATGGCGATGCTATGCGGATTGGGGGTCTCAACGATTCACCAAACCAACGGCAATATATCAGTCCACACCTTTTGGAATTCAACAAGACAATGGGAGTAGGAAGAAATCGCTCATACCACAACCGACGAGGGGAACTAGGGCCGCGCTTCAGACCTAGTCGGCGGCAAAGCCGAATGAGGGGTGCTTGCAGCAGTACGAGAGGGTCCACGTCTGGGGGGGAGGGTGGCGAAGGCACAGCAAGGTGGGTCGGGGAAGGTTGGCGGCGGTGGAGTAGGGTGGTTGGTTGTCGGCAGGGGGGATGGGGATTAGAGATGAGAGAGAGGGGTGACGGGAAAAGGGAGGCGGGGCGAGGGAAGAGGCATGCTTAGGGTGGCGGGAGGAGAGAAATGGGAGGAAGATGTGGAACCGGCGTCGGGGTGAGAAGACGAGGGGAGGGGTGGCGGAGGAAGATGGGGAACGGGAATTGAGAGGGGGGCGGCGGTATGGGAAGGGTTCGGGTTCGGTGGAGAAAAGGCATGGGCGGAAACGAGAGAGAGAGAGAGTAAGTGATGGAAAAAAAATAACTTTTCATCCAATGCCTTCCCATAGGGTGGGGGTGCCTTTATATAGGCTAAATCCCACCAAACATGCAACTAATTACCATAAATAGAATAGAAAAGATAATAAGACCTTATATAATGAGCCTTTTACATGAATAAAATAAATAAATAAATAAAAGAAAAATTCCGACTCAATTTCTTTAAAAAAATATCATATAGCATCATGCTGCATCAGCTCCCCCCTGCAGAGAAGAATCTCGCTCTGTTGAAATGGCATCGCGATAATTATGAAGTATATCAGGGCGGAGTTGTCGAAGCTCATCCTCGTCAATCCATGTGCAATCTGTCAGAGGTCGTCCCTTCCACTTGACTAGATAGCGTCGGAAGAGACCACGTCTAGTTGTCATATCTCGTATATAGGCAATGTCTTCTATCTTTATCGGCATCAGTCGCGGCTGGTAGTGGGTGCGTCTCATCAGCGGGAACTACTGGTGTGGTTGCATCTGTCTGCTCATCTTCGTGATATAAGAAGAGATCTGAAACATTAAAGACTGGCGACGTCTGGACATCCAGCGGTAGATCAAGTAGGTAGGCATTCTGTCCAATTCTCTTGAGGATCCGGAATGGACCAATCTTTCGGACACTCAATTTCTGGTGGACACTCAAAGGAAACCTCTCCTTTTTTAGGTGGACCATCACTAATTCTCCGACTCTGAACTCGCTCTCTCTACGATGTAGGTTGGCTTGGGCTTGGTATTTCTGGGTCATTGGTCAACTGATGTTTTAGCTTTTGAAAGTTGGTTTCTGCTTCAAGAGTCCAAGTGGACGCACCTTTACGTGTGCAATCTACTAACGGAGCCGCACAAGTACTAAAGTTTCGGATGAAACGTCGGTAGAAAGAAGCCAATCCCAGAAAGTTACGAATCTCAGTGAGGGTTTGGGGCACTGGCCAGCTCTGAATGGCCTGAACCTTGGAGGGGTCAACTTTGAGTCCGTCGACAGTGACAATGTATCCCAAGAAGAGGACCGTGTCAGACATGAAGGAGCATTTCTTAAGGTGGACAAACAATCGTCGGGCTCTTAAGGTTTCCAAGACTTGTCATAAGTGGACTAAGTGGTCGTCCTTTGTCAAGTTGTAGATCAATATGTCATCAAAGTACACAACCACAAATTTACCGATGAAGGGCCACAATACATGATTCATGGTTCGCATAAAAGTGTTGGGAGCATTAGAAAGGCCGAACGGCATTAATGTCCATTCATAAAGGCCCTCTTTGGTCTTGAAAGCAGTTTTCCACTCGTCTCCAGGTCGGATGGCGAATCTGATGGTACCCGCTGCGAAGATCCATTTTGGAAAATAATTTGGCACTTGATAGCATGTCGAGCATATCATCAAGGCGTGGAATCGAAAAACGATACTTGATCGTTATCTTGTTGATAGCACGACTATCCACACACATCCTCCATGTGCCCTTTTTTGGGGGTAAGTAGAGCAGGAACCGCCACAGGACTCATGCTCTCTCGAACATACCCTCGTCGTAGAAGGTCAGTGACCTGCTTGCTCATCTCTTCGTGCTCACTTGGGCTCATCCGATAATGTGGCAAATGCAGTAAGCTTACTCAGGGAACTAGGTCAATGTGATGTTGAATGTCTCGTAATGGGGGTAGTCCTTCAGGTAATTCTTCAGGCATAATGTCAGCAAACTCCTGAAGGAGTAGTTTTACCTCAGACGGAGCTTCGGGTAAAGTCGTCTCTTGTTTGCTCACTTCACGTCCCATCAATGCGTAAATAGTGGAGCTCTTCTGAACTTCGCGTTGGAATGTCTGGGCTTCCATTAACAATACAGGACCAGAAGTCGAAGGCTTTGACGGTGGAGTGTCTTTACCAGATTGTGTGACCGCCGATCGAAGTGCACCTGTCGAGGGCTAAGGGCATCGCGTTGTGGTCTAAGGGTCACACGTACCTTGGTTATAAGTAATGAGTAAGTGTTCAATTTTCCTCTGTGTTCGGTGTCCCGATCAAACTGCCAAGGTCCCCCAAGAAGCACACGACAGACATCCATAGGAGCTACATGGCACCAGACCTCCTCTTTATATGAAGGGCCAATTGAGAAGCTAACGAGGCTCTATCGGTGGATCGGAAGTTGAATGCCACCTCGAAACCATGCCACACTGTACGGTTTTTCGAGTGGTTGAGTTGGCAAGTTCAACTTGTCGACCACTTCTTGAGACACGAAGTTCTCAACGCTCCCTCCATCAATGATCAACGAGCAACGACGTCCTCCTGAGGTGCATGTGGTTCGGAATATGCTGCGTCGCAGCCAACTATCAGCGTCATTGACAGCGAGGGTGAGCAAGATGCTCGTGGGTGCGCTATCAGGAGCGATAAAGTCCTCATGTTCAATCACCAGGAAAGGTCCGGATATATCTCCATCCACTCCAAGAAGTTCGTATTCATCAGCTCCCGAAGTGACAGCAGCTAAAGCGGCTTGATCCTCTTCAGAGGCTTCCTGATGGTCAGAAGTCGGATCTTCAGGGTCCTCGATGGTGCATAAATGGGCGGGCATAGCCTTAGGGTTTGGGCACTCAGCCGCTCGATGTCCCTTTTGATAACACGGGAAACAAGTATCAGGTCCTACAACAGGTCGACTTCCCAAGATGCCCGGTCCAGGATTTCCAGTAGATGGTCGTGCGACGGCAATAGTTGAGGATTTAGCTTGGGGTTTACCTGCAACAATCGATGGGGAAACTATTGGTTTGGAGGTCGTCATAGGTCTACTAATTCGTGGGACGGAGTTTACTGAAAAAGGTGTTCTCCTTGTCTGGGATTTAGCAAGCTCAGTTTCAGCCTGTTCAACTTGTTTATAGGCTTCGTCGATGTTTTGACAGTTGTGAAGGTAGAGTTCATCTTGGATAACTTAACGAAGTCCTTGCATGTAGCGGGTGACTTCCTGGACAGGAGTCTCCTGCAATCGGTTCCGATGCATGAGGGACTGGAATCCTTCTGTGTACTCTCTTACGCTCATGGTACCTTGTCTCCAAGATTGCAATCGTGCATATAGATCTCGCTTGTAATCTTCAGGCACAAACTTTGTTTTTAGTTTGGCTTTCATCTTGCTCCAATTGCGGATCTTACCTTTTCCCTTTCATTTGCGCTCAAATTGCAAACGATCCCACCATAGCAGAGCGTGTCCTTTTAGTTTGATCGTGACAAATTGAACTTTTCGTTCGTTGGGCATAGTCTTCCATACGAAGAAGTGTTCGACAGTTTGGAGCCAATCCAAAAATACATCAGGATCTCGTCCTCCGTCAAATTCCGGAACATCAAGACGAATGTCTCGATCCCATCCGTCATCGTGCCTAGGACCATGTCGTGACGGGAATTGAAAGCCACTAGAGGGTTGTGACATATACCCTGGAGTGCGTGGTTCTTGGTTCTTTGAAATGAAAGGAGTTTCATCTCTTAATCCTTCATCTTCGCTTTCCTGTGAGAAATAGTGGCTAACGTGTCCATCAGAGGTAGAAGAACTAGAGTCTCGGGATGTGTTACTCCGTGAGTGTCGTCTCCGACTAGTACGCCGACCTTTGTTTGACGTCTCATCATTATGATCCCTCCCGAGCATGCGACTATTTAGTGTGGCAATTTGTCCGTTCACTGTGGCAATTTGTCCGTTCAGTTGATCGAACATTTGTTTCATTTGAACAGACAGGGATTCTAATGATAGCTCGGTTTGTGTGGTGTTATCGGCTTTAGAGGTATTCAGTTTTTCAGCCATGGGAATCATATACCTCTTTTCTCTTGTGTTTTGTTGTTGTTGTTGTTTTTGTTTTTTTTTTGTTTTTTTTTTTTTTGAGATGCAATAAAACAAACGAAACGGATTGATAAGCTCTGATACCAATTGATGCAATCCAATTGATGCAACCCACAAGTGGGTATGAGGTTCTTGAATTATGTTGTATATTTGACCAAGTTTGGACTCAATGTCTAACCACTAATTATTGACGATGACATGAAACAAGATGCTCATGAAATCAGAAAGGAAATAACAAATAAAGATGAATGAAACTGGAGCCAGACTTCTGTTTACCAATTTATCCAAATAAATGATGGTTGTTAATTGTTGGGTGTAGCGTCACCAAATGAAGGCAGCATTATGGAAATAACAGGCATGCATACGGAAAACTGAAGAAAACCAAATACGAAAAAAAACACACGTCGGATTGCTACAATCTTAATTTCAGCACGAAAATCACCACAAATTTCGGGGCTATTCACAGTGGTTAAATGATAACAGGGAATATGGCGATGCTATGCGAATTGGGGGTCTCAACGATTCACCAAACCAACGGCAATATATCAGTCCACACCTTTCGGAATTCAACAAAACAATGGGAGTAGGAAGAAATCGCTCATACCACAACCGGCGAGGGGAACTAGGGCCGCGCTTCAGACCTCGTCGGCGGCAAAGCTGGATACGGGGCGCCTGCAGCAGTACGAGAGGGTCCGCGTCGAGGGGGGGGAGGGTGGCGAAGGCACAGCGAGGTGGGTCGGGGAAGGTTGGCGGTAGCGGCGGCGGTGGAGTAGGGAGGCTGGTTGTCGGCAGGGGGATGGGGATTAGAGATGAGAGAGAGGGGCGACGGGAAAAGGGAGGCGGGGCGAGGGAAGAGGCACGCTTAGGGTGGCGGGAGGAGAGAAAGGGGAGGAAGTGGAGGCTGGCGCGCGAGAGGAAGATGTGGAACCGGCGTCGGGGTGAGAAGACGAGGGGAGGGGAGGCAGAGGAAGATGGGGAACGGGAATTGAGAGGGGGGCGGCGGTATGGGAAGGGTTAGGGTTCGGTGGAGAAAAGGCACGGGCAAAAATGAGAGAGAGAGGGAGAGGGAGAGGGAGAGGGAGAGTAAGTGATGGAAAAAAATAACTTTTCATTCAATGCCTTCCCACAGGGTGGGGTGCCTTTATATAGGCTAAACCCCACCAAACATGCAACTAATTACCATAAATAGAATAGAAAAGAAAAGATAATATGAGCCTTTTACATGAATAAATAAATAAAGAAAAGAAAATTTCCGACTCAATTTCTTTAAAAAAATATCATATAGCATCATGCTGCATCATAGACTCACACTTGAATGTTGATGCTAGTGAGACACATCATCAATCTGTCTTCTAGCATGGATTCTATTCAATTCTGTCGTGGGCCAAGAACTTATTGAAGCCGCATCTGAGAAATGGGGCTTCCTTAAGCTTTTGGAAAGATGACTAGTCCAGAAATGGAGTTCTTTCAAAATTCCAGAGACTCATTGCATTAGCAACGAATGTGGACTTGTTTATCTCAACCACTTGGCTAATGGAAAATGGTGTTTAGGATTTACTACAAAATTCTCTTATCAACTACTTCACGACTTTTTAGTTCTTATGGGAGATTTAGGACTTGTTCACTCTTTTGTGTGAGCTTCACATAACTGAGAGCCTGTCCTCGGGCAGAGATCATTGGGTGTGGGAAATCAGTGTCTTCTTAGTTAGGAAAGCATAACGAAATCTCACTTAGAGGGCTGCTCCGAATGGGGGGTTTCGTGCAATATGCTTCCATGCGTCCCCTTGTCATTTTATGGGTAATTTAGGTTTCATGATATGAGTTTTGTTTGGGCAGGAATAGGATCAGTTCTATGTGGAGAGTGTAATTCACCAAGCTAGGATGCTACTTGAAATCTGATCTTTGCAATAGTTTTTACGAATATTATGTGAATTTTTCAGGCGACTCAACTTGAGTCCACACCCTCTTCCTTTTAAAAAAATCATGTGGAAAAGTATCACGATAATTTTTCTCTTATCATTCAATATTTCTTACGAAGTCAAAAATATTAAATAAGCATATAAGTCAAGTAAAACCTTCATCCCCCAGTATCTCACATACGTCCACGAGAACAATATGATCACATGATTCAAACCAGGTTCCCATACTTCATCATTTTCAAAGCTCCATTCATGTTTTTTTAAAGAGGAAAGGATGACGCACTATGAAGACGCCAACCCAATAACTATATACTCACATATTAACATATAGCAATAACAAAGACCATGACTCTCTTAGGATCTCGTGATCTACAACATTCTCTACATAAAATATTTCAACACGATCACTTCATTACTGACCAGCCAGGGCCCATAGGCCACAACCCATATCTGACCGACTCTTCCTTTAAAAAAATCGTGTGGAAAAGTATCACGATAATTTTTCTCTTATCATTCGATATTTCTAACGTTGTCAAAAATATTAAATAAGCATATAAGTCAAGTAAAACCTTCATCCCCCAGTATCTCACATACATCCACGAGAACAATATGATCACACGATTCAGACCAGGTTCCCATACTTCATCATTTTCAAAGCTCCATTCATGTTTTTTAAAGAGAAAAGAATGACGCACTATGAAGACGCCAACTCAATAACTATATACTCACATATTAACATATAGCAATAGCAAAGACCATGACTCCCTTAGGATCCCGTGATCTACAACATTCTCTACATAAACTATTTTTACACGATCACTTCATTACTGACCAGCCAGGGCCCATAGGCCACAACCCATATCTGACTGACTCTTCCTTTAAAAAAAATCGTGTGGAAAAGTATGACGATAATTTTTCTCTTATCATTCGATATTTCTTAGTCAAAAATTAAATAAGCATATAAGTCAAGTGAAACCTTCATCCCCCGGTATCTCACATACGTCCACGAGAACAATATGATCACACGATTCAGACCAGGTTCCCATACTTCATCATTTTCAAAGCTCCATTCATGTTTTTAAAGAGAAAAGGATGACGCACTATGAAGATGCCAACCCAATAACTATAAACTCACATATTAACATATAGCAATTACAAAGACCATGACTCCCTTAGGATCTCGTGATCTACAACATTCTCTACATAAAATATTTCAACATGATCACTTCATTACTGACCAGCCAAGGCCCATAGGCCACAACCCATATCTGACCGACTCTTCCTTTAAAAAAATCGTGTGGAAGTATCATGGTAATTTTTCTCTTATCATTCGATATTTCTTATGTTGTCAAAAATATTAAATAAGCATATAAGTCAAGTAAAACCTTCATCCCCCAGTATCTCACATACGTCCACGAGAACAATATGATCACACGATTCAGACCAGGTTCCCATACTTCATCATTTTCAGAGCTCCATTCATGTTTTTTTAAAGAGAAAAGGATGACGCACTATGAAGACGCCAACCCAATAACTATATACTCACATATTAACATATAGCAATCACAAAGACCATGATTCCCTTAGGATCTCGTGATCTACAACATCCTCTACATAAAATATTTCAACACAATCACTTCATTACTGACCAGCCAAGGCCCATAGGCCGCAACCCAAATCTGACCGAGTCCGCCCAGCACATTATTGATCCACTGAATCCCAAAAGGCAAAAATGACAATCATGTCCAAATCCACGACCTCCAACACCTCCTTGGATGAACCGTATAAAAAGAACTGTAGATCAGTGTCCCGAAGTACCTCCGCAACTATTGGTGGGATCCCTCTATCCCTTGACAGAACATAGTCCAACGAGACCCAGTCAACAAACGATCTCGTTGTATCAACCATAAGAGCACATTAACCTGCAAAAGGAACGTCCACCTTCAGATAAGTGGAAGTAATTCATGGATCAAAGATCGTGGCCATATATAAAGCATTGTGTGCCTCCAGAACCAAAAATTCCCCACTCGTTGATGAATTTGTGATTCATCATTTTAATATATTAATCGAATCCAATAAATATCAAATAAATGTCCCTAAATTCAATAAATTAATAAAATACAACTCTTAATAAAAATAGATAATGATGTATATTTATCTTGTAAATAAGTTCACAAAATAATTCAAAATAAAAATCATAAAAAAATAATAATAATGTGTTGAATATTGTTTGTAAATAATCTACTGTAAATAACCAAGCTTCCTTGATTTTTAATAAATCCATACTAACTCCTTTTGACCTAATTCTTTTTCTAACTTATATATAAAAATACAAAAATAGAAAACAATGCCCATCTTGAATAAATACTTTTAGATCTTGAATCGAAAAAACCCGTAAAGTCCAATTTCTCGGTTAAATTATCGCTCTATATGAACTCCAAACTCACCTTTAAAGTTCAAGTTAGAAAATTATCTATCCAAAGAAAGTGAATTCGTTAAAATCGAAGCTTGTTTGCAAAATGTCGATTTTGGGACTTAGTTGTATATTGTATATATGTACTAACTTGACAGTGACATTTTACGTACAAAATGAATATGTTTTGATTTCTTCTTTTATTAATTTCTTTGTTATATATTTTAATAAAGTACAAATTATAATATCAAAATAAATTATTTTACCATTGAAAATAATGCAAAGTGAGTTTGTATATAGTGTAAAATTAAGATTTCCTCCTTTTCTTTTTCTTTTTTCTTTTTTATTAAAATTCTCGAAAAATATTTGTGTTTTACTTTATTTCTAGTATTTTTATTTTTATTTGTAAATATATTTTAATTTAAAATGAAAAAAAATAGAAAAGTCGCAATTTTGTGTTTTAATTATTTAAAATGTAATCTAAAAAAATCCTTTCGTGTGCATGTTATTTTGTTTTGATTTCAAAATTCCATGTTGTCACTTTTGTAAATTTTTTCACTTATTTCTATTTTCTCTTTATTTTATTTTAGTAGCCTAGTTTTTATTTCTTATTTTATTTTCATTTTTTATTTCTTCTTCCACCAACTTCCATTTTTTCCTCCTCTTCCACTACTTCTCCAACTCTCATTCCACCCCACCTCTTTCCTAACTTCCACTTCTTTCTTAATCCACTTCTCCTCCCATTTGCAATACATCCGCCATTTCATGAGTGTATCCACAAGCTCCTCTTCTCGCTTCTGTGACAGCAAGAACGAGAGACCGAGTTGAGCAAAGATCAATGACCTCCGACGAGATCCGAAGGTGAACCCACCTTCATCGCAGCTGTTTCAAGCTTCTGCTCGAGCTCGACATTGTCGTGCCCTTGAGCAACCACCAGAGCGTTAAGCTCCATTCCTAGGCATCCCTTCCACTCATATTTCTAAGGTAAAATCACTTCTTCATTTCCTTATTCTTTCTCCTTTTTTCTTCTTCTTCTTTTCTCTTCATATTCTTTCTCTCTCTCTCTCCTCAATACACCTCAATCCATCCTTCAAATCTCAAATATTTTTGCACTTTTACGGAGAGAATCTAATGGTGATTTTTCTTGAAATTTTTGGTGGATTTTCATGAACCAATTAGTCACTCATTTAATATTGTTAAACAATTGTATGAGAATCCCTTGTTTGCAACAGGGGGTCCTTATTTTGGTTGTACCACCACGTCTCTCTCGTCTCTCTTTCTCTACTTCTTCCTCTCTTTCCTCTCTCTTCCTCTACCCCTTCCTCTCTTCTTATTCTCTTCTTATTCTTCTTCCCTCTCCCCTTTTCTCCTTCTTCTCACTTCACCACACCCTCGAACACGCACGCAGCAGCTTATTGTTGATGTCCACACACACACGCATCACCCATAGGCTCGCAGTCGTGCATGGTCGGTCTCCGCCCGCCAACATACCCTCGCGCACAGCAGTAGCCCCTCCCCCCACCTCATTCAAGCAGCAACAGACCATGTGTGGGCAGCCACCTTGCTCCGCATGGTTACCATTGCCGTCGCAACCCTGCGTCACCACCGTGAAAGTTGTCGCACGGGGAGCAGCAACCCCACATTAGAAACCCCCTCTGCATACCTCTCTCCTTGACCATCCTTCAAGAACAGCAATTATGCTCCACCGCGAGACCCTCCACCGTGCGTAAGAGCATCCTCCGCCTCCTGGTGATCGTGAAGAAAAAAAAGACATTGAACCCATTTTCAAGCACACACGTGGACTTTACATGTTATTTGGGCAAATTGCAGACATAACCTTGACGGGTAGGTAATTAAAGAAGTGCCCTTAGGATAACTTTTTCCATTGAACTTCTATTTCTTTATGGCAAGTTGTACCCTATGTTTGAGTTTTATTTTAAACCTATATATATGATCATTTTGTTAAACCAAAGATAGCTTGCAGCTCATGGTTGAATTCTCTATCAAACCATGTTTGGTTTATAATTTTGTGACTTTTTGTTGATTTTTAAAAACATAGATATTGAAATTCATTGGTATTTTACCCATTGGTGTTCTCGTATTTGTTGAGATATTTATACCTCTTTATCTATATTTCATTTTTGTATTTATTTTGTCTGTTTTATGTAATTTTCCCTTAGAGCTCATCTCCTATATAAGAGAGCTCTAGGACTACAATGAATACAACTTTTCATTTCACACTTTTCTGCATGGTATCAGAGCGACGTACCTAGACCAAAGCATGTGTCCTAGATACCCCACCCTACATAAACCCTAGCACACCTCACGCAGCCGGCCACCGCCGCCAGCCATTCCCGTACCGCACACAGCTGAAGTAGCGGCATTACCGTCGTCGCCAGCACCCTGTTGCCCCAATCATCTTTTGCGGGCTCCGCCTACTATTAGGTATGTTTCTGGTTTCCTAGGGTGTGATTTGATCATCTAAAATCACTCTAGTTATCCAAAGAGGCTTCCAACGGATGGAAGAGGTTGTGGTATGAGTCTACACCCACAATCATATTCTTGTATGTCAGTGTAGATGCAATTATTTCAATTTGCAACCCCAGTCTTGGAGATTGTTGTCATCATGTCAAACAACAAAGCAGATGTTTCATCCCTAGGTGCCTTCAAAGGTCCAGCACCCATCGTCAAGATGGATGGAACGAATTATGAACTATGGGCTTATGTAGTTCATGAGCCTAATGCAGTATAATGGCAAGAAGCATATCCTCACGAAGGAGGAGCCAAGTGACAAGACTGGTGTTAATGCCTCATGGGAGGCAGACGACACATATGCGTGTGTGCGGCTATCCGGAACTGTGTCAATGGGATGACACACATGCCCATCTAAAGGTTGTAACCCTAGTTTTTTTTCTACAAAATTTAAAAATTACAATAAAATTGTTGTAAAATTGCAATAAATATTTTAGACTGCATCAATTCTCCTCCACTTTAAAATACTCTCTCCTAATGAGTTGCTTGATCACCGAGTTCGACAAAAAGAAAGAAATTACCTAAATTTATCATATTAATGTACACAATTTAAGCTACTTTCCGTTCTTTCAACATTATGTTTGTAATTCTTTCCCATTGGATGATGTCTCTGCAACTTCCCACTGCACCATAGCGTGTTGCTCAATAGATTGTGGTAGTGGTATCGAGTTGATCGATTGCAGCTATATAGGTGGTAGGGAGAGTTATGTCAATGATAGCACCCTCACTGGAGGGTCAAACGGGCTTGACATCACCCTTTGTAGGGTCGTGCATGTGGGAAGTGTTGGCGGATATGCGGAGTGTTGTTGGCATCGCCAACAGGGGCCCTGAAGCAACCAACGTTGAGGAGGGTGATGATGGCGAGTCCGATGCCACGATGGGAATGGTCGTTACTAGATCGGGTTTTTGCGAGGAAGAAAGGGCCAACAAAGCAATAGTTGTTTGACAATGGCTTCGTATGCAAATAAGTTGAGAACTTTAGAATCTTCATCAACAGGACATTCATTGAAGATATGTCATGTATATTCATTGTTTTCTCGTACAACAATTGTAACAATAAAATCTTCATGTTGAATGAATGTATTTTAATCAAACCTATGTTGTATTGATGGTGTATTGTACAAATCTTCCGTGATTGATTGTCTTCTTCTAGCCATGGATCTAGCTATAGTTGCACTTTGATGCTTGATAGGAGTCGCATATTGAGTTTTTGTTGTTGTGAATTTAAAACTTGACCGAGACGACTCAGACCGAACTTCAAGCGTCAATACTCAATATGAACATCAAATCGTGGAAACGACTCGATTTCCATGCTCTAATACCAATTGTTGTGGTTGAAATTTGGAAAGAATTATTGAGGAATGACAAAAGAAGAAATTTGGGCAAAGGGATAAGAAGGAACACGCCAAGCTGCATGTGAAGGGAGAAGATGAGAGAGGAGAACGAGATTGGAGGATTTGAGAGGAGCAACAAATTCAAAGCGGAAAGGAGGATAAGACATGGCTAATCAATTGTTACTTCATTTCATATTCATATTAGAAATAAGTATGTTGCTTTATTATATAGGAATTTAACCCATTAAAGTTGCAACCTTTCACTTAAAAGCCACATCCAAAGGTTGTGACCCTTGATTTTTACAAAATTTAAAAAATATAATAAAATTGCTATAAATATTTTATATTGCATCACAACCCTAACTTTGGTAGCCAAACCCCATTAACCCCTTCACTCGAGGCACAACATTCCACCACAATTGCATTTTTATCTCCTGCCAAGGCGAACAGCCTTGGGTACTTGCTATGAAGATTTTCCAGTTATGACCGATTATCTTTCCAAAATCTGAAATTGACACCATTGCCCGCGACAGACATAGGTGATCCTAAAACTCCCCTTTCACCGTGCAAATATTCCTACAAAAGCCAGTTGATTCACCGAGTAACCTCCTCCAAATCTCCCTCTCACATAGACTGTTCTGAGAAAAAAAACAAATCAGATCCTTACTTGGGCCTGAAATACACATTACCAACTTAGATAGCAAGGCTTTATTCATCTCATAGAACTGCAAAACATCCAAAAGAAATGTCCCTCCTCTCTTGCCTTGTGGTGCTCCAAAAGAAACACGTCATAATACTCCCCAAACAGTGTCTGACCTTCCGAGGGAGCCTATATATTAACATATAAAACAACGGTAACTTCGTTAGAATACTCCTCAAAAGTACCAATCTCCCTCCCCGAAATAGGCACCTCGCCTTCCACCAAGCGAATTTATTCTTAGATGTTTTATAAGGGGGGATCCAATGTTCCAATTTGAGATTCCCCACTACTAAAGGAATGCCCATATATTTTACTGCAGTACCCGTTGGAAGGGTGCCTAAAATGCTTACGCGTTGCTCAACCACAGAATAGCTAAGGTCGAACAGCATGAAAGCAGATTTTGGTCGTATCCATCCTTAGTCCCGAGAAGCCACCGAACAGGTCAAAGAAAGCCGATACCACCAATGCCTCATAATCATTCATGTTGCCTTAATGAAAAAAACGTATCATCTACATATTGGAGCAAAGAGATGGAGATGTCGCCTTTGGTGAAACCACAAAAAAAGCCATTCTAGATCGTAGCACGAGAGGTAGCATTCAAAGAGTTTACAGCAATCACAAAAAGTAAAGGGGCAAGGGAGCATCCCTATCTTGCTTCACATTATTGATGAAAAAACCCAAGCGGCTTGCCATTTATCACGACGGAGAAAGAGAGAAAGAGGAGGACTGATCCATCCATCTGGAAAATCTCTCTTTGCCAAGACCTTCCACGTAAAATCCTAATAAATTTTTGTAGGCTTTCGCAAAATCCACTTTCCATATAAAACCATATGTCATCCTTCTCCTCCATTCTACCATGGTCTCAATAGCCAAGACCAAAGATTCAACCATATATCTGTTAGGCATGAAAGTTGTCTATAGTGGGCTAATGATAGACATTAGCACCCCTTTCTGTCCATTCACCAGTAACTTCGCCACAATTAGCTAGATCCCATTATTGAACGTGATCAATATAAAATCATCTACATCAGCAGATGAGTCCCCTTTAAGTGTAAGCAACAACAATGCCTTGTTGATATGCTTAAAGCCCAAGTTACCTACTTAGAATTCTCGGATAACTGCGAATATATAAGATCCTCTGCCTGAGCCAGCAAGATCCTTGATGCACCCCTTCCGAACCATCCCCCAAGTAGTGCCTCACAACTTTTGCTAGCTTGGCAGGAAAAAATTAGAAATAGCTTTTCCCAAGTTTTCGTCTCCTTTTACCATAGTATCATCCAATCTCAATTCCCGGATCAGATTTCTCTTCCTTCTATTGCTAGTTATGGCATAAAAGAATGATGTATTTGCATCTCCCTCTCGAAGCTACTTAGCTCTAGATCTATGCCAACATTCAGTGGCATGCTTCATATCCTCCTCCTCCACCATACCCTCTTGTGTCACCCTGTGAAAAGCCTCCTCCGCTGACAAGGGTCTAGAGTCCTCTATCCGATCCAATATGTCTACATCTATTGTGCCTCTCATTTCCACTGCAATCTAGCATGCCTAATTTCCACTGCAATCTAGCATGCCTAATCTACATCTGGAATGGTAAATATTGTGATATTTTGATAAGAGAGAGAAGAGGGGCACGAAGGTAGCATTTCTAGTATTTGGTTGCACGGAATAATAGAAATGAAGGGGAAGAATGGATCTTTACCCTTAAATTCCTTTTTGATGTTTTCATTGAAGACATGTGTATGTATATTATTATTAATGAAAAGAGGGCAAATAAGCATGTAAGATAAAACATTAAGTCATGATAAGAGTGTGGAATAAATTAAGAGTTGGTCACCATATCGGTGACCAGTCAAGCAAAATTTCGGCTGAAAATTGACTGAAATTTCGGCCATTTCAGTCACCAACTAATACAATATTGGCAACCCTAAAGGTTTAAATGTCAGTCATTTCAATCAAATTTCGATCACTTGTCGAAATCGAAATTCGACCAAAATTCGAACGAATTTCAGCAAAATTTGATGCCATTGTGTTGCCCCGTTTTAAAAAACCAAACAATTATTTAACAAGATGAATAACAATTAAGGATTACTTGGATGCTCGTATACCACATCTCCAACAACCCACCCATTTCATCTTATTGCAATAATTTCATATCCATGAGGTATCGCATTAATACATCTGTCGTCAATACATCTGTCGATGCTAATTAACTTCAACACCTCCAATTGACTTAGATGGAGCCAGTGTAAGGCATCTACTGAGTGGCTTGATACCTCCTGCTTGGAAGGCTTTTGGGACTCACTTGCTTTAGCTCGGTTCAGAATATATCGAAAAACATTTAATTTCTCTCGTCGATTTGGGCACATTTGTTGGTCTGTAATGGAATTATTTTTGGTCAGGAGACATTTTATGTCGAGAATTTTGTAAATCATGTTGAGGCTCTCCTAGTGTTTTGGTTTGTGTAAATTTTGTGGCACCTTCACGCCCTCTCTCCTTTGAGAATACATAAATGCCATCTAACTAATACATAGCAACCCCTCGATTTAGTTACTTTCGGAACATTTATAACTCACTTGTGCTACCTTAATATTATTTCCTTACAAAATTGCAAGGTGATAAGGGTTATCTCAAGACATATCCAAAAAGATCAGGGAACTTGTTAAAAGTTATCATTCTTAACTTCAACGCTCGATCCAAACTCATTTCCATTCTCTCATAATCCGTCCGATTTGAGAGAACAATCCAATTCCATCAGTTCCAATCCATTCACTTCACTTATGCTCATCCGATCAACTGATACTAGCTCCCTTCCCCAGAATATCCCAACCTTCCTATCCCCTCCGAATTCCTATAGCCACAGCAAAACTCAAAAATACGTAATGATGGGCATAATCTTGTTCCTCCAGTTTATTTGCTGATCTGACATTTGGATTGGCAGTTGATGTGCCTTTTATAGCATAAGATCGTTCATTTCTGCAGATAAAGGAACAAAATACCGTCGTCGTCGCGGGTGTCGACCTCCAATCCCAGTTCCTCCACCAGAAACCTGCAGACATCCACCTTCCCCTCCCTCGCGGCGAAGTGCAGCACGCCGCGCTTGTTCGCGTCCTTCACATCAGCCAACGTCCTAGCCATCCCCTTGCCCTCCTCGTCCATCTGCTCCGCGATCCCTGCGCTTCAGCACTTGCGCACGTCGATCACAATGCTTCCAGCTACTATCGAACAAGAGCAAAAAAACACAGGAAGTGGATTTTGCTCACGCTTGAGGAGATCGAGATTGCCAGTGCGGGCGGATTGGAGGAGCATCTGGACCTTCTTCCGAGCTGCGAGGGCATCTGAGGCGTCGGAGGCCATCGGGAGAGATCGAAATGGAGAAGGGGCCGAGCGGATTGAGGGAGAAAGAGGGGGGAAAGCTCTGGAAGGGGGAAAGGGGGTTTGGCAATGGGGGTTTTGCCGTTCCCGGGGTTTTTATATGGGCTTATCAGATTAATTACATGATAAATGGATGTAAATTTTTAAATTAAAGAAAAATACATTTTAATTACATGATAAATGGATGTAAATTCTTAAATTAAAGAAAAATACACTATGGTTAAATTTGTGTTATTTTTCATCGTGCTCCCTATAATCTTTGTAATTGTATCACGCCCCAGTGTATGTATGCCCTTCTTTTCAAGGATCTATATACTTATATACATATGTTAAAGTTGGGTTTTTCACCCGACTCTTAACATGTGATTCTTCCTACACTTTGCCCTTTTCTCTTACCCACGCTTCTCCAAATTCTCCATGCTCCTCTTGACATGACAGGTGTCCATCTCCCTACCATCCACCATTCTTATGTAGGCATTGCTTCGTCTCTTCTCAAGACTCTGTTGCGATCACTCCTCCTGCGAGCCGAGGAACATCAGCCTCTTCCTCGATTCATCTTCTTCGTCCGATCATAGATAGTTCTGTTAACCCGATCTTGTTATCGTCTCAAGCGTAGAGAACCAGATCGGGGCAAAGACTTCATCCTTTCGTATTTTATTTACTAATACATAATCTTGAATGTCATTTCATCTCGAATCGAGCAAGAGATTTCCACTTGTAGGTCTTCCATCGAGTGAGCTGAGGATTATCGGCACCTCGGCTCCGCCCTGTCTCACTTCACCGTCGAAGGTCGATCAACACCACCGCAACTCCGTCCATCATCGGACGTTGCTCAACATCGTCACTTCTCTCAAGGACATCCCGTCTCATATCAACTCCACCCTATCCTTCTTCATCGTCACCTAAGGACGAAGAACATGAAGGGGAAGGACGTCATCAATCCCCAATTGCTCCAATTCACATAGATCCTACCATGCAGTAGAATTCCAATGGCATGATACGAGGAGCATATCTAATCCGATCCTTCCGTTGAAATGGTGGAATAATTTCAAGGGATTTCTCGAGGGTTTGTGATATGAGATTATGAAAATGCTCTAATGATTTTTTACGATCACATCCAACGTTTTCTCCCTCTCCAACTCCCTATAGTTGTTAAACCTTTTCTGATATTCCCATATTTTCTTTTTTTGAAAATAATATGGACGTGTATTCCCCATGCGAGGGTTGTTTTGTCCACAGTTGTGCTCCATGTTCCCTCTTTTTCCGGTAAAGTTGTCGCCACCTTATGCTTTGGTACCTTCGTTTTCTCCTCACGTTTATTCTTCTTGATCTTCTTTGAGAGAATACGTTGTCATTGCCATCGGTGAATATTGGTATTTCTTCGAAGAAAGAATAAATTTATTGAGGTGAGATATCTATAGTGATTTGATTT
The DNA here is from genome assembly GCA_037367405.1 of Ottelia alismoides. Taxonomy (NCBI): domain Eukaryota; kingdom Viridiplantae; phylum Streptophyta; class Magnoliopsida; order Alismatales; family Hydrocharitaceae; genus Ottelia; species Ottelia alismoides. The sequence goes on along the minus strand of JAZKJV010000917.1, from coordinate 511,619 downwards.
TACTCATTGTCTTATGTTCTTGTGTTTTACGCGTGGGTTTTGTATGGTTCATCAGGATCATGGAGGTTGGTCACATATGGATCTTGTTGTGCGTTTCTATCTATCAATGGTGACGACAGATATAGTGATATGGGTATTTCATTATATATTGATATCATCAACATTTTTTAAGTATTTCATTCATATGAGGAGGAGGATGTATCTTTTTTTTTCTTTAGTAGACGTGGGGATGAAATCTTAGACATCAGTTTCGTTTTTTATGCATTTGATTCGACGAATGCCCAAGCTCTATGCTGTTTGGGAACTCTGCAAGGGTTGCCTGGGTGAACGGGACAGGGCTATATATATATATATATATAGGGCTTATCCACTGTGCACAGGGCTCATTAGCGTTTCAATGAGCACTCATTTTAGGCCTTACACGTGTATTAACAATAACTATATTTCTAATTATAGGCTACGACGTGTTTAAAAAAATCCTATATTTCCTATTATACAACGTCCTTAAAAATTGGAAGACGGTTTTGGAAAGAATCAATTCAAATAAATGATTCCACGCGGATGATTAAGGATCCAAACGCTATTACTGATCATAACTTACTGACCATGACTTACTGACCATAACTTTGTTATTACTGATCTCATAGTAGCTATTACTGACCATTAGTTATGGTTTTACTGACATCACAACAAGCACTTACTTGAGCAATGCACATGACTTACTGACGATAACTTTGTTATTACTGATCTCATAGCAGCTATTACTGACCATTGGATATGCCCATGACTTACTTGAGCAATGCCCATGACTTACTGACCATAACTTTGTTATTACTGATCTCATAATAGCTATTACTGACCATTGGTTATGTAAATTACTGACCGTTGTTTGGATATTACTGATCTCACAACAACCATTTACGTGAGTATTGTGTCGAAATTACTGAGTTCTATTCAAAGTAGTAATACATATAGAAATTACTGACCATTGGTTATGGTTTTACTGACATCACAACAAGCACTTACTTGTCCATTGTGTATATATTACTGAATTCTGCAACATATACAATGAATATAAATTACTGACCGTTGTTTTGGATGTTACTGATCTTGCGACAATCATTTACTTGACTATTCTATATATATATTACTGACATGAGCATTTGGATCTCGATTTTCTGTAAGAAATCGTCTATTCGATTGTTTTCTTTCCAAAACGATCTTCCTATTTTATAGGACGAGATATAATTGGAATAACACTTACTGTTAAATCGCTTTGCATATTAATCTCCTTCCAAAAACAACATCCTTCGAAATAGGTAACCACTCAAATGGGAATACACGTGTATGGCCAAGAAATGGTGCGCACCGAAACTCAAATGGGCCCTGTGCGCATTGGATAATTTCCCTATATATATACATACATACATACATACATACATATACATACACCGTATTTGTTTAGTCAATGGAAGCCACACATATATATATATATATATTCCTTTTTTCTGAGGTTTACGATTTTGAGCGTAAAGATGCTTTATTATATATTCGTTATGTTTAGTCGGTGGAAGAAAGCCATACACACACACACACACACACACACACACACACACACACACACACACACACACACACACACACACACACACACATATATATATATATAGAGGAAAGGGAAGCTACAACATGATGTAGCTAACCTTAGCTACATCAGGGGCAATTTCATCCTCTTTTTTAATTTTTTTTCGAAATTTTCAGATAGATTTTCATAACTATATCACTCTAATATGTCATTCAAATTTCGTCAGAAACAGAGACTCCTACGGCCTCCATCCAAACAGCCATTTTTTAACGGTCACAGATTTGTTGTATTTTACCTGTTCTGAATGGAGGCCATAGGAGTCTCTGTTTCTGACGAAATTTGAATGACATGTTAGAGATACGAAAATCCATCGTTGAAATTTCGAAAAAAAAAATAAAAAAAAGATGATGAAATTGCCCCTGATGTAGTTAAGGTTAGCTACATCATGATGTAGCTTCCCTTTCCTCGTGTATATATATATATATATATATAGGTCTTATCCAGAGAGCCATGTGCCCATTTGAGTTGCGGTGAGCACCAAACGTAAGTTCGCCACATGTATTTTCATTTGAATGGTTGCCTATTTCGAAGGAGCACGGTTTTGGAATGATTTAATACGTTTGAGCCTTTTATATTTCCAATTATATCGAGTCCTTAAAAAATGAATACAGTTTTGGAAAGATACATTCAAATCATTAATTTCGTACCGAAGAAATAATCATTGTACGTTTGATCTGTAATGTGCATAATGTACTCAAGTAATTATATGTTGCGAGATCAGTAATACTGAAACAATTATCAGTATTTTACACCTATAATATTACATTGTTCAGAGATCAGTAATTCATTCATGTTACTCAAGTAACTCAGGAATATACTTGCTTCAGTAATAATCATTCAATGACAAGTAACTTGTAATGAATTGTTAGTAACATTTGTCATATGACAAGTAACTTGTAATGAATTATATTTATAATAGTAACTCAGCAATATACTCGCTCCAGTAAGAATCATTCAATGAAAGGTAACTTATAATGAATTGTTAGTAACATTTGTTATATGACAAGTAACTTGTAATGAATTATATTTATAATAGTAATTCAATGTGAAGCATAAGTAATTTGATGAGCTACGTAAGTAACTTACTGAATAGAGATCAGTAAGATAAACTTCAGAATTCTAAGTAAGAATTCATTATTTCAAAAGTAAATAGATTTATTTTTGCTCAAATCAGTAACTTTTATTTCTATATAAGTAGCCAATAGCAAAGGACAAGTAAATATTTAAATTACTCAGGTAATTTGTAGAATTTTCATCAGTAATAATGACTATAAGGGCAGTAACTCGGTATATCTTCAAAGTAACACACGAAAAAGTAACAATTCTGTTAGCATTAGTAACATAAAATATCTTATAAGCAAATTAAGTAAATACATCAGTAACTCAGTATATATTCAAAGTAACGTATTAAAAGTAGCAATTATGTTAGCAATAGTAACATAAAATGTCTCATAAGTAAATTAAGTAAATACATCAGTAACTCAGTATATTTTCATATTAATGCATGAAAAATAACAACTGTGTTTACTGTAACTTTTTATTACATGAAAATAAAATAAATTCGATAAAAAAATCAATTATTACTACAGATCATATATCAAAATGAATAAAAATTGATATTATGAACACCACTTTATCATATTTCAATCATACTTCTCGAAAAAATATTGCTTACGATAAAAAATATGAAATTTCATAAGCGATCAAATCATGAAATCATAGAACGATGAAATAGAACAAAAATATCATTAAAACAATGAAATTATGATAGAAATAAGCGATCAAATCATGAAACTAATCATATACCTTTCTTCCTGCGTTGAAACGAAAAAGTACCTTGCGTTGGAATGAATCGATAGTTTTATCAATCATATACGTGCGCCTTGAACTTTCCAAAAACATAACGCTATTTTTAGAAAAGTTTTAATTTCTGATTTTATTTTATTTCCATATGAAAATTAGTTCCTACTTTTTTGAGATCGAATGTTGTAGATGGATGGCTACAATTGGGAGCTCAAAAAAACCCAAATGGGCACAAGGCTCTCTGGATAAATTCCCTATATATATATATAGGGTAAAATGGGGCTGCCCCCAGGGAGTAGCCAACTTGGCTACTCCCACCCCTATTTTTCCCAAATTTTTTTACTTTTTTGGAAAATAAAAATTTGTATATTCATCATTATATCCCTCACACATTCTATTAAAATTTCGTCAGAAACAGAGACTCCTAAGCCCTCCATCCAAACGTCATTTTTTTAACGGTCGCAGGATTTTTTAAATCGACCATGTTTGGATGGAGGCCGTAGGAGTCTCTGTTTCTGACGAAATTTTAATAGAATGCGAGAGGGATATAATTATGAATATGAGAGGGATATAATTATGAATATACAAATTTTTATTTTCCAAAAAAATAAAAAATTTTGGGAAAAATAGGGGTGGGAGTAGCCAAGTTGGCTACTCCCTGGGGGCAGCCCCATTTACCTCATATATATATATATATATATATATATATATATATATATATATATATATATATTCTTTTTGTCTGTATTTATCTTGCATTGTTGTATGTAGTAATAAGATTATTTGCCTTGTTTTCTTCTTTCTTAAAAAATCTATAGGAGGCTATGAAGGATGTCATTTACCCGCTCTTAATTATTTGTCATTGAATTTATTTTGATGTTAATATTACGAAGAAGTTCATATTTGGACTCGTTTACAGATTGATGCATTTGTTGAATGATATGATACCATGTAAATTCATCCCCTTCGCATAATTATTGTATTTGATTGAATTGATTTGTATTCTAATTTATTGTTAATGCTCGAGATGATTTTAAAATAATAGCTGATTTTCTGTTGATGTTTGATTTATCATGTGAAAATTGTAAAATTTCAAGTTGTGTAGAAGATTGTGAGCGTTACATATTTACTGGTGTTCTATTTTTTTCGTTAGTGATTCATTAATCCCGTATGAGGTTGTGTCTATCATTCTTTTTCTTTGAGTACAATTTGCATGTTTGTTCCAATATTATTGGATAATAATGCATAAGGTTAAATGATTCCAACCATTTTTACATGTATTTGTGTATGTGTAGTCTCTCAAAGGACAACTGACTCGAAGGGGTTGGGTTGGGTTAATAGAGCGAGAGACTAAAATCTACGCATAGATCCATGGGTTAATAGAGTTGGAAATAACAAATCTTTGGTAATATAAGTATATATAGAGTCTTTTTATGTATTATTAGATCGTATGTTTTCCTGATGTAATCGATGATTTTGTTTTTTGTTTTATGATTTAATTTTTGTTTTAGAGTTAATTAGGTTTTATTATGTTGATAAAGTGATTGTTCTATAACGAAAATTTCCTTCAATTCGTCGCGAAGCACAAGTTATATTCCTAGTTATAGTATAAGAGTTGGTATGATTGCATTATGTTCCATCATCGATCAACAGTTCTAAAACATCTCCAAGTGGAGCTCACGAGTTGATGAATTGCATCTCCTTGAGTATGGAAACAATTCACCTTACAAACACATCCTCATGTTAGTATTTTTCATCGTCCTTTGAGCTTTTTAAATTGTGCAAGAATGTTATTTTTTTATTCCATAGCCCTGCATTACCAAAAAAATCCCAGTGCCACAAAAAGATGGTTTCATAAGAATTGTGCGGGATTCTTAAGGGAAAAAAGTATAGACAACACATTGGAGCTTTCTACATGGGCTAGGAACCCATATTATTTCTTGATCATTTATTCACGATCAATTATTATAATACAGAGGAATTAATAGAAAGACTTCATGCCACCTTGGATGTTTATTCTTCTTTTTACCAAATATTGAGTTATTTTCTTTTAATGAAGGACTTGGCCTGAGAAATTAATCTCATCCAAACTTAAAAGGGGTGAAACAATACTTTTACGGGGCACTTACCGAGGATATCAAAATTAGCATTGAAAAGCTATTTTCAGAGGAACAGGGTTGCAAGAGAATCTGGCTACAAAGCTTGCACGGGAATTTTCCACACCTCTTAAGAGGATCAAAAAGAGACTTGAGAGGGCGCCTTCTGATACTTTTGAAGAAGAAAAGGAGAACCTTCCTCTTGTTCATTTTTTGACTAGTTTTTGGAGAGAGAATTGTGCTTCTAGTATGTATTTGACGTCTTTATCTGTGGAAATGGGGCGGTTTTCTTTATTTAGCTGAATCCTAAGCAACAACATTTTTCATATAGGATTGATGAACATTAAAAAGTGTTTGGATATAGTTATGAAGGCCGGTCTATCTATTATGAGTTTGCTGGAGAATGGTCATAGACAGACATCATTCTTCCCCAGCCTCCTTCCCACATGACGAACCGCCTAGTGAATCCTAACCGCTCACTTCCCAACTAGATATACGCCTCCTTCCATCTTTTACAGACTTCCATGTGTTAGCAGACGTCTACCATTTTCTTAGGAAGCAGAATTGTGGGTCGAACATGATCTTTTCCTACTACATTTATCATTGGAAGAAGATGATCCACTGGGGTTTGTTCCCGTCTAGTATAGTCAGGACACGTACCTTTGGGCTACATTCAGGAAAGTAGGAAAGAGAAAGATTTTTGGTTCAAGTCCATGATCTCTTAGTGGATTTGCTGATTCTGGAAGATCTACGTAGCATCGGAGTTTGCAGATTATTCGGTGGGATGGATTGAACATTCTCATCACTTGGTTGTAATGTGCTTTGTTCAAGAGTTTCATTAAACTTCACAAAGTTTGATTCTTCAGTTGTCTTTTTCTTTTATCAATTCATCCTTGTATAAGGAAGACTCATTGAATGTGGCATCAATGCTTCTAACTGTCTTCTTGTTCTCCGATTCTCACAATCTATATCCATAGTTATATGTACCATAGCCGATAAAGGTACACTTTCTTGCTTTGGGATCAAGCTTTCCTCTGTCTTCCTGCTCAATGTGAACATAAGCTATGCATCCAAAGATACTTAAATGAGAAAGCGTTATCTCCTTTCTTGTCCACATTTCTTCTTGGAGACCCCCATCTAAAGCAGCAGGCGGACCTCGATTGATTAAGTATGCAGTTGTATTCACTGTATTAGCCCAATGTCGCTTGGGTAGACCTATGTAACCTCATACTTCTCGCACATTCTATAAGAGTCACGTTCATGTGCTCAGTAACACCATTCTGTCTGGGCTTTCTTGGGATCATTTTCAATCTCCTGATCTCGTTCATAGCACAGTAGGATTCAAACTCCTCACTATAGTATTCTCCCCCATTATCTGACTTGAGACATTCAATTTTAAACCTGACCAGTCTCAACTAAGGCCTTCCACTCTTTGAATATCTCAAACACATTGGATTTATGTTTGATAAAATGAATCCACAGTTTTCTAGTTGCATCATTAATGAAAGTAATAAAATAATGAGATCCGCCAAGGGAAGGTACCTGAGATGGACCCCATACATCTGTATGAACTAGCTCCAGTCGTTCAGTCTTTCATACTCTTGTAGTTTTTGTGAAACTGACTTTCTTCTATTTTCCTAAGATACAATCTTCACAGAATTCCATATCAATGATCTGCAATCCTATGAACTTTTCCTTCTTCTATGTGATCTTCATTCCCTTTTCGCTCATGTGACCAAGTCGTCTATGTCAAGTGTTAGCATCACACCCATATGATGCAACATTTATCCTGACATATGAGCCTGATGCAATATATAGGGTTCCTTCTTTCTTACCTCGGGTAAGTATCAATGGTCCCTTTGACATCTTTCACGAATATGAATCGAATGATGTCACCACATCGCTTTTTGATAGCGGACCAATATATATGAGATTTCTTGTTTGACTTGGTACATGTCTAACATTCTTCAATCTCAAAAAGCCACCACGGGGGTTGAGATATATCAATGTCTCCCTTTCTAATTATGCTGGAACATTTATCATCTCCTAGATATACTTTTCCAAAATCAACTTTCACGTAATTTTGAAGGATATCTTTTTGTGGAGCGGTATTAAATGAAGCACCCGAGTCCACAATACATGACTCACTTCGAGCATTTGCAGCACATTATGGCATCGCTATCCTCATCATTAGTAAGATTTACAATGTTCTTACCTTTGTCATTTTCTCCTTTATGCTTTCTTGGGGCCTTGCATTCTGTCTTGTAATGCTCCTTTTGATTGCAATTCCAGCAGACCACAGACTTCTGATCTTTGTATTTGGATCTTCCTCGTACTGACTTTCCCATGGAATGCTTTTGGTTCATGTAGCTCTTCCCGCTTCTTCCTTTTTTATTCAAGGTAGAACCTGACGAGTATTCTTCTATAGACGTCTTCCATCATGCCTCTTCTCCGAGAAGAAGACCAGCAACATCCTCCAACTTCAACTTTGCAGAACCAAAGGAGTTGCTAACTTCTACAACTATAGCATTCCAACTATTAGGTAAACTAGAAAGAAGTAGAAGAGCTATTACTTCATTATCAAACACGATCTTTACATACTCTAACTGATTGATGATATTGTTCAGATCATTCAAATGTGAAGCCACTACGGAGTTCTCACTCATCTTTAAATTGAAAAGCTTCTTCATCAAATACACCTTATTTGATGCGGATGGCTTCTCATACATCTTTTAAAGAGATTTAAAAAGATTCGTCCGTCTCCCTTGTGATATTTGAAGCCATCGATGGAGCAAGGTTGAGCCTTACCGTTCATAGAGCCTTTCGATCTAGGACCTTCCACTCATCATCTTTCATGACTTCGAGCTTCTTCCCTTCGATCGAAAGATAGAGATCATTCTGATATAGAACATCTTCAATCTGCATCTTACAGAACGAGAAGTTTGATCCATTGAACTTCTCGATCTTGATTTTCGATTCTTCTGCCATCTGTGTAGAGGTTGATCTCCGAACCTTGCTCTAATACCAGTTGTTGGGGATGGATCCGATCAAGCACCACAAGACTACAATCACGATCGAAGAAGAAATCATGCACAATCGTACAAGACGATGATGTATAGTGCTTCGACAATGTGCCTACTCCACTTGCTCACATTAGACTCTCTTTACTGTTGCTTGAAGATGTTGAGATACAATATGTGGTGCCACACGACTCCTTTTATACTAGAACAAAAGGATACCAAGCATTCAACAGTCCACACCATCAGCTCTCAACCATTTAGGATGCAGGATATGGATTAAGCATATCAGCAATCAAACCCAACACCTCTCAGCCAATCAAAATGCAGGAGGTAGACCAGATACCTCAGCAATCTAGCACAAGAGCTCTCGGCCAATCAGAAGGCAGGAGGGAGATCAGCCACATCAACAATGCCCTCCACTTGTATTCATCCAATCAGTCTTCACAGGATAAATCTCAACATAAACCTACGCCTCATCTTACACTTTTGACCTTTTTATCGATTGGCGTGATCTTTCATATATAATCCTAAGGCGTACTTATGTATCAGGGATTGCTAAAGGTAGAATATTGAGAGGTATGTTTAGTGTTGTAGTTACCTGGCTATCTCTGAGAATGTATTATTGGGACTTTCTATACCATAAGTGTTGCATTATAAACTTAGTTTGTATAATTCCAAGTGATAGTAAGTGAAAACTATTTTTTATTGTGCTATGTGGACATTACACACATGATATGCATGTTTCGCCGCCTTCAATTGTCTCGAATAGTTTTATTATACGTATTTTTCATTTGATGACTTGACTTGCTAGTTATTTCAACGTGCAACAATCGAATTCTGATCGGCGTGTTATATCAAGAGTGATCGATCGGTCATTGGAAATCGATCCATAAAATCATGTTTTCTAGCAAAATGGTCGATCCCTTATAAAGCTTTGGTTGATCAACGATGATTTTTGTATATCTGGAGACAAGAATCGGACTTCGAGATCTATGTTCTGGCAATATCCCCATAAACTTTCCAAATACTCGATAGCATAAATCAATATCTTTTAAAGCATCTGAGCTTTTGTCTTTCATGTACATATTTTGTAGGTAAAATAAAAGGAGGGTTAGAAATATAATACTGGGTTTTATGCGACGGGATGAACCAACTTGCCGAGGTGTGTGAAATGCATTGACCTTAAGAATAGGTTCGTACCTCCCACGGAAATTCCGACGGTGCAATAAGTATCGGTACGACTACTCTCCAGGATACAACGGTGAGATCTCGAAGGACATGGGCTCGCTAACATCAAGATCGATCGAGCAACAATGATCCTTCATTCAGAATAGACTCACTCAAATGAGAGGATGGGGAAGATAGAAATGCTATGTAAATCAAATGAAAAAGACTTCTTTATATACACGTGTAAGGAAGAAAGGGGTTACAACGTCGTCGATTAATGATACAGACAATAATATTCACCATCTGTTATACAAGGATATTAAAATAACGTAAATTCCAATGACAAAGATATTTGTCACTAAAATATAACGTTCATATATCTTTGAATATAATAAATATATACACTAACAAGATGGCTCAACAAAAGCACGAGGCTTTACGCTGCTCACCCCAATTCTAAAATAAGAAATAATATCGTGAATTAATAATAAGTGAAATGAGAATTCCTCAACCAATTCCAATATCATATCATTATTAAATATTTATATGACGTTGACAAAACTTACCAAAAAATTATCCAAATAAAAAGTTAGATGGTCATAACAATGACCATAAATAGAAATCGATGAAAATCATATTCATGCAATCGTTGTACTTTAATATTGCATGCAAAACATCATCTAAGTGCATATGGTCCATTCCTAGTCATTGGCCCAATCTAATAACGCGCAAACTTCAATTGCATGAAAAATAAAGATCGTGTAAAACTTCCATGCACTCAAGAATACAAATAGACTAGGTTTAAATTATTAAGAAAATATAAAATATATAAATCTAAAGATACCAACGATCTCCACTATTTCAAATACATTTGTTAACCATTCTTCATACCGCCGCAAATTAAAAAAGAAATAAAGAAATAAATATAAGATAAATATTATAAGGGATATTTACCCAGCAGACCCTGAAATCTTTCGAAATTACCTCTACGACCTTTGAAACATCATAATTCCTCCCACGACCCCGTAATCTTGCTCCGTCTTACCCCACGAACCCTGCCGTTAAACTGACACATCTTGAGTTAACTTCATTGAGTTAAAAACGAGTTAATCTAACCAATCCGTGATCGGACGGCTAGAATCAACCAAAAGCCTCTTCCATCTCTCCTCCCTCATCGAGGGCATTTTCCTGCCCGGAGGAGGTGTGCGTGAGGGGGCGTGGCACTTTGGCTCGACCTGAGCTGGGGCTGGGCTGGAGGAAGTTCATGGAAGGGAGGAGGTTGGCGACGGCCTGGAGGGAGGTGAGGGGCTTCGAGAAGGAGAGGTGGACGGGTGGGTGGGTGAGGGGGACTTCGAGCGGCTGCCGGAAGGGGGGGGGGAGGATCAAGCCCGGTGGGGGAGGGGGGGGGGACTTCGAGCGGCTGCGCTGGGGGCTTCGGGGGTCTTCGAGCACTGGGAGCTTGCACCCAACACCAACGAGATCGTCGGCGATGGGAGGGTCACCATGAGGAAGACCGGCGCCAAGCCAAAACCCGTCTCCTCCGGCAGCCAGTGGTACGGTCCCGACCGCGTCAAGTACCTCGGACCCTTCTCCGGTGAGGCCCCCTCCAATCTCACCGGTGAGTTCCCCCGGAGACTACGGATGGGACACCGCTGGGCTCTCTGCCGATCCAGAGACCTTCGCCAAGAACCGCGAGCTGGAGGTGATCCACGCGAGGTGGGCGATGCTCGGTGCTCTCGGATGTGTGTTCCCTGAGCTCCTTGCCCGCAATGGGGTCAAGTTCGGCGAGGCCGTGTGGTTCAAGGCCGGCTCTCAGATCTTCAGCGAGGGTTGTCTGGACTACCTGGGCAATCCCAGCCTTATCCACGCGCAGAGCATTCTCGCAATCTGGGCCACCCAGGTCATCCTGATGGGTGCCGTCGAGGGATACCGCGTTGCGGGAGGACCTCTGGGAGAGGTCGTCGACCCGCTCTACCCCGGTGGTAGCTTCGACCACCTGGGCCTCGCCGAGGACCCCGAGGCCTTGGCGGAGCTGAAGGTGAAGGAGCTGAAGAACGGGAGGTTGGCCATGTTCTCCATGTTCGGGTTCTTCGTCCAGGCCATCGTCACGGGGAAGGGCCCCCTCGAGAACCTCTCCGACCACCTCGCCGACCCCGTCAACAACAATGCTTGGGCGTATGCCACCAACTTCGTCCCCGGCAACTGAATCATCTTCCTACCGATCTGTGTAACAATGCGAGGGTCATCATTGCTTTCTTTGTTTTCTTGTGTCTCTATTTGTAAAATTTCGTGGTAAAATATTACTTTGAGTTCTCGATATTGATTGCTCTAAATCTCGATTGGTATTTAATTTACTATAATACAAGATGGCATCTCCAAATTTGACAGCAGTTGGATAATGACGTACCAATACATACAGAAAAGAGGACGAGAACCGGCGAGCCTTCGGAACATATCTCTAACTACAGATGTAGTTGACGACAGGCTCACAGGGAAAAGACAAGGAAAAAGCCTTTCCTTTCGAGCAATCGTGTATAATCGTTGGAGAAACGATTGTCCCAATAGAAGTTGTTAAAGCAGCCATGAGATGACTAGTGGAAGATCAGAGGACCGCTGTAACATGGGAGGGCAGAGTCGGGAACGAGGAGGAGGAGGAGGCGGAGGTTGGGGAGGAGGGCCATGGAGGGAGGAGGTGTTGGATGTTGGGTGGTGGGGAAAAGGAGGAGGGTAGAGGGAGTGGCAGTGAAGGTAAATTCGACAAATAAAATAGGCATAAGATAAAAGAATTTAATGGAATCTGGTTAGTTTTAACGGGTAAATGGATGGGGGTTAACCACAGGGTTTATTGGGTAAGGGTTAGCAAGATTACGGGGTCGTGGGAGGAATTATGATGTTTCAAAGGTCGTAGAGGTAATTTCGAAAGATTTCAAGGTCTGCTGGGTAAATATCCCATATTATAATAGAGATAACTGATAAGAAACTTGAACACAACGCATTGACTCATAAGACTTGGTGGCTCATCGTTTATGAACCGAGATGTAGAGAATATAAATATAGTTCCTAAAGGTTGGTGGAATTTCAATTCTTATGAACCGATCCTTTATTTTTGAATCCAGTGACCCATATCTCACATAATATTTTTTTATCTTTGTTGCTCATGTGGTTTGACATGTTTCGATCACACGTCTACCTTGATTTTCATGAGTGCTCTAGAGATTTTGCCCAAAATTATCATTAGAAGCGGCCTCACCTCCACGCACATGTATGTAGATCATCATAAAGTGTACATTGCTTTTATACACCACCCAATTTGGGCTATGATGACCATTAAGAACATGTATTTTCAACCTCACCGCTTTTCATACTATCACATTGTACACCATAGGGATAGAGAAGATTTGATTGTATCATGCAAGTTGTATAGTGAATTGTTTTTCCCATATGAACCTTCTTCACGAGATCTCCATTCATGAAGGTTGGGTTTCCATCACTTCAACTCTTGATTCGGGAATAATCTCATTCCCCTAAATGTGCTCTACACAAGCTTTTTGCTTAGTGACTTAGTCAGAGGATCAAGCAAATTAACTCTGACTTCACATAATCCACGGATATGATGCCATCACCAATGAGTTGCCTTGTAATATTGTGCCTCATATGAATATGTATGCTTTTCCCATTATATTTTATTTTTCTCTTGTTATAGCAACTTGGCTATCACAATGGATGAATACAGCTGGCGTTGGCTTCATCCAAATGGGAAGATCTGCTAAAAGGTTTTATCAACCATTCAGCCTCAAAACCTACCTTCTCTAAGGCAATGAACTCGAAATTCATAGTAGACTGAGCTATACAAGTTTGCTTTGTTGATTTCCAAGCGACAACTCCTCCTGCAAGGGTAAAAATATATCTACTAGCAGATTTCATTCTAATTGAATCCGAGATCCAGTTTGCATCACAATACCCCTTTAATACTGAAGGTTCTCCATAAAACTTTAAACAATATCCCATTTCCCTTTAAGGTATTCAAGCACTTTATTCCCACTGCTCTCTATTGAGATTTCTAGTATGCATGCTTAGTCTTCTCATGGCATATGCAATATCGGTTCTAGTACGGTCCATAAAGATATAAGTCTACCAATAATCCGTGCATATTTTATCTGAAATATACTATCACTTTTATTTTTCTCAATTCGTGAGTTAGCATTAAAAGGAGTACTTACTGGCTTGCGGTCAAACGAAGGAAACTTTTTTCAAGATTTTTTTAATGTAATGTTCTTGAGAAAGCAATAAAAATTTGGACTTCCTCGCAAGTTGTATACCTAAAATTATACCTACTTCTCTCATATCTTTCTTGTCAAAACGAGAAGCCAAAAATTTATTCGCATGATTAACAATATCTAGAGTAGTACAAAAAATAAGCATGTCATCAATATATAAGTAAATAGTGATACAATTTTCACCATCAATTCTAGAATAAATACATTTATCTGTAGCATTAATTTGAAAACCATTAGAGACTAGCACTTTATCAAATTTTCATGCCATTGTTCAGGTACATTCTTCAATCCATACAAAGATTTAATTACATTACATACTTTATTTTCATTCCCTGAAATAATACAACCCTCAAGTTGATCCATGTAAATTTCTTATTCTAAATCACCATTTTAAAAAGTAGTATAAACTCCATTTGATGAATCACTAGTTTATGAGCAGAGAATTAAAGTAATTAAAACTCTTATAGAAGAACTTCTAGTTACAAGAGCAAAAGTATTAAAATAATGAGTATCTTTCTTTTGAGAATAACCTTTTACCACTAATCTCGCTTTGAATTTTTCTACAGAACCATTGATGAATCTACATTTCATCATCTTTATTCTATCATTTTGGCCTTAAAAACTCTAGTAAATACATGTAAATACCCTTAATTACTGCATTTTAGCATTCATGCATGTGTGTGTAAATAGTGTATAAAATATGGTTTTTAAAGCCAAGATTATAGAATAAAGAAAAAGAAAAGAAAAAGAATAAAATATTTTAAATATTTTATGACCCGAAATCCCGAGACCTAGGCATCTCGATGACTAGGTCGACAAAGAATAAAGTAGGGGGAGATAAGGGCCAGAATATAATAAAATTCCTTTATTTAATTCATTTTTTATTCATTTTGGGACCTATTTTTAATTCTAATTTTTATACTTCAATTAAAGAAACTTTATACATAAAAGTTGTAGATAATTAATTAAAGAAAAATACAAAATTGATTTCACCCAAAAATAATATACAGATAAAAAGTTATGATCTGAATAAGATTCCAAAATCCCAACTTCCCAGACTTGTATCTCTCAAATAAAAACTCAAAATCTATCAAACTCACACTTTAATTGTATATAATTTTTAATAATGTATTTAATGAAGGTAGCTTCGTATTTTTCGGAGTTACGATTTGAAAGTTGAGTTTTGGACCCCTATTGTACAATAGTTTTCGCCTTTTTCTTTCTTTTGTATAGATTCCTTTTTTTAAACTCCTTTTTTTCTTTTTATTTCAATTTTATTTTGTTAGTTGTATATTCTAATTTCTATTAAAAATATAAAATCAATTAAAAAATATAAAATAAAAAAAGATACAAAAATAGTTTTTCTCTATACAAGTCAATTTGGCTTGTATTATATCTTTATCACCTTTTCTTATTATCTTACAAAATTAAAAATCAACAAAAATATTTCAAGTTTTTATATTATTAACAAGAAAACAAGACTAAAAATCATAAAAATCTAAAAGGGTATTTTATACCTTCAAAAAAACATGTTTTTAATTTACATCTTTTGAGAAAAAAAGGTTTCTTCTGCAATATTCTAAGGGTAAAATGGGGCTGCCCCCAGGGAGTAGCCAACTTGGCTACTCCCACCACTATTTTCCCTCATTTTTTTATTTTTTTTGAAAAATAAAAATTTGTATATTCATCATTATATCCCTCTCACATTCTATTAAAATTTCGTCAGAAACAGAGACTCCTAAGCCCTCCATCCATACGTCATTTTTTTAACGGTCACAGGATTTTTTAAATCGACCATGTTTGGATGGAGGCCGTAGGAGTCTCTGTTTCTGACGAAATTTTAATAGAATGTGAGAGGGATATAATGATGAATATACAAATTTTTATTTTCCAAAAAAATAAAAAAATGAGGAAAAAAATAAGGGTGGGAGTAGCCAAGTTGGCTACTCCCTAGGGGCAACCCCATTTACCTCATATTCTAAATGACATTATTTTGAGATAGTTTCATGATTTGAGTTTATTTTGAGGTCTCTTATTATTCAAATATATTTTCATTGGGAAAGACCTCTCTTTTTTTATGAGTACACATGAGCATAAAGACAATCACTAGTGTCCAAAAATTTTGAAATAGTCCACTCCCATTGGTGGAGGCCTCCCCCAATAGCCGTCATCTCTTCCATTCCTCCACCAAATAAAAGAGCTTCATCTCCCATTTTTGAATTCATCCACCATTAGAGTCTTCATTCTAGCTCCTCTACCTCCATTGTGACAGAGTGAAGGTTGGAGACGAAGCCACGACGAAGGGAGGATTCTTTGGCGTGATCCCTTGGTGTTCTTGCTCCATTGTATCACAAGCTCTTAGCTTGTCAAGCCTCTTCTCCGCCGGAATCGAGGCCATGACAGGTCATTCTCATTAGAGAATCGATCACCATAGGCGACTACCTTTACATGCTATGTTTTTCTTCTTGTAGGTAACTTTTAGATTTAGTTTTTCTTCTTGTTGTAGTGTAATAACCCATTATCTTCAACTTTTCTCCATCCTCATTCGTCGCGGCTAACCACCTCATCGCCGCCTTCATCCCCTTCTTCGTACTCCCTTCACGCAACCTCAATTAACTCCGACCACGCACGGTGGCCGGAGACCATCTCCTTCTACCATTTTTGTAGGAGAACCCATACACCCCATATATTTTTTGTGTGCATAACGCAAGCCGAGCCCACGTTCGAGCTTTCATTTCCACTCGCAGGTATCCGTCCGAACGTCCTACAGCCGCACCACCATCTCTCACGCAGAGCTCCACACCGTGACACTTCGCCGGCCCTCGGATTGGCGTTTTTGTTGCTGTTTTTCAAAGGAAGAAGAAGAAGGGAGGGGGTGGATAGCAGCCACTGTTGGATCTATCCCCCTCCTTTTAATCTTAACCATCCAGCCAAGGGGTAGAAGTTTTATACATAAGCCCTCACCATTTTGAAATTTCACGCACATACCCTTACTGACCAAGAGGAGCTTGATGCCACGTGGATAAGTGACAAGTTTTGCGGCTATACCCCTGCATTTTTGGTATATTTCAAGAAGTTTTCGAAAGCAGTTTCGTTCTTATGTTTTCATCTGTACCCCTGCACTTAAACGTTCATAAATCATTCATCTGAACTCCGTTTCATGCGAGATTTTTTTTGTTAGAAAGCTGCTTTAAAGATCTACATCATATCCAAATTTCAGAATTTTATGATGTACGAACTATTTATGGAGAATTTATGAAGTCAGAGTACTGATTGGGCTTATTTTGTTGATAACGCTTGAAATACTCAATATCACGTGCTCATTTTTGGATATGTTGTAGTAATTAGCAGGACCTAATTTTGATCAAATTTCAACAAAAAATATTGCGATTTGTGTCCTGTAGAATTTCTACAATATTTTGAGTGATTGATTTATTTCTAGAGCTCCTTTTATCTATTTCAAAATCTAAAAATATGTGCGTGTTCCCCTAAGTTTGTGCTACAAATAGGGATTGTCGTATTTTTACCATGTTGTTTGGTTAGTCAAAAAAATAAAAAACATCATTTCTACCTTCCTTCTGTCTTTTATTTTTAATATATTTATTCTCTTCTGAAAAATTTCCAAAAAAATATATTTTGTTTATTTTTGTGTGTTTTAACTTCAGACCAAAAATCATTAAAAAATTCAAAAGGAAACTCCTAAAAATAGCAAAACATCAAAAATCTTCATAAAAATCTTAAAAATTCAACAAAAATTCTAAAAATACAATTTCAGTTTCTAAATTTTCCTTATTTTGTTATCTTTATTTTAAAATTAATTTGGGAAAATTTTGTGCTGTTTGCTATTTTTCATTCCTTTTCTACTTTCAGCCAGCATTGCTATTCACTGTTTTCTTGTATTTCCCCTTTTAAAAATACCAAAAACATTATGGAAAATCCTCAAAAATCACAAAAACAGTAGAAAAATATAAAAAGACCAAAAACATGTTATTCTCTGATTTTTGAACATTTTCCCTCATCTTTATAAATACCATATCCTCTCTTCCCTTATATTGTATATATATTCCCTTATTGAAAAAGAAAATACAAAAAATATAAAATATAAAAATAAAATAAAAAAATAAGAAAATCAAAAACCAAAATACAAAATTATAAAATTAAAAATAAAAGGTAAAAATTAAAAATTAAAACCCACAAAAATATTTGCATCTTGTAGGCATTGATCACAATCACATCACATTTTGCACTTAGCTTGATCTATCATGCCTTGCTCCCTGTGTTCGAACTCTTTACATACTTACACCTATACATCTTGTTTGTAGAGTTAAAAATAAATTTGACTCCACATTTATTGTCATTGCTTGATTTATTGATTATGGGTTCATTGTTGATTAAATACGATTTTGAGTGGTCAACACTTCGACTGTATTCCCGCCTTGTGTGGAATACAAGACCGCTTAATTTTTGGGTTTATCGACCATCGGGTTTCAGCTTCCTTTTAAAAATCTACTTGCATTCACTAGTTTTAGCACTTGGTGGTAAATCTATCAATTCCAATGTATGATTGGCCATTATGGAATATAATTAGATGTCGACATGTTCTTTCTAAAAGATAGAATCATGAGATGAAATAGCTTCTATCATAATAAAAATTCTCCAAATAAAAAAATTGAATGGTCATAATAACTATCGTAAATAGAAATAGATAAATTCATATTCGTGCAATCATTATACTTTAATGTTGCATGCAAAACATGGCATGTTCTACGATCCATTTATAGTCGTTGGCCCAATCTAGCATTGCGCAAACTTCAATTATATGGAAAATAAAGACCGTGCAAAACCTTCATGCATTCAAGAATACAAATAGATCAAGTTTAAGTTATCATGAAAATATAAAATGTATTTGAAATAAATGTAAAGATATCAACATATATCACATTCTTGATCTTTAAAAGCACTCGAACTTTGTCCCTTCTTTTTCCACCCTTGCTCGACACACATTTGAAATCAGACCAGTTCATATGAGAGATAAAGCATATCAATAAATAAAGTAGAAGCGGAGTTTAGCTCCTATATATTTTTAGGTTTGTTTGAAGTGAGTAACATAGAAACAAACAAAGTAGAGGTTTGTAATCATGATGTGATCATATCGTTTCGTGAAATAACTTATTGCATGTTAAAATTCATTTATTAGAGTATAATGGGACCTTATCACTCGCATGACTAAATATATCGTCACTCTCAAATGAATCCATCGAAGTCGTAAACGGACTACTTCAAAGAATATTGTGAAAGTTAACACCCATATACATCATTTCTTGTAACATTCCCTCCTTCGGAGCGATGACATGGGTTGATGCCGACAACACATGACCCGCCTAGCATCATTCTTTGACCACATGGCATGCTCCAACGACGCTCGGCTTCAATTACCGGTCCATCTTCCTGCCCATGCCTTCTCTCGCGAAAACAATAATATGGTTGAAGATTAGAAATAAAATCATTTCAAGAATAAAAAGGAAAAATAACCACAAAAAATCCATCATCCATTTCAAAAAAATAAAGAAAAATAACCCCAAAAATCCATCATCCAAATCCGGGTCACCTCTGAAAAAAAGTTGACCATTTTTTCCAAACAATAAACACGTTTTTTTTTTCAAATCCGGGAAACATCTTTTATTCAAAAACAACATGCTCCCATCCCACCATCCTTAAAAATAATCCGTCCGCATTCAATGTATCTGTCACCTCTTTTTTCCCGTACTTCAACAACTGTCGAACGATTCATTAGCAAAAACAAGCGAAAGTAAAACCAAAACCGTCCAGGTTCAATGAATGTAGCAAATCGCGCGCTCTTTATATGGGAACGCAGACACCTCTCCTCCCTGTGGTAGAAAGGCCTTTTGAAGGATTAGGGTTTCTCGAGAAGCCCTTATTGGTCACCCCCTCTATCACCACCCCTCTTGATCACACAAGTTTATATATATTACAGTTGTAAGTATTCAAATTATATTTGATTTCAATGCATTTCTTCAAATGTTAATTTCGCTTCTTTAATTGGTTCTTTTATTGAATTGCCATACTAAACACCTCTCAATGCTTAAGTTCATGTTTGTCTGGTTGTAGAATAAGCTGTAAGTTCTTATTTCGGATTTATGCATTGATGGGTCCTTTTTACAGTAAATTTATTCGGAAAACATGGTAAATAAATTATAAAAAAATAAAGATTTTCAAATATCAAATCTGCTGTAATTTGATTTCCTGAAATAATAAGCAATCATTTCCTACTTTAGTTGTTTCTATCTTTTTATTCAAATCAAACAAGGGCATATAATTAATGATTACATAGAATTGATGGGAGATTGACAACGAGCCGCGCCGTCAATCCCTTTTGGATTGCAAATCCAATCCTTTGAAATACAACATTCAATTAGTTTCTAATTGATTTGGTTTTTGAATCAGGAATTTGAATATGGTGCTGTGGGTTTTTGGCTACGGCTCCCTCGTATGGAATCCGGGGTTCGACTTCGACGAGAGGATTATAGGATACATAAAGAACTACAGACGCGTATTCGATCTCGGTGAGCATGTTTATAAATCACGGTGCATGTACGCAGATACCGTATAATGCATTCTTTAGAAATTACAGTACATTAGGGATTTGTTGTAAACCGAGAGTGTGCCTGAGTCGCTCGATCAAGATCGAGTGGTTCGCTTGAAATCCGGGTTTCTATGGGCCCTTACCGTGTGAACCGCTCGATCTTCATACCTCCTGTACAACAGAGGATCTGTCCTTATCTCATACGTCGATCCTTCACGCAGCTTGCTTAGATCACCGGGGCACGCCTGATCATCCTGCCCGGACCTTGACCCTCGAATCCAGCGACGGATCCATCTGCCTAAGTATTCGCGAAATTTCACTCAAAATTTTGTACTACTGATCGGATTTACCTGAAAAAAATCTACTGTCTAGATCGATATTTCTTCAATGAGGTCATGCTGTTGGATTGCTGATTATATGTGCATGATCAATGCACCCGATATTCCCAATTAAGCATAGAGTTTCACTTGATTGCATCTTAAATGGTTTAATTTGTCTGGCAGTGGGGCGCCGCGTACTGCGTTAGAGGAGGCAAGGAGAAGGAGACGATGGCAATGCAGGTCTGGCATAATGCTTATAATAAACATTTTATAGTATTTTCAGTTGATTGTTATTGCATTTTTCTGACACGGATTAATGTATTTATATGCAGTATTTGGAGAGGAGAGAATGCGAGTACGACCAGAAGACATACGTCGAATTTTACGCGGTAATTCTCTTTTCTTTTTGATATATCGATAGAGAGGATCGTCTGCTGTAGAGTCTGCTGCAGAAGACTCTGCAGTAGGCTCGTGGGCCTCTCGATCTTGATCGAGCGGTTCACACGAATATGTACTTTTTGTGGGTTTATACCGTGCAAATTCATGTGAACCGCTCGATCAAGATCGAGCAGCCCACGAGCCTTCTGCAGAGTCTGCTGTAGCAGGCTCCACAGCAGACGATCCGGTGTTCTATGTAACATATCTCTTAATGGTTTATCTGTGTAAATCCTTCGTCAGGAGGACGGCAATCGCATCGAGCCTGCGGTCACGGGGGTTCTAGTGTAAGTATCGAAGGAAGTTCAGATCACAAGGGATCACGACGTCGGTTTTCTTTTATTGTAATCTGATTGCTGAGATCAACTGCTGTTTTTTTTTCACAGGTTCACTTCAACTCCTGACAGAGTAGTGAACAAGTACTATCTGGGTCCAGCTCCATTGGAGGAAATGGCAAGGTGAAATTTCTTGCAAAATTATGTGATTTCCCGTACTTAATCGCCTCTCTTAATTGCTCGGTTTGTTTCGACGAACGATGATTTTATCTGCCAGTAGAGATTCTTTTATCCAGATTTCGAATAGTTCAGTTGAAATCAGTCAGTATGTATGTATGCCCATTTTTTTGTTCGAACATTTCGAACTGTTTTTTGTTTGCGGTTATACGCGGTTTCCCGCGAAACCGATCCATCTTCCTGATGAAAAATACTGGTGTTGATGTAGGCAAATCGCGACCGCGAGCGGTCCTTGCGGGAACAACAGAGACTACATCTTCAAGTTGGAGAAGGCCTTGTTTGATATAGGTGAGCATCAAGGATTCTGCATCGATAAAACTATGGTTTTCGCGATATCTGCATTGACAGTATCACAATGTTTATGCAATGATCAGGCCATCAAGAAAAGTCGGTGATCGAGCTCGCGGACGAGGTGCGCAAGGTGCTCAATAGGATGAAGGAGAAGAAGTTGATAGGGGAGGAGATCGCGCTCAAGACGCACCTCTCCCCCGTGCACCTCCTCCCTCTCGCTGAAACCACGGCCACTGAGTCTAGCTAGGAAGAAAAAATGGGGAAATTTGCGCGGGATTCGACAGCGAACGGCTTTCGAATTTTACACGGACGATTAACACTGATCAAAATTGTGGATTGTAAACATTCAGTAGTTTGAGATTGAGAACTGACCATTGATGAGCGTGTAGAAGTTAAGAACTAGTTGATCTGCTGAGAACATTTCATCTCACAGATATACATTTGGTTAACATAGACTTGTGTTTCTTTTTGAAAACAAATATATGCTAAAATTTGTCTCTCTGCGTTATGTCACCCAGAAGAGTATATCAGAAGGAGAAATTTTAGAAAACTGCGAAAGCAAAGGAAGCAAAAGTATTGTATCTTTTTGGTAGCAGATTCATAGTAATCAAGTTAAACAGCTATCCAATCTAAACTATGAAGAACGATCCTGAGCTTTCGAGTACCCATTAAAATCATATGGAATGGATATACGGTTCGAGCCAACTAATTTCCTGCAAGTTGTCTCGCACTCGAGTCATCGAAGTTCCGCCAATTCACTAGCTATACACATCCAGGGACGGATCGTCTGCTGCAGGCGGGAAGGCAGCAGAGTCTGTTGTAAGTGTGTGCACCGCTCGATCTTGATCGAGCGGTTCGTACGATTTTGCACTTTTTGTGGACTCGTACCATGCAAAATCGTGTGAACTGCTCGATCACGATCGAGCAGCAGGGGATCCTCTCTTATACACATCCTCCCATACTCGGTTCATCAGGCAAAACAACAAGAAATACGTGATTATGATCTCTAAATGAATGCCAGAACTTTTAGGACTCGTATCATGTGGTAAATTTTCTCAGCAGAGACACAAGTTTCATATTCAAATCGTCAATACTTTTATAGTTTTTTTGTTGAGACACGAATCACATTATGCATGTGTATTTATTTGAGTATAGAAGATGTTTTTGCATCAATGATGAAGTTGAAGTAACATAAGCACCTTGTTTACGAGGATAAATGTCTATGGCTTTGTTGAGTATCACAAATGGTAAAAGTTGATAATATTTCTTTGTCATCACATGTTTCACATATTGAAATAAATTTATTATTCTACAAACTTCTATAGCCTTCTAATTATATCATTGATAGTTGGATATTAATATAGAGACTAATGTACGACATGCATATATTACTCATATATCTTATTAATTTATCATTGATTTCATATAATGCTCATTAAATACATGCAATATAATGGATTAAAAAAATGTTTGAATTCCCATGCATGGATCCCGATGTAAACTAAGCATTAAGCTCATGCAAAATTATGTTTATTTATTTCAGGTAAAGAACAAGTTTCATCAAGCACTCAAGTTTGTGTGACAGACTCAACGAGATTTTAGCATGGTATGGATAATTACATGGTTATAGTGGACATTTGTATGCCTACAGGAACAAAGCGTCATGTTGTAAAATTATTTAGTTTTTCTTTTGCAAGCATACCCTTATTAATGTTGTGATAAAGGAACTCTTAGTTGAATCGGGTTTTTTGGATCCGTTTGAGAACGATTTTTTGTATACTTATTGATTACATGCATGAATCGGTAACGGTTTGATTGTGAGAATTTAAGTGCACGCTTTCGTCGGTCATCGCGATCCATTCCATTACAAATGATATCAAAGATAGAGTTCCTTTGGGTGCAGGATATCCACAACTGATGATGAGCCAAGACTAAGAAGAATGGAGTAAAACTGATGTTGTAGAGACGACTAGTCAACCCCTTGATCTTCCAACTCAGACAACCTCTCACTATGGAAATAGTGTGATAAAAGGTCGACAGTTATCACCTAATAATAAATTTGTCAAGGATAAACACCAATAATTATTAGAGTTTATAATAATTATGAATCTGTAGTGAAAATATCATGCATAAAGCTTTGGTGGATTTATACTGAAGTCCTTTATTCTCAACAATCCATTCATCTTATACAGTAAACATGATATAAAGAAAGTTAAGCATTATATGCATTAAGTGGATATGATTTTTGAAACTATAGCTACCATAAGTAGAATAATATTTGGAACATTTTATTTAAAAGATAGGACAAAGGAGTGTCAAACTGGACGTAATAGAATCCACTTTTCAGAGATGATTTCCATTAAGTGAAGTGACTTTATCTTAGACATTGTAATAAGATAATCAAAGAGTATCTGATAACAATATGGAGTTTAAGAAGTATGAGAAGCGAGTGAATTATTCATTAAGTATACATGATCATCTCAGTTACGTCACGAAAAAAATTAATGCTAAGGACTATCCCGTAAACTGCACTAATTTCGAAAACTCCTTACACAGTGAAACCATTGAATTGAAAGAATATAATGATCGGTTATAGCGAAAGTGTCATAAGGGAGTTTTTTTGTGTGACTCAATGAATCTCCATAAAGAGTATTTATTCCCTTTGTGAAAAATAAGGATAGATCTTAATCTCTACGTTGGTTATTACATTATGAATAATGTAATTTTGAAGGATTAACGCCTACTACTTGGAACCAATGATTTATTCATTCGATTGTAGAGAGAAAAGATCTTTTCTAAGTATCATGAAATAAAGGAGGATGACATCTAGAAATAGCTTCCAGCTTAAGGATTGACCATTGTGAATTTTATTAGACATTTTGATCTCATGAGTGCTCTTGCGACATTTATAAAGCTTATGAATATGATTTTTCGAGAATATCATGATAAATTTATGATCATATTTGTGGATGATATTATTTATATACTTTGGTGATATAGAGAAATATCAAGTACATCTATATTGTGTTCGAAACCTTGTGTCAACATTACCTCGATGAAAAGTGCCCTAAATATAACTTTTTATCGAATAAAATCATATCCCTTAGTATTGTTAAAATTAGTGATGGCATTGAAGTTGGCAGAATTAAGATGAAAGATATATTACCTTGGAGTCTGTTGAATAAAAAAATTAGAGATTCACACAAACTTTTAGGGTGACAAGGTACATTGGTAATCCACACAGAGCTTTCTAATATATTGCAATAACATGTCTTATTAGAAAGGATGCAAAGTTGATACATTATAGGAGTGTGATTAAAGTTTCCTAGAATTAAAGCAAAAGTTGACTTTGACTCTGACGTGAATCTTACTATTATGCACTAAAGGCCTGTGGGTGATGAATCCGTGATTCATTGCATTTATTCTTTTATTTTGATTAAAATCCTTGACAAAATACACGTAAATATCCATTATTTCTCATTAATTAATATTCTAGCCACATTTGTTATTATTATATATTTAACACTTATTTTATCTAACATAAAATAATAAAGAGGAAAAGAAAAATAAAAGAAAACAAGGTTGTAGATATGTAATATATACAGACTGATCCTAACCCCAAGACCGTGTCAATATTGACTTGGTCGATAAAATAAATAAGCAGGGGGAGATAAGGATCTTAACTTATTAAAATAAAGAAAACCGAGACAAAAAAAATACATTAAATACATTTTCTACCTTTTAAATATTTCATCTATTTTATTTATCACTTAGATCATTCCAAATTAAAATATTACCTTTATACAAGATGTTCATAAAAATTTATATTATTTTATAAAAATATCAGAAAAATTATTCATATAAAAATAAAATAATACAATGAATCGAAAAAACCATAAAAGTTGACTTCCGAGGTTCATATCTATTTATAGAAAACTCCAAACGGATTAAACTCACTTTTAAACTTTGTTTTATACTTAATACTATTTATTAAAAATATCAAAAAAGTATTAGAATAAGACGGGTGAGTTTTAACATTTGAACCCCATTGTATATATGTACTATACGTAGAAATTTTTTTAAATTAATTATTTGTAAATCCGATTAACATAACTTCTTTTCTAAAAATCTTCTAAAAATCATTAGAAAAATATAATTGAAGTCAAAATGCCAATAAATTTCAAGTCTAGGAAGTCGTTACCTAATTTTTTCGGACCTTATAACTCGGCCATACAGACTCCGAATTGGACAAACTCAGTATTAAAGTTCATATTATTTAATTATATACTAAATGACATTGATTTCGTTAAAATCAGAGTTAATATGAATAGTTTGTGTTTCGGGACCATATTGGTATATTGTACAATATACCGTAATTTATATTATTATTTAATATGTTAATATTCTATTCTTAAATTAAAGATAAATATTAATTAATTAACGTATTCATTAATTATTATTTAATTATTATATTAGGTAATTATTTAATTATACACTTATTTACGTATTTTTTAATTACTTAATTACTTACTTGATTAACTATTTAATTACATCTTTAAATTATTTAATTATTATTTAACAATTTATTCATTTTATTTTCCCTTCATTCTCTTACTCTCATCTTTCCTTTTTCTTCCCCCGACCTCTTTCTTCCCCGACGTTGCCGATCCTCCCTTCTTCCCCTTCTCTTTCGGCCAACTGTTCCAACAACCTCAACGACTGTCGTTCGCTCAACTGCTCGCCGGTCTTGTCCTCCGTCGGTGGTGTCACCACTGCTTGGCGTGCTCCCCACGATTTCTTCCTTATAAATACCTAGGAACCTCCTCTCTTGACGGACATCCGCCATTATCTCCACCTCCGAGCTTCCGAGAGCTGTGATAGAGTTCCCGTTCCTCCGCCATAGAGCAAGGTTGAGGGTCAGAGAGAGATCGACGAGATCCACCGGTGTCGAGCTTCGCTCCGTCGTGTTTAACATCCGTGAGTTCGCCCTCGTGTGGAGATCACGAACCTCTGGAGTCGGGCTCCAGATCCACAGACGCACCAATCCATCAGCCACAATCGAGAGGTCGAGAGCTCTTACATACATTCTCCGAGTGACAGTAGTTGCGGGAGTATCCAGTCGAGCCTCGATCTGAGTCCGACGTGATCGCTGCAAGCCATCTCGCGCGAGTAGCACAACCTTCGGGTCTCCGCCTCCCCGTTGAGGCGACAATCTTCTCCGACGAACCATTACATCCTTCATTCTAGGTAAATCAGATCCCCTTTTCTTTCCAGGTTCATCTGCTCTGTTCTAAATTCCATTCACACACATATCACCTCATCTCATCACCCATACACATCACTCAATTCACACGATTCAACTCGTCGACGATCACACCCTTCCACGCATTTCTTATCATAGTTGCTCACCTCAGATTGCATCCCGATCTGAGATCAGGTCCAATTCTTTTACTAGGTAGGACCTCCCATCCATCGTCTGATCGTAAGTGTGTCATTGGTCTCTAATGATTTAAGATCTGCAGACGTAGAAACTGGGTGTTTGATTGTTGCAAATCGAAACATCGAGTTTCTTGTGAATCCGCTGTGCTATTAGTTCAAGTTGTTCTGAAGAGAGTTTAATTTCGAGCATTAACTTTTGAACATATTAATGCATTAGCATGAGATTTGGATGCATTGGTATCTTCTTAAAAAACACAGGTGATATTTTTTGGCTGATTTGGTATGTGTTCACTCCAGTGCATATTCATATTTCCAAGATAGATCAGGTTAAGAATAAATGTTTAGATCAGATCTTCTTTGCTCTCGTTTGGGATCCGATTCGAACATAATAGAGAAGAGAAATTACATTTTGCAGGTGATCTCAGTTAGGAGAGCCGAGACTTCTGGCGTCGCTGCCCCGATCTAGCAAGCTTCTTCAGTAACCAGA
Organism: Ottelia alismoides; assembly: GCA_037367405.1. Lineage (NCBI taxonomy): Eukaryota > Viridiplantae > Streptophyta > Magnoliopsida > Alismatales > Hydrocharitaceae > Ottelia > Ottelia alismoides. The sequence continues at coordinate 483,523 of JAZKJV010000917.1, read as the reverse complement.
GTAATTTGAGTGTGAATCAAGGAGCAGCTCCTCGGAGGGCCTTTACCTCCGCCTCCTCCCGAACCTGAGGAACATCGGTACCCTTCTCTAGAGATCTCCGATCCGTGACACGTGTTATGTAAATCCCCCAAAAATGGTCCCACACCGTGGAAACATGGAATTTCCGGGTGGGATAAAAAGTGAGGAGGTTACTACCGAACAACCCGACTTAAGCATTTTGGGGGTGGTTAATTGGGGCCGTATGGGCCCGATCTCAAAAGGTTGTCAGGGCCAGTAATGCTTCGCTAACGGACCGGGGACCTAAGCCCGGGACGTTACAAATGGTATCAGAGCCGAACGCCCTCTGACAGTGGAAAAGGCTACCCGAGAGGTGGAGCCGCCCCTACAAAGAGGTTGGAGGAAATGGCTACCCGGAGCGTGCACCCGCCACTGTCACTGAGAAGAAGTGATGTACCATGTCGCAACGAGGACGTTGCGAATATAAGTGGGGGAGATTGTAAAAACCCCAAAAATGGTCCCACACCGTGGAAACATGAAATTTCCGGGTGGGATAAAAAGTGAGGAGGTTACTACCGAACAACCCGACTTAAGCATTTTGGGGGTGGTTAATTGGGGCCGTACGGGCCCGATCTCAAAAGGTTGTCAGGGCCAGTAATGCTTCGCTAACGGACCGGGGACCTAAGCCCGGGACGTTACAAATGGTATCAGAGCCGAACGCCCTCTGACAGTGGAAAAGGCTACCCGAGAGGTGGAGCCGCCCCTACAAAGAGGTTGGAGGAAATGGCTACCCGGATCGTGCACCCGCCACTGTCACTGAGAAGAAGTGATGTGCCATGTCGCAACGAGGACGTTGCGAATATAAGTGGGGGAGATTGTAAAAACCCCAAAAATGGTCCCACACCGTGGAAACATGGAATTTCCGGGTGGGATAAAAAGTAAGGAGGTTACTACCGAACAATCCAGCTTAAGCATTTTGGGGGTGGTTAATCGGGTCCGTATGTGCCCGATCTCAAGAGGTTGTCAGAGCCAGTAATACTCCGCTAACGGACCGGGGACCTAAACCCGGGACGTTACATGTTATGACAGAAGGCCATGATGCACACTTCGAATATATTCTAAGCTCTTGGGCTACCTCAAGTAGCTGCCCCCACATCGTTTTCGGCGCTTTTTTATTTTTTTTTGAAAAATATCGTCATGTATATTCATCCTATATCACTCCTATATGCTATTCGAATTTCATAATAAACAAAGACTCCTATGACCTCCATCCAGATAGTCATCTTTTAACGGTAACATGATTTTTTAAATCGACACCATCTCGGTGGAGGCCGTAGGAGTCTCTGTTTCTGACGAAATTCGAATGATATACAAGAGGGATATAGGGATGAATATAAATGACGATATTTAAAAAAACAAAAAAAAAACGCAAAAAACGGTGCGGGGCAGCCCATTAAACTCTTACTCAAAAGGTGGAGAACTTATGAAGCTCTCCGCGGTACTTCTGTGAATCACTAGTAGATCCAGAGGCCACAATAACCACACGAATTGGAATATGGTTCTTGGGTAACTTGCATGTTTAAAGCCATACGTCTTGGTATTATTTGCAAACTGATTCAAGGAACTAGACTTTGTTTGCACGCACGCCCCTGATTTCCACTTTATTACAATAATACCCCTTACACTGCATATAACCACTGTACATACTACATAAATAATAAATAAAACACTATTAATAAAAATATTATAAAAATATGTATAAATACCCTATACTATACTATATATGGTATTATAAAAGTATTGAAAAATAAAATATTTTCTATTTTTAACAAATCATTAAATAATACAAAAATATAACAACTTTTAGAAAAACTTTAAAATGTATAAAAACACCACTAAAAATTATAAAAAATTACCACTAGCATATTTTCCATATTTTACACAATGAACCAAAAACAAAATAAAAATAAAATAAGAAAATCAATAAAAATACAAAATATATAAAAACTTTAAAAATTCATAACTAAATAAATAGAAATCACATAAAAAGTGTAATCTATCATTTATCGCCTACTTTTTAGTAAAAATAAAATAAAAATATTTTCTCATTTTTTTTTCAATTTTAAAAATCTAAAATACTTCATAGTTTTCAATAAAATCCCAATTTTCAATATTAAAAATAATACAAAATCCATAAAAATTACAAAGCATTTCTAAAATAATAAAAATTACAAAATAGTGAAAAGATTCACAAAATTAATACAAAATTCATAAAAATCAAATAAAAATTTATAAAAATCTATAAAATAAATAAAAATCAGGTAAACCTTAAAACCTTAGTTCTCTACCTTTTTAACCCTAGTTTCCAACAGTTTGCCTCCGTGAATTCAACTCTCCCATACTTTATCATTATACACCAACGTTTAGGAGTATAAATAATAAAAAAATAACTTTTCTACTAAAACCCACCTGGTCGATACAACGATCTCTTTTTATCATTCCGATCAAGCGTGCTTTTCAGATGGCGCCGTTGTCAGGGAGGCAGCGCTAGTGTACCATAAACTTTAAGTTTAGGGTTTCTTTTTGCCTTCTTATTTTTTTTCTAAATTTACGATTTATTGTTCCTGATTTATGTATCACAAGTTGAGCCGCACAGTTGAGAACCAAAAATTGAAATTTTTTGTAACCTTTGTAAAAAATATAAAAAGATTAAGGGCATTTGTCCGATTTGCTGCTTTTGCAGAAGGAGCACCGTAAGGGCATCCCGACTTGTACCTTCCTCCCTCTCTTTCTCAGGGTCTGTTTCATCGAGTGTCGTGCACTTGGGGGAACAGGACACCAACCGTGGATTTTCTCTCTTTACGATTTCTCTCGATGGTTTTCCCCAGCTTTCTCGAGGCTAGGTGCTTGCTTAGGATTTTTTGATTTTTCTCTACTTGTGCCTCGGTAGCTAGTTTTAGGACTCACAACCTAAATGCATGCTTATCTAGGATAAAAATAAAAAAATTCATCAAACAATTATCTGAAAATACTAAAAAAATTAAAATATGGACTGCTAATTTTATCTGACCTAAAACAAAATCTAACGGACTCCACTTGATTTGGGAGAGCAATCCTCAGCGCATGAACTGCAGGTACTCTCCAGATTTGTAAGTGAGGGACGACACTTAAGGTTAGAGCCAGAGTCCGAATTTCTTTTGGGATACTATTAATTTCATATAGTTAATCACTTGCTCTTTAATGGGGACTCTCGGGTAGCCAGAAACGGTTTGAGTTTCCTTAGCAGAGTGGGAGGTTTAGAGCACACCGCAATATCACGATCCTCAAGTAACACGGATAGCAGAAAATGGTCCGTACTTACTCCCATACTGACTGAGAATATGTTATTTTTTGTAAGAACTCGGGACAGTTTTTTGGGGAAATTTTGGGCCCCTATTAGTTCACTTTAATATGTGAAAATACCTATTTGTCAAACAATCCTAAAACGGAAAACATTAAAGACCGAACTTTTACGATCATCACCATGTTGAGTTGGTCAATTCGGGGATTGTTTTGCGTTTGTTTTTGTGGTGTGAGTCACATCTTTCAGAGATCTTGATCAACAATAGTCTTCTTATCAAGATGATGGGTAGGAGATCGCTTTGGTCGACTCTGACCGATCCACTCTCTCGCATACGTATCCATCCATCCAAACCGGTTTGGGATGTCTCTCTTCCTAAGCTGAAATCTAATCGAGTTTCTTCTTCCAGATGTGACTCTAACCCTGGAAGCTCTTCTCTGATTTCTTCTTCTTCTCATTCTTCCTCATCATCACCTCTGATTCAAGAAAACCCTCTACAGTTGCATATTGACCTGGATCAACCTGATCTAGACTCTTTCTCTTTTCTAGAAGACATGGCTGGAAAAAGGACCGCATATTACATCAGTGGTGATAGATCAGGCTACGATCAATAACAGTCTACTTGCGAGACAATGCAGAACCAGATTCGAAAGCAAGGTAGGTTGATAAATGATGTCAGAGACAAGCTGACTCAGCTACAAGCTCAAAGAAATAATCCAGATGCTAAGAATCCAGGAGTTGAGGAACCTGATAAACCTAATGGAGCAGAGAGACCACCTCTTGGTCAGAACATAACAATGCAGTAACTCTAGATCCCTAGAGCTACTACCACTCATCGGCAGATCCGTCTTCCTATTATTCACGGAAACTTCGAGCTCCGATCTCTGACGATCCAATTGCTGCCCAAGTTCCACGGGCATTCCACTGAGGAGCCACATATGCACCTCTAGGAATTTGAGCTTATTTGTAGTATGGTGCATGATGCGTACATAAACGAGGACATGATCAAATTGATCATCTTTTCATTCTCCCTCGTAGATTGAGCAACCTACTGGCTGAAACACTTAGGGAGATACGTTTCGACGTGGGAGTAGTTGAGAATCGCATATCTGAACAAATATTACCCACTTGGTCGAACGAATGCTGCTAGAGCCATGATCAACGACTTCACCATGTTAGTGAACGAGCAGTTTATTGAAGCATGGGACAGATTTAGAGAGCTCATTGATTGGTGTCCCCATCAAGACATTTCCAAGCCAACTCTTGTACAGAGTTTCTTCTGTGGCATGACATCATAATTATAGGGACTGATGAACGTATCTTGCGATGGATCTTATTTTTCAATGCATGAGGATCATGTCTGGGTCATTTATGAGAAAATGGCAGAGAACTACACCATGATATCTCAGACTAGGTTCCACACTCAAGTCAAGCCACCACCTTATCACCTACACTCCCGAGTGGCACAAATTTAAGGGAATCCTTTTTATGTCATTTCTACTCAAGCTGAATCCTCATTTGCTAATATGGGGATTATTTATCAGAAGTTTGATCATATAGAAATCATCGAGAAAAAGTGCCAGAATTAGATAAGCCCAATAAGATTGATGAGCTTTAGAGATGTTTAAGTGATCTGAAGACACAGATTATGTGCCTTCAAGAAATACAAGTTGAGTCCAAGAAATCTTCAAGATCACAGGCTGACTCAGGAAGCCGAGACCGAGGTATACTTCCGCTGCCTCCAGTTCAACACATTTACCATGTGCACTCTAAGTTGACTCACTAGTCTTCGACTTATCTGCAGCACTAGCATACACCATCATTTGACACTCAGATGGTGGTTTTTCAAAGCGATCAATCATTGGCATCTATGCCCCTCATTTACCCTGAGATGCCTGAGCCATTAATCTAAGTCAATGGGACTTGGTACAACCAGCCGTAGCAACCAGAAATCCATCGTGATCATCCTAGTTTCCGTTGGTCTTCAGGAGGTGCCTCTTCCCAACAACCATGTCAGACACCGATGGGGGGAAACCAAAGAACAGCATCAACATTCTGGTCCTCATCCTTACGAGCACACTCAGTGGAGAAAGAGTTCATATCCTTCTCGGTATCAGCAGAATTATCCTCCACAACAACAGTCAGCTCCGCAGCAGCCTCAGTACGAACGAGGCGACTCATCTAGGTCTCATGGTCCCTTCCATGACAACCTAGCTTTAGAGTATCTCGCTAATCTGATTACTGGACAACATGTCACTTTTAGGCGAGAGATGGATGAGTTCAAAACTCATGTCACAGGTTTAATCAAAGGGAAGTCCACCTTGCTTGCTCAGAAAGAACCGTATCCTAACGGTATGAAGAGAAAGTAAGAATATGTGGATTTGACTGAGCCCACCCTTCAATCACAGGTGTTTTCAGATGAATATCTTTACTGTGACGATGCTTATTTCATTTCTCTTAGGAACGGTAGGATGCTAGTAGGCAGAGACTTAACTAGGCTCGAGGATAACCCTAATGATACAAGCGAGCTTGTTGAGGACATTCATGGCAGTGCTGAAGTTGCTAATCCCTTTGATGATGTGGATGGTGGCACTGAAGCCACTAAGTCTAAAAAACATCAGCCAGAGTCAAATGTTGATACAACCGCTTTTATCTTTCTTCATGTATAGTGATGATGATAGAAAAACACAAAAAGATGTACAAAAGAGAAGAATGAGGAAGAGAAATAAAAATAAGACAATTGACTAATCTCAATATTTCTTCGATGGTTCATGAAACGCAAGTCCCCGTTTTGCAAAAATATTTTCTTCTTCTTCTTTTTATCCTCTTATTGTACAGATTGAGAGGGAGGATGTATAATTACCTTTCCCCAAGCACCCCGCTTGCAAAAAGAAGAGAAAAAAGACACAAAAAAGAATCAGATGACTAATCTAATGAAAGAGATGTTAGAAAAATTCATGATCCAACTCACTCTTTCTGAAGCCTTGGCACGCATTCCTCTTCTGTAGAAAGGCTTAAAAGAGCGAACCACAATCCGTAGAAAGAAGAGGCAGTGCAATCATTGTTCAGAGATCCATGTGTTAACCAAGGAAACATGTCACGCTATTCAGAACCATCTATCGACCAAGATATCATATACGGGAGTACCGTATGCGAGATCCTCGATCAAACTTTTGATCGTACTCTATTAGATAGCGGATATTCAATTAATCTTCTTCCTTCTTTCTTACTCGACAAGTTTGAGTTCGGACCTCTTTGACCAAGCAGAACGGTCTTACAATTTGCTGATAGATCGGTGAAGAGGCCTAAGGGATTAATCGAGGACATTATCATCACCATTCAGGGTTTGCAATTCCCCGTGGACTTTGTCATGTTGGACAGGTGATGAATCCACATTTCATCATCTTTATTCTATCATTTTGGCACCAAAAACCCTAGCAAATGCCTGTAAATAGCATTAAAATCATCATCTTAGCATTCATGCATGTGCATTATAATAGTGTATAAAATACTGTAATTAAAGCCAAAATTATAGAATAAATAAAGAAAAGAAAAAGAATAAAATATTGTAAATATTTTATGACCCAAAACCCCGAGACCTAGGCATCTTGATGAATAGGTCGACAAGGAATAAAGTAGGGGGAGATAAGGTCAAAATACAGATAAAATACCTATACATTCTATTCATTCTTTATTCATTTTGGGAGCTATTTTTGGTTCCACTTTTTATACATCAAATAAAGAAACTTTGTACATGAAAGTTGTAGATAATTTAATATAGAAAAATACAAATTTGATTTCACTGAAAAATAATATACAGATAAAAAGTTATGGTCTGAATAAAATTCCAGAATCCCAACTTTCCAGACCCGTATCTCACAAACGACAACTCCAAATGCAGCATACTCACCTTTAATTGTATATAAAAGAAAATAAGCTATTTATTGGCGGTGGTTTTGCATTTGGCGGAGCTACGGGTTGAAAGTTGAGTTTCGGAGCCCCTTGTATACTTGCACTGAATAAAATATTCAATTTATTATTTATTTACTATTTTTATATTTTTATAATGTTGTAAATATTATTTATCATATATATGTGCAATAAAATCAGAATAAAAATGCAAAGAAAATACAAAATAAAAATACTTGTATAAAGAATACATAGGTACACTGCCTATATGTATACCTATACTTTTTATACTTATAATTTATTTAATATACAAAATAAATCAGAAAAATAAAATAAAAAATTGTATTTGTGTATATGAAAGTATTCTATACTTTTAGAAAATACTGAATAAAAATAATGAAAGTAAAATACACAAAATAAAAATTAAATACTTAAATACATAGGTATTATACCTATATAAGGCTAAAAAGTGAACTTATAAAGATATACCTCATAAAATTAATTAAAAATCAAAATAAAATATTACATAAAATTTTAAGCATTTTTTATTTTATAACTATTAATTAATTCGACCTAATTCTATTTTTTTATTGATTTTACAAAATAAATTATCAGGGTTTTTCCTGGTTGGTCCACGTGGACCAACCAGGAGGGGGTCAACAGTTGACCTCGGTCAACTGGACGCCCTACCCCCTGCACCCCTGTCAGAAGTTGGTTTTTGAGCCACTTTCTTGGTTTTTTCCCAGCCGAATCTTTCACCATTTCATCTCGATTCCTTCTGTGATCTTCTTCATCGATTATCCCTCTTGCCCGCCGGGTGTTTACATCGGGCCAAGGATCAATGAGGCGCTCCAGAATCGTCGATCTTCGAGCTCCTGCAACTCGAGGTCAAATCAAATAAGAGAAGCACCCAACTTTCGATTCAATTTTGAACACCTTCGGTCCACCCCTCGCGCCTACTCCGAGCTCCAGAGCTTCCTGGAGGTGACAGCTCCACCGCGAAGCCATCAGCCAAGGCAGCCGAGGTCGGAGGCGCTTCCACCACCACCCGCAAGTACGCCGGTCGAGGTATTTTCTCCCTCTGGCCCCCAGGCCATCGAGGCCGTTCTTCATCTCTTTGCATCCCTTTCGTGTTCACCATACCCTTAGGATCATTACGCATCTTTTTCTTCGTCCAATCGATCACCTGATTGCTTCATTAATCACCTCGCCGGAGCGCAACTCCGGCGAGTACCTATCTCGCTTTCCACGCCACTCCGAGAGACACCCGAGGTCGAGGCATTTTGCCCTCGACCTCCGTAACATTTTCCTGCAGGTACTGGAGTACATTAACGCATCTGGAGCCATTTTGACCCTTCGCCGGAGCACCTGGAGCACCGCAACTTCCGCTTCGCCGTGGAAGAGCTCCGCCAAACCTCCACGCCACTCCTTCGCTTCCAGACGACAGAGGAGACCTCCAGCAACCTCCTGGGCCCATTTTGAAGCTCATCCACCGCCGGAGCGAGTCGCCACCGCCGGAAGAAGGTCGCCCCGGCGGTCCTTCTTCCATGTTCTTCCAGCACGCCTCGCTGCCGTCCGATCAAGAGGGGACCCCAGGTCCAACGTGGACCGTCCGATCGCCAGCACCTGCCACCGTCGGATCTCTTCTGAGATCTGATCTCAGCGGTCCACGGGTGAACCGTCATCGCCTTCCGAGAGGCCGCCACGTGGATAAGTGGCACGTTCCCTGCCGCTGGATCGCGCTTAGCTGCCAGCCGTTGGATTCACGCCACGCATCACCAGCGCCCGCACCACCGTCGGATCGCCTTAGCAAGGGTATTTTGCAGTCAACCCCCGCTAATTTTGTAATTTCTATTTAGTCCTGAAACTCTATTGCGTAGTTTAAATATTTTTGTAATATTTGCACAAACACCCCCGTAGTTTATTTATTTGCGTATAGGTCCTTCGCCACGTCACCTCACGTGACTAGTACACGTGAGGTGGGGGCATTTTACAGAGGGGCCCTCGGTCTTTGTTGTATTTTGTTTTAGTACCAAAACTTTAACTTCACGTGTTATATTTTTGGAAATATTGCAAGGCAACCCCCAGGTTTCTGAGAAGTTACAGTTTAGTCCTCGCCAGGCGCGTGCAAGTCACGTGCCCTGGTGGGAAAATTGCTAGGACACCCAGGCGGGTTTTGTAATTGAATTTTGGAGCTATGAATATATTTGTGGAAATTTGCATGTCTGCCCCTGGATGTTTGAGAAATTGCATAAATACCCCTGCCAGACCTGTTTATTGATTGGATGCTTGTTGTAATTATCATTTTAAGCCCAAAAATTCCACAAAAATAGGGTTAAGCTCCTGGACACCTGTACTTTGACGCTATCACTTTGGTTTTTGATTTTATTTTATTTTCACATTTATTAAAAATAAAAAACATGCTCTTTGTTTACTGTCTAGCTTAGAAAATGCCAAAAAAATATTAAAACACTTCGAAAAATTCCAAAAAAATTACCTAGCGTCTATTTAACCTATTTTAGTGTCAGTCCAAAAATCATTAAAAATCTCAAAAGAAAAACACTAAAAATTCAAAAAGACTTAAAAAATTCAAAAAAATCTAAAAAATCAAGGAAAACTCCAAAAAATACAAACTCAGCTCCTGTTTGTTGTATATTTCAGTAGCTTTATTTGAAAATTAGTGTAAAAAACTTTGAGTACTGGTTGCTATTTTTAAATCCCATTTTACTCACAGCCAGCACATATTTCATTGTTTTGCCTTGTTTTGCTATTTAAAAATATCAAAAACACCTTGAAAAATCCCCAAAAATTACAAAAACAGTAGAAAACCACAAAAATACCAAAAAGATTTTATTTCTGAATTTTTGGATATTTTTGCACATTTTTATAAATATTTTATCTTGTCTTGTATTACATTGTTTATAAATTCCAATATTGAAAAGAGAGAAAAAAATATAAAATATAAAATATAAAAATCAGAAAATTAAAAATCAAAATATAAAATTAAAAATTAAAAAAAATTAAAATTAAAAACCCACAAAAATTTCATTGTTTGCTTGCTTAGTGTAGACACGTCACACACACACACTCACTCACGCATAATTGTTTGAATTACCCTGTTTGCTCTCTGTGTTCGAACTCTCTGCATACTTGTCACTATACACCATTTGTGCAGAGTTAAAAATAAATTTTTACTCCACATTATTTCTAATTTATTGATCTTTAGTGTGGGTTAATTGTTGACTTTAATCGAGATTTGTGTGGTTGACACTTCGACTGAGTTCACGCTTTGTGTTGAACTTAAGACCACCTAATTTCGGTTAAATCAAATGGCGCCGTTGCCGGGGAGCAACAACGAGTAGTTTACATTTTTGTTTGGTTGTGATTGTTGTCTACCATAGCTTCAGTTATCTCTCTTGCACTTCTGATACATATATTGATTGAGCTATTCTGACCATTCTTCTTCTGTCTTCTTGCGAGGGACCGCGGAGCAAGGCGGATCGCCTAGGTGACCCGAAGCAACCTTGGGAAGCGGAGCCGGCCTTCTTAGGTCAAGCCGGCAGGAGAGAGCAGGAGGAGTGAGAGAGAGTGATTAGATTGGTTGCATTTTATTTTCGTGAGAGAGTGACTTTGATAATTTGTAATAATACAGGTACTTGGACTCTTGGACATTCGGGCCTAATTTCCGGGTGTTTGTTCACCCGGGGGCTCACCGCAGTTTTTACCGAGTTTTCACCGCTGTCATTTGCCGGTTTTGATTTCATTTTCACTTTCTTTTGTGGATTGAGCCCGTAGATTTAGGCCTGCTTGATCGATTAAATTAGGTCCAAACACACTAATAACTTTTGCATGTACCTATAGCTCGTACTTGGACTTAGTTTAAAATTAAACAGTTAGCCCCTTTCTTAGATCCGCCGCGCCGCGAGCCCTCCCCATCAAGCGCTACTCCTGAACTCGATGTGTCGAGAAGAGGAGGGGAGGGTCTAGACCGGACTCTTAGGATCGACGATAGGTGGTTGACTTGTGATTCTTCACGCTAGCAGTTGCCTATCTTAGGACGATTTCCGCATTGCATATCGGCATATAGACTAGGTTTATAAAATTCTTCTTTGCATCCCGCATGGAGAGAGCTGGGATTCGCTGTAAGTCTTCTTACTTTGCATCCATCATCTAGGCACAAAGGTGAGATTTCCATCTTTGTGTCGACTTGCACGGCTTTTCCGACTCTATTCTCCCTCTGTTTTTGGACCAAGTAGATCAAGAAAACACAAAAATCGTTAGGCGCTTGTTTGAATCTACTCAAAAAAAGCGATAACACCAAAAAAATTAAAAAAGGGACTGCTAAGAAAACCTTGACCAAAAATAAAATTCGTAATTGGAGGCATTGATTGGGGAGAGTAACACCCTCACTTGTATTCAGGTTGCATGGGAAGGTCTCCTTCCAAGTGAGGTGAGCGCTTCGTAAGGATTAGAGCCAAAATCCCAGCTTGTGGCTGCCTTGTGTATCGTCTGGATTACCGAAGTATTGGCGCTTCTATCGTACGTGGACGAGTAGGGCTTGGTCAACATTGGTGACTCTCTATTGTGAAGAGCATCGACTTGTCCGAAGTATCGAGCCTAGGCCACGCCTTCACGGGGGTGTCTGTCTCATCGTCTCGCGTCCGAGTAGGTTCTTGCACGCTCACGGGTGATTCCGTTGCGAGCGAGTTCCGAAGTATCGGTTTCGCCTATTGGCTTCCTCTCTTATTCTTTGGCTGAGTAGGGATCCAGGAAGGGTTACAAGGACCTCAAAAAGTGCAATCTACAGGTTACACAGGAGGAGGACAAGTACGGGATACTCTTCCGGCAGTACTCTCTCTCCTTTAGGCGTAGCGCTCTAAGGACTCGTGAAAAGATTAATTCTTGAATACAAGTTAAAACCGAAAAGATAAAAGCCGAACCTTCACGGCTTCATGTGTTGAGTTTGTGAATTCACCCCTGTCTTGCGTTTGATTGCTAGTTTTATCTAAGGTCAAGATCAAAAACACAGCACAATTTTGCGCAATTTTGCTTCTCATTTCTTCCTTCTTCTTCTTGCATTTTCCCTGCTCTTCCCGAATAATCAAGATGAAGGGACGGAGATCTCTTAGGCCGACTTTGTCGGCACCGCTATCCAGCACTCCTCCTTATTCATCTAGGACTATCTCGGAGAGTCCGCTCTCCAAGCCTGAGTTTACATCCACCTTGTTCCCCCTCGACCACCCTTCCCATTCTCCTTCCATCAGTCCAAGAGTTTCAGAATTCAGTGCTTCACAGAGTTCAGATCATTCGACAGCACCTGAGATGGCCTCTTTTGCTTTTTCAGAAAATCCAGTAATGGCAGATAGAGGCGAGCACCCAGATGACCATGATCACCCTCCATTCATAATTGATCAGGTGGCCATCAACAACTCCTTGTTAGCATCCTTGGAGACCATGCAGAGACAGATCCGTGACCAGGGTACCTTCATGGGTGATCTGATGAGAGAGATAGCACAGATGAGAGAGAACCGACCTGGGGGCGGTGGCGGTGGAGGAGGAGGAGGACCAGATGCAGGAGGAGGCGATCCAGACGCTGAGCGACCGCCACAGACCATTATGAGGGAGTTGCACAACCCAGCTGCATCCCTTACTCACCGTTGGATCAGACTCCCGCTCATTCACGGAGATTTCGAGCTTCGGCCCCACACTATCCAGCTTCTTCAGTTCCATGGGTTGCCGACCGAAGAGCTGCACCTTCACCTCTAGGAATTCGAGATGATATGCAGCACCATCCATGATCGGTTGATGACCGAGGACACCATAAAGATGATCTCCTTTCCATTCTCTTTGGTTGATAGAGCCGCATACTGGCTCAAACATCTGGGGCGATTCGTCGACACATGGGCAGATCTCCGGACCGCATACTTGAAGAAGTACTACCCTCTCGGCCGGATCAATGCAGCCAGAGCCATGATCAGTAACTTTGTCATGATCCCGAATGAACAGTTCCATGAAGCTTGGGATCGCTTTCGAGAGCTCATCGACCGGTGTCCACATCATGACATTTCCAAGCCCAATCTCGTGCAGAGTTTCTTCTGTGGGCTGACACCGGAGCTGCAGGGGCTAGTGAACGCCTCTTGCGGTGGGTCTTATTTCTCCAAGGGAGAAGATGACGTCTGGGCCATCTACGAAGGCATGGCAGAAAACTCTACTGTGATGGCCCAAGCCCGAGTCTACACTCAGTAGAAGCCCCCGTAAGGAGCGGGATCATTTCAGAGGATCGCCCGCATCGATGCCGGTCCCAATACAGTGTCAGCTGCCGCAACCCAAGCTGAATCAGCCGCAGCCGACATGGGCATCATTAGTGAGAAGCTGGACCGCCTCGAGATCCTCGAGAAGAAACAGATGCAAGGCATGGCTCAGATGGACCAGATTGCCAAGACCATGAGTGATCTGAAGACGCAGATCTTGTGCATTCAGGAGGCACAAACTCAGTCACAACAGCCTCCCAGATCACGTGCTGATCCGAGTAGCAGCAATTCCAACCAGGCATCTACCTCATACCGCAAGGTGAATCACATTCAGGCAGAGCCGGTTCCCTTGCTGCAGTACTATCCATCTCAACCGCCATCTACGGATACACAGATGGTGGTCTATTAGCCGGAGCAGCCACTGGCCGTTCTTCCTCCACCCTCCTTTGAGCAGGAACCATTGATGGAAGTCAATGGGATTTGGTACGACCGGTACCCTCAGCCCGGGATTCGTCGTGATCACCCCGGATTCCGTTGGGGCAATGGTGGATCCTCTTCCCAGCAGCAGAACCCTGCCCAAGGACAGCAGAACAGCCAGCCACAGCAGCAACACCAGCAGCCCCAGTATGCCAATCAACAGCAATACCAGAGTGGTCCTCGTCCCTCCTATGACAGCATTGGAGGCAGCGACAGCAGCCTCAGCAGTCTTATTCCCATCACTCCCAGTATCAACCACAGCAGTAGCAACAACCCCATTTCCAGCAGGGACAACCATCCGGTTCTCAGGTTCCCGCTTTTGAGAACCCAGCTCTCGATGATCTTGCCCGCTTGCTCTCCGAACAACGAGTATCCTTCAGGCAAGAAATGGATGAATTCCGGCAGGAGATGAGGGAGATTATAAAAGGGAAAGCCGCCATACCCGCTCAGATTGAACCTAACCCGGACAATCTGAAAAGAAAGTCTGAGCAGGTAGAGTTTACAGAGGATACCTCTCCTAGTGATTATTTGAGTGACATGTCTTATTCCTATCATGATGCTGATTTTGTTACTACTAGGAGCGGTAGGATGCCAGCCGACGACGCCTCTTCTGAGCGACAACCAGACGCAGGATCAGAAGCGCCAGAGGAGCAGAGGAGCGATGCTGATGCCGCTCATGATGATGTTGACGGTGGTGCTGATGCCATCCATGATGAAGTCCAGGACGACGGTGCTGATGCCGTCGTGATACCAGTTGCAGACGGTGGTGCTGATGCCACCGTTTTGGATGATGAACCAGAGCGCGGTGCTGATGCCGCGAAGACCGGTGCTAGTGATGGTGCTGAGGCCACCACATCCACTTTTGTTGAACCACCATCTGTGATGTTGCCACATTTTGTACCCAAGGACTGTGGAAACAAAAAGAAAAACAAAAATATGAATAAAGGAAAGGTTTCTGTTCAAATTGCGGATCCATATGTGGTGAATGATTATTATTGTATGGATTCTCCTTCTTCACAGACACAGGGACCGATTCCGAGTCCTCCATCTGAGGAGGACCCTACCATCCCCTTCCCTGCGGCACTCCGCCGAGCGAAGGGGAATAAACGAGAAAATCCCAAAAAAGAGCAACAGGTAGAGTTCGGCAATCAGATGATAGACAGATTTCACATTCAGCTGACTCTTCAAGAAGCACTTGAGCACATCCCCCTCTTCAAGAAGAACCTGAAAGAGAAGACTACCGTCCGTAGGAAGAGGAGGAACCACAGAGATCAGATCCATGTGCTCACTCATTCCACTTGCTGTACCATCCAGAACAAGCTGCCAGCCAAGAGACCAGATGCAGGAGCTCCCTATGTCAGATGCGAGATTCAGGAGCAGCAGTTTGATCGTACTCTATTAGACAACGGCTCTTCATTTAACCTTCTTCCGGCAGCCTTACTCGACCAATTCGAGTTTGGTCCTCTTCTTAGGAGCAGGACAGTCCTTCAGTTTGCTGATAGGTCGACTAAGAGGCCGAAGGGGTCATTGAAAGACGTGGTCGTTACTATTCAGGGCCTGAAATTCCCCGTGGACTTCGTTGTGTTGGATATGGAGATCCCTGAGTCGGTAACCGATGCCCCCATCATTCTCCGACGTCCATTCTTGGCCACAGCCAAGGCAGTGACCGACCATGATAGCGGGAAGGTATGCTTTCTCGTAGAGGGCGAAACCATACAAATAGAGACGATCGAGGAGACCAAAGCCAGAGAGTTGGCATGCTCAGAGCAATCCAGCGAAGCCGAGCAGATGACAGAGGAGGAGTTAGACATCCACCAGGTTTGTGATTTTGAGATGACTGATGATGAATCCAACTGGAAAGATCCTGTAGCACCGACTCTCGCCTTGCCTACAGATTCACTATATCTCAAGCTCATGGCAGTCGAGAGCCGGGAGAGCACATCCCTGGATGAGGACATATCTGAAGCTGACAGTGTTGTGATGAGTGGTGCTGAGGAATTTCAATCATGTTCATCTTCTTCAGATCCCTCGGATTCAGACATTGACTGGGATGACTTTGATGATTATTTGCCTTGTCTGATTCCTTCTGAGCCAACAGCCATGACAGAGTGCGAGCCAGTGCAGTTTATTGATGATTCAGCAGGCCGCCCTTCGTCAGAAATTCATGCAGAGCGAGAGTTCTCCCATGCAGACCTGGTAGCATTTACACAGACATATCAGAAGCCAGATCTGCCACCTCCCAGTTGTCTAGAACGGAAACCTCTACCGCAGTCGATGACATACAGATTCCTTGCGGGTGAGCCAGAAATGTACCTAGTCATTATCTCAGCAGATTTGACTGGAGAGCAAGAATCTCGTCTGATGGAGGTTCTTGAAAGAAACCGCAAGGCAATCGGTTGGAGTATAGCTGATCTCCAGGGGCTGAGCCCAAATCTTTGCTCCCACCACATCTATCTCGAGGATAACGCTAAGCCGTCGCGTGAGTTCCAACGACGGATGAACCCGAATCTTCGAGACGTAGTCATGAAAGAAATTTCAAGATGGTGGAGCGTCGATTTCATCTATCCCATCTCCGACTCTAAATGGGTGAGTCCGCTACATGTGGTACCCAAGAAGACGGGTATCACTACAGTTGTCAACGAGTTTGGAGAGGAGATCGCTACCAGAGTACCAACTTCTTGGAGGGTCTGTGTGGACTACAGACGATTGAATGAGGCCACCAAGAAGGATCACTTCCCGCTGCCCTTCATTGATCAGATTATCGAGCGGTTAGCTGGGAAGAGTCATTATTGTTTCCTTGACGGGTACTCTGGATACAATCAAGTGGCCATTGCGCCCGAAGACCAGGAGAAAACGACATTCACCTGTCCGTTTGGGACTTATGCTTTCAAACGGATGCCCTTTGGTCTATGTAACGCTCCGACGACATTCCAAAGATGCATGTTGTCCATCTTCTCGGACATGGTGGGTGACTGTTTAGAGGTCTTCATGGATGACTTCTCGGTCTATGGCGACGGGTTTGACGCTTGTCTTGACTGCCTAGACCGTGTGCTAAAGCGCTGCATTGAGGTCAATCTTGTCTTATCCTGGGAGAAGAGTGATTTCATGATGACTCAAGGGACGATCCTTGGTCATATCGTCTCCAACAGGGGAATGGAGGTCGATCCGACTAAGGTGGATATCATCAGAAAACTCAATCCACCGTCCAACTTGCGTCAGTTACGGTCTTTTCTGGGGCATGTCGGTTTCTACCGACGGTTCATTCAGGACTTCAGTCGAATTGCCCGACCGCTCACTGACTTGCTGACGAAAGACACCGAGTTTATTGTCAATGATAAGTGTCTTGAATCTTTTGAAACTCTCAAAAATATGGTTGTTTCAGCTCCTGTCCTTCAGCCACCCGATTGGTCTCTTCCATTTGAGATCATGACGGATGCTTCAGATTTTGCCGTTGGGGCTGTGCTTGGACAGAGGAGGGATGGTTTACCTTTTGCCATTCACTACGCCAGCCGAACCTTGGATGCCTCTCAGCGGAATTACACTGTGACTGAGAAAGAGATGCTGGCCGTAGTCTTCGCTCTTGATAAGTACCGATCTTACATTCTCGGATCTAGAGTAACCATCTACACTGATCACACCGCCATCCGGTACCTAATGTCTAAGAAGGATGCCAAAGCACGTCTCACCAGATGGATCCTTCTACTCCAGGAATTTGATATCGAGATTAAGGATAAGCCTGGAGTCAAGAATGTGGTGACGGATCATCTCTCCAGATTGGAGAATCTTGAGGAATCTGAGCCCAGCGCACCTATCACAGAGACGTTTCCAGATGAGGCGATCTTGGCTGTCACCTCGCTCCCGTGGTATACCGACATTGTGAACTATCTTGCTGCCAAGACGGTTCCACAAGGTTGGCCCAGGCAGAAACTCGAGACCTTCCTAACGAAGGCCAAGTTTTACCATTGGGAGGATCCCGTCCTTTATCATGAAGGAGGGGACAATATCTGGAGGAGGTGCATTCCTCAAGAAGAGCATCATAGCGTCCTCACATACTGCCACAAGCTTGAGGCAGGAGGACATCATTCTGGAAAAAGAACAGCACAGAAGGTGCTTCAATCCGGCCTATGGTGGCCTACTCTCTTCAAGGATTCTGATGAGTTCGTGAAGAGATGTATTGACTGTCAGAAAATGGGAACCTGCGGACAGAGAGACATGATGCCCATGCAACCCATTCACTTTTGTGAGGTTTTTGATGCATGGGAGATTGATTTCATGGGCCCATTTCCTAAGAGTCAGGGATTCGAGCATATTTTGCTCACTGTGGATTATGTCAGCTGATGGGTTGAGGCCATCCCCGCCCCAGCCGCAGATGCTAAAACCGTTTGCAAATTTTTGAGGAAAAATATCATTTCACGGTTCGGGGTACCTAGAGTCTTGATTTCAGATGGGGGGTCTCACTTCATCAATGACAAGGTCAGGGCCCTTGCAGACGAGTTCGGCATTGACCATCGGGTTGCCACTCCATATCACCCTCAGACTAATGGTCTTGCCGAAGTATCGAATCGGGAGATAAAGACAATCTTGCAGAAAGTTGTCCGCCCAGACCGAAAGGATTGGTCACAACTTTTGGACTCGGTCTTGTGGGCTTATCGGACTTCTTTCAAGAATCCATTGGGGACATCTCCCTTTCGTCTCATCTATGGCAAGCCGTGCCATCTGCCAGTGGAGATCAAGCACAAATCTTTTTGGGCAGTCACTGAGTTGCTGTTAGATCCCGAGAGTATAGGAGAACAGAGAAGAACAGAATTGGCAGCCCTGTAAGAACTGAGAGACACAACCTTTTCCAACAGCCTACAGTACAAGGAGAAAGTGAAGACATGGCACGATTCGCATATCAGCCATAAACAGTTTGAGCCAGATCAGAGAGTATGGTTGTTTGACTCCAGGCTGAAATTATTCCCAGGGAAGTTGCAGAGCAAGTGGAAAGGTCCTTATGTGGCCAGGAAGGTACATGACAATGGTAGCATCGACATATCTGAACCGTCATCTTCCTCTACCTTCCGCGTCAATGGTCAACGCGTGAAACTATATCTTGATCATGATCCGCCAACCATTGACGTTGCCCCCATTCTTCTGGTATGAGATGTGTCCTTTGACTCTCATCATCTGCATCTCATACATGGTAATCAAGTCCATCTTTCGCTGCACAGATCCATCTGTTCATATCACTTTCATCTGTTAATTTATTTTCTTCTTTTCTTCTTTTCTTCTTTTCCATTTCTATCTTCTTTATCTATCAAAAAGGTGCCGCCCTTGTAGACAGTTTTCCATACTTAGGACGTACTTTATCCTAAGTATAGGGGGGCGTGCACCCCGAGTTCTGTCATTTTCATTTCAATCCTCTCCATTGTCTCTTCTTCTTGTCTATACTTAGGGATATTTTACCCTAAGTATAGGGGGAGACAATCTGAGTACGATCTGTTCATTCCCGCCCTTGACCCTCCCTGTGTTGTGTACAGTCTGCTATACTTAGGATTATTTGATCCTAAGTATAGGGGGGACGGTCGACTTCTCATTCATTGATTCCTTCGTTATTTATTTATTCTTTAGACTTGTCTATACTTAGTACGAGTTATGTCTTCTCTTTTCTCTCCGATCTATGAGGACATAGCTCAAGCTAAGTATAGGGGGGTCGTATATACTACGTATATACTTTAGCCATAACTCGTACTTTCATATTTTCTTAATAATATGGCTAAAAATTCTTTAAAATTCATTAAAAATTCTTACTAAAAAGATGTGGTTATTTCTCAAATCCTTTTTGTATTTACTGATTAATAAATCAGGTGAAAATGTTTTTTTGCAAAATGTTTGAAAAATAGTTTGAAAACCTTTGTGAACATCTATTGAAAACTATTTTGAAAATGTTTTGTTACATGTTTTCAACCTGTGTAAAATGTGTGGTTTGTAAAATTTCTTTTCTTTGTGTGAAATAAAATGTTTGAAAAATGATTTGCAGATGGTTTGAAAAATGGTTGCAAAAATATTTGAAAAACCTATATATACTATTTTGAAAGCCTTTGCAACCGATAGTCATCAGGACTGTGACTTCATACAAATAGATGATGAGGCTGTCTGGGCCAAACTGAGTTTTCAATCTTTCGTCATGCTGTCAGGAGAATCTGAGAATTAAATATTAGATGATGGGAGATTGGGAAACACACTATTGGAGCCAATTAGTGATGAAGCTTGTGGAGATGATTCTGGAACCTTTTTAGATCAGTGTGATATTCTTAATCCCTCTGAGTCTAAAGTTAATAATCAGATCTGTCAGTCACTCATCAATGAGTCAAATTTAGAAGATGCCAATTGACAATGTTTCGTCGAGTTTCTTTTACTTCAAACTTTGCTAGAGGAGCCTACAACCATCTTGGAGACCGAATTAATTCAGAATATCTAGCAGTCTTCAGATCTTTCTGAGTCAGTGATGAATCCTCATTCATCACTCTTTATTCTTTTATTTTAGCTAAATGTCTTGGCAAAGCATCATGTAAATGGTTGTAAATACAATAAATTAACAATAAGCATGCATATGTTAATATTTAATAATTAGCATGTATTTGTGCAAAAATAAAAGAATAAATAATAAAAAAAGAAGGAGATATTTAGAATAAATATTGAGTGACCTGAACCCAAGAGAGGGCCAAGAGTTGTCCTGATCGCCATAAAATAAGTAGAGAGAGATAGGGCCAATCTACCTTGTACATATGTATCACTTGTATATGTATGTGTATATATATATAATTTATTTCCAAAAAAATAAAATAAAAAGATATTTTTATACCCTTGTATGTACTTCTAAAAATAAAACAAAGACTAGAAAAATAAAAATAAAACAAAAACAAATCTCTCTCTCTCACCTTGTATATATTACATGTAAATATGTACCTTTCCTTATTTAAATTATACTTGTAAATAAATAATAAAAATAAAATAAAAATTATTTTGTACTCCAAAAATTATGTTGTAAATAAATAAAATACAAAATTGGAGTATTTATGTAAAAATAAGAAAATAAAAATAAATGTATAAAATGCATAGGTATTTTATACCTGTATATAATACAACACACTGTATATACTATAAATTATTTTTCATAAAAATAAAAAAAATCATAGAAAAATACCTTGAAAAATAAGGAACATTTTTCATTTTATTAATTTATTAACTTAAAATGATTTATTATTTTTTATCTATTTATTTTCGCATTTTTCTATTATTTTGTCGTCTAACCTATTTTGTCGTTTTTCCCACCGCACCTGATTGGGCCACGTCGTAGTCGTTGACCTCGGTCAACTGCCCCCCTTGGACTTCATTTTCGCGCGGACTCGGTTTCACCCAATTTCACCTAATTTCTATGGCCCGATCCGACCACCATTCCCTTCAACTCGCTGCTCCAATTATCGAGAGACGATCCATGATCCACACCCGACGAATCCTCTAGGGATCCATCCCTCCCTTGGTTTGCGCGTCCAAAATCCACACTTCTCAGACCCCACAGCATATAAAACCTCCTGGAGCCCCATCTTCTTCTGCATCTTTGGCCGCCCCCTCTCTCTGATGATCTCCACCTCTACCCACGAGTGACAGCGTGCGATAGGGGCTGTTGTAGAGAGGTTTCGAGCCCATGTAGCCTTAGATCCGGCGACACTCCGCCGTGCTCAGCCGTGAGGTGAGCCCAGCCTCTGGACCCGTCGACCCATCGAGACAAAGATCCCCAAGGGTTCCTGACCTTCAGCCCAGACGACCCCAGTCACTAGGTAACTTATTTTTCTTCTTGATCGCTTTCGATTCCAGATTTTCGAGTTTGGTTCGACCTGAGTTGCTCGGCCCCGTTCACTATGATGGGATCTTCCATTCGCTATTCCGATGATCTTAGCACCTTCGCCAACCTTCTCCCTACCTTCTAAGCCCATCCATTCACCTCGTTTGCCTCAGGAACGAGCCCCAGGCCCTCCTCAGCCGTCGCTTCGTCGGAGGGCCACGCCTCGCCTCATCTGCCACCAATCCCACGTACTGATGGGTCGAGGTACTTTGCTCTCGACCCAGTAGCTTATCTGTGCAGCTTTAGCGCTCAAGGGACCTTATCTGGAGGTCAATATATCCGGGCACAACCGCTCCAGGTCATCCACCTTTGTCGGGCCGTTCTCATCGCTCTTGGCCTCATAGGAGCATTGCCACAGCTGCGGAACATCATCAGAAGCATTTACCCTATCCTAGCAACTCCGGAGGACATCCCTGCCATACGTATCAGCCGACCGAAGCTTGCCTTAGGCGAGTTCTTCGCCGTTCTTCCAGGAGTCGTCCCTACCATTGGATCGAGGCTCCCTCTAGTTCTAATCTCACCCGTTCATCTTCGGGGAGACCTCGATCGTCCGATCCATTGAGGATCAGCTCTCAACCGTCCATCATCGAAGGGTCATCTCACGAGCTCAGCCGTCCCATCATAAGTGAGATACTCTCGGCTGTTGGATCGCGAATAAAGAAGAGTATTTGTACTTAGGCCCTGCTATCTTTTTGCATTCTTTGTTAGTCCTGTAAATATTTTTAGCAGTTGTTTTTATCTTGAATATTTTGCATCTTGGACCTTGTGCTTTTAATATTTGCATTCCAGTCCTTTCGTTTGTGTGGCACGTGGTTCCCCCACGTGACTTTTGGGTTATTTGCATGTTTCATCATGCACTTCATGGTTTTTAATGAATGAATCTTTACTAATAGAATTTGCATTTATACCCCTGAGTGCCTGGTTCACGTGCTGCCCATGTGCGGGGTTAGACTTTTTGCAAACTCAGCCCTACACTGTTTACACGTGTTACTGTTTGGCTGGAAACTCTTCAATAATTGCATTTTGGTCCCTGTATGTTGTGCCATTTGTTTTTGATTAAATAAATAGCAAAAGTTGTCCAAAAATCACAAAATTTTGATATATGGCTCCTGCCATGGTGTAGGAATTTTGGTGAATTTTTTGTTCTGTTTTGATTATGTTTAATATTTTTAAAATTCAAAAACCCTAAAAATGGTCACTGTTTGTTTTATAAAATCAAGTGAAAATATTAAAAAATCTTGAAAAATTCTAAAAAATTCTCGATTGCTTCTTTTATGTTGCTTCTATCCAATTTTCGCTTCATTCTCATTTACAAAATTATAAAAATTCAAAAAGACTAAAAACCTTAGAAAAATCAATAAAAATTCATAAAAATTCAAAAAATGTGTTTTCTTCTTCTGTAGTTAGGTTTTTGCTTGTAGCTTCACATAAAATTGCTGCTTGAATTTTATAAACATTTTAAGTAATTTTAATTCACCTTTAGATTACAGCTATAACTGGTTGTTATTTTTGACCTTGTTTGATTTTTAGAAAATTCATAGAAAATCAGAAAAATCTAAGAAAATTCACAAAAAACATCTGAATATTTTAAAAACACAAAAAATATTTTTATTCTGAATTTTTGAGTACTTTTAGGCTATTAAATAATTGCGTGAGTGTTGATTTTGCCCTTTTCCTATAGTAGAATCATTAAAAAAATTGAAAAATTAAAAACCACCATTTCTTTGCTTTTCATGGATTCTCGAATACTTCGTAGCTTTTACTTTACGTGCTCCTTGTGTTCGACCCTGATAGTTGTACCACGTAAAAATAAATAGTAAGAACGCTTGCCACATTTTGATTGTTTGATTTCTCTTTTGGTGGTCTGATTTTCTTGTTGACTTCGCCTTGTTATTCGGGTCGCAACAACTTATTTATTACTTAACTTGAGTAGCGAAAGGCGTGTCTTAAGAATGGCACCGTTGTCGGGGAGCACGGCTTAGTAGTGTGTTTTTCCTTGCTTGATTTTCTTCCACATTTGATATATTTTTAATAACTATGATTTGACCTATCTTTTGTTTCTCTCTGTCTTGTGATGGCCCGACGAGCGAGGGCGGCATTCCTAAGAGTGCCGGTGCACCCGAGCGAAGCGAATGCGGCTCGTTTCTCCATCGAGCCGCATGAAAGCGTAGGAGAGCTGGAGCAGAAGTCTGAGTAGATCTGAGTAGTTTAGGACTTCTTTTACTATTATTATTGTTGTAATAATACATGGACTTGAACTTTGAAGACTTAGCTGATCGGGGTCTGTTTCGCCGAGCATCGGTGTGCTCCGAGGACCTCACCGCGGTTTTTCGTCGGTTTTGTTTTCTATCGCATTTACTTCCTGTCTGATTTTCGAAGATTTTGCCCCCTAGACTTAGGATTTTCCTTGATTGTGACGTAATTAATTAAGGCCCAACCCTAATTATCTAGATACACCTATTGATCGATTAATTAGATCTTATTAATTAAATCACAAGAAAAAGTTGGCTTAATTAGGTTCGAGTCCACGTGCCGTGAGGAACCACATACAACGCTGGCAGGACCCATTGTGGCAGGCACCGAATGGTTCCCAAGATCGAACTCCGGACTTAGTCTGATTAGCTAGCTACTGTTCTTATCGTATAGAAAGTGCTTCGTCTAAGGCCGATTTCTTCTTGCATTATATATGTAGTTTTAATTCTGTCTTTAAATTTATGCGCGGATCACCCTGCATGTAGAGAGCTGGGGTCAGGTACACATTTCTTACTCTGCATGCATCATCTTGTTTGATCACGCATTGACTTTTTCGACTTCTCCCTCTGTTTTGGATTTAAAATAATCAGGAGAACCGAAAAATTCGTTAGGCGTTGTTTGCTTTGAAAAATACCTAAAAAGGAAAACTATAAAATTGAGACTACTAAAGCTCACTTGATCCTAAAAGACACCTGACTTAAAAATCTGTCTTGGGAGAGTAATCCCCTCATTGTATAGTTTGGATGAGCGAGAGAGTGACCCGCACACTAGGATAGAGCCATACCGGAACTCTTGGCAGACCACCGACCTTTTATACGGGACAGTCTGTTAGGAGCATGGGGTTCCTATAGCTCGCTTAATTGCTCTAAAAGATTGTTTTATTACCTAATAAAATTGACAAGATAAAAGACCGAGCCTTTACGGTCATCAGTCCTGCGTGAGTAGGTGAATTGGGGTTTTCTTGACCGATCTTTTGTGTTTTTCCAGATCTCATCCGCATTCACTCGCTACATCAAGATGATGGGTCGAAGGTCCCTTAGGCAGCCTATGGATGCACTACTTTTGAGCACTCCGGTCTGCTCATCTAGGTTGGTTTGTGAGAGCCCAGATCCACTCTCCGAACTCGAGTTTGACTCCGCCTTGTTCCCCCTCAACCACCCTTCTACCAGTCATGAGGTGCCCGAGCAAAGACCGCAACAGACAGTTGATGATTTATCGGCACCTGAGTTTGGGTCTTTTGCCTTGCAGAGACCATGGCCAGCAGTGAGGAGCGCACCGATGGACCCAGTGGGACCCAGTCTTACGTATTGGATCAGTGTGCCATCAACAACACCCTGTTAGCCTCTCTGGAGACCATGCAACGTCAGATCCGAGACCAGGGGGCTTTCATGGTGGACATGCGCCGAGAGATGGAGCAGATGAGAGCCGACAGAGAGCAGCTCAGAGCCGGTGGAGGTAGATGACTAGAGATTCCTGAGGGAGGAGAGCCAGAGGAGCCAGCACAGTCAGCAACACCTGCACGTCCGATGAGAGAGTTGCATAACCCTGGTGCAACTCTGACCCACAAATGGATTCAGTTGCCAGCCATTTTGGGAGATTTCAAGCTCCCACCTTAGACCATTCAGCTTCTACCTCGATTCCACATACTCGCCATAGAGGAGCCACACCTCCATCTCCAAGAATTTGAGATGATCTGCAGTACTGTCCACGATCGCCTCATGGACGAGGATACCATCAAGATGATGGCTTTTCCGTTCTCCCTCGTAGACAGAGAAACCAACTGGCTGAAGCACCTAGGGAGATTCGTCACCTCATGGGAACAACTCCGAAACGAGTACTTGAATAAGTACTATCCACTCGACCGGACGAATGCAACCAGAGCCCTGATCAGCAACTTTTCCATGCTCCCCAACGAGCAATTTCATGAGGCATGGGATAGATTCAGGGAGCTCACAGACTGGTGCCCTCATCATGATATATCCAAGCCCAACCTTGTCCAGAGTTTCTTCTACGGGCTTACACCAGAGTTGTAGGGGCTAGTGAATGCATCCTATGGGGGCTCATATTTTGCCAACGATGAGGACTAGATCCGGGCCATCTACGAGGAGATGGCAGAGAACTATACGGTGATGTCTCAGACCCGACTATATGCACAGGGGAAGCCCCATCCACAGGCCATTTCCTATCAGAGGTTAGCACGGGTCGATGCCGATCCATCTATATCATCAGCAGTCGCAGCACAGGCAGAGTCGACAGCCGCTGATATGGGGATTATCAGCGAGAAGTTGGACCGCATCAAGCTTATCGAGAAGAAGCAGTGCTAGGGCATGTCTCAGATAGATCAGATGGCATAGACACTGAGTGACATGAAGACTCAGATCATGTGTCTCCAGGAGGAACATACGGCTTCTCAGCCCTGTCTCAGGTCACAGGCTGATACCAACAGCTACAGCTTGACCCAGCACTCCAACTATCCCAGACATGTTCACTATGTTCAGGCGGAGTCGTTCCAACAACCGTAGCAACAATACTTCCAGTCACCACCATCTTAGGACACTCAGATGGTGGTGTATCAGCAGGATCAACTCCTGGCAGTCCTCCCTCCACCCACTTACGAGCAGAAGCCATTGATGGACGTCAATGGGATCTGGTATGACCGACCTTAGCCTGGGATCCGACGAGACCATCCCGGATTCCGTTGGTCGACCGAAGATACCTCTTCCCAACAACATCCCCCAGTTCAGGGTGGCCAGTTCAGTCAGCAGCAGCAGCACCAGTTCCCACAGCCACAGCCACATCCACTTTACCAGCAGCATGGTCCTCATCCCTATCAGCAGAGACAGTCATGGAAGCAGCAGCAACAACCTTAGCAGTGTCATCCCCAGTATCCCTCTCATCCTTCCCAGCATCAACCTTGCTTCCAGAGAGGCCACCTGTCCGATTCTCATGGGATAGCCTATGAGAACCCAATTCTTGATGATTTAGCCCGCCTTGTCTCTGAGCAGCAAGCCACTTTCAGATGAGAGATGGATGAGTTCCGACAGGAGATGAGGGAGATAGTGAACGGCAAGTCTGCCATACCCGCTCAGAGGAAGTCTGAGCAGGTAGAGTTTACAGAGGTTACCACTCCTAGTGATTCACTTGGTGATATTTCTGCATACACTTTTGATAATAACTTTGTTACACTTAGGAGCAGTAGGATGCCAGCCAGCGGTGCCTCATTTGAGCGATGATCGCATGAGGATTCAGGAGCGCCAGATGAGGAGGAGAGCGGTGCTGATGCCGCTCATGATGATGTTGATAACTGTGGTGCTGATGCCACCAAGGGTGTAGACCCAGCCGACGGTACTGAGGCCGTCACTTCACCAGATGCAGGAGGTGGTACTGATGCCACCAGAGATGATGATACTGAGCTAGAGTGCGGTGCTGATGCTGCAAGTCCAGATGCCGAGGGTGGTATTGAGGCCACCATTTCTATTTCTGATGCATTTCCTTCTATCGTTGTATCTCAAGACTATTCTGGTAATAAAGGAAAGGGTTCTTCATTTGTGAGTCCATCTGTGATTTATGGAGATGCTTGTATGGATTCTTCTTTGCCACAACAGCAACGACTCGATTCTATCCCTCCATTTGAGGAGGGCCCATCCATCCCCTTCCCCCAAGCACTTCGCTTGGCTAAGGGGACTAAAAAAGAAAATCCAAAAAAATCCCAGCAACTAGAGTTCAGCCAACATATGATAGACAGATTCCAGATTCAGCTGACTCTACAGGAGGCCTTGGAGCACATCCCTCTCTTCAGAGGAACCTTAGAGAGAAGACCACTATTCGCAGGAAGCGAAGGAACCATCACTCAGAGATCCATGTGCTCACTCGTGCCACCTGCTTCGCCATCCAGAATTGTCTGCCAGCCAAGAGGCTGGATGCATGATCTCCCTATGTCAGATGTCACATACATGAGAAGAGGTTCGATCGAACTCCATTAGACATCGGCTCTTCTATCGACCTTTTTCTGGCAGCCTTACTTGACCGATTCGAGTTCGGCCCTCTTCGATAGAGAAGGACAGTCCTTCAGTTTGATGATAGATCTGTCAAGATGGCGAAGGGGTTGCTGAAGGACGTGGTCATCACAATTCATGGCCTGAAATTACCCGTGGACTTCGTTGTGTTGTACATGGAGATCCCTGAGTCTGTGACCGATACCCCCATCATTTTAGGACGCCCGTTCTTGTCCACAACCAAGGCAGTGTCCGATCATGATAGCAGGAAGGTGTACTTTTGCGTCGAGGGAGAGAGTATACAAATAGAGACGATCGATGAGACTAGAGCGAGAGATTCAACATGCTTGGAGCCGCTTACAGATTCAGAGTAGATAATAGAGGCAGAGCGAGACGTCCACCAGGAGTGTGATTTTGTGATCACATATGACGAAGTCGGTTGGTCAGACCCTGTTTTACGAGCCATCCTATTACCTTCAGATCCTGCTGATGCACAGATTCTAGTAGAGGAGAGCTTGGAGAGCGCATTCTTGGCAGAGGACACATTTCAGGCAACAGACCACATTCACCTGTCCCTTTGGGACATATGCTTTCAGACGGATGCCCTTTGGTCTATGTAACGCTCCAGCGACATTCCAAAGGTGCATGTTGTCCATCTTTTCGGACATGGTGGGTAATTGCTTAGAGGTCTTCATGCACGACTAGTCTATATATGGCGATGGGTTTGATGCTTGTCTTGACTGCCTATACCGCGTCCTTCAACGATGCATCGAGGTCCATCTTGTATTATCTTGAGAGAAGAGTCACTTCATGGTGACTCAAGGGATGATGCTTGGTCATATCATCTCCAACAGGGGCATGGAGGTTGATCCGGCCAAGGTGGATATCATCAGAAAACTCAATCCACCGTCCAATTTGTGACAGTTATGGTCTTTTCTGGGGCACGTCGGTTTCTACCGACGATTCGTTCATGATTTCAGCAGGATCGCCCGACCGTTGACTGATTTGCTGACCAAAGACACCGAGTTCATTGTAGATGATAAGTGTCTTGCATCATTTGAGACTCTTAAGAGTCTAGTTGTTGAGGCTCCTGTCCTCCAGCCGCCTGATTGGTCTCCCATTCGAGATCATGATGGATGCCTCCGATTTTGCCGTAGGGGCCGTGCTGGAACAGAGGAGGGATGCCATTTTCCATTCACTATGCTAGCCGTACATTGGATGCCGCGCAACAGAACTACACTGTCACTGAGAAGGAGATGCTAGCCATAGTTTTTACCTTGGATAAGTTCAGATCGTATATCATTGGATCTAGAGTGACTATCTTTACTGACCATACTGCCATCAGGTACCTCATGGCAAAGAAGGATGCCAAAGCGAGACTGACTAGATGGATCCTTCTACTCCAGGAGTTTGATATTGAGAATAAGGATAAGCCTGGAGTCAAGAATGTGGTGGCGGATCATATCTCCCGATTAGAGCATCTTGAGGAAGCTGAGCATACTGATCCCATTTCTGAGACCTTCCCAGATGAGGCGATCCTTGCTATCGCCTCGCTTCCGTGGTACGCTGACATTGTGAACTATCTTGTTGCCAAGAAAGTTCCACAAGGTTGGCCCATGCTGCGACTTGAGACCTTCGTAGCGAAGGACAAGTCTTACCATTGGGAGGATCCCATCCTTTATCATGAAGGAGGGGATAGTGTCTGCTGATGGTGCATTCCTCAGGAGGAGCACCATAGCGTCCTTACCTACTGCCGCAAGCTGGAGGCATGAGGACATCACTCTGGGAGGAGAACGACATAGAAAGTTCTCCAATCCAGCCTATGGTGGCCTACTCTCTTCAAGGATTCTGATGAATTCGTGAAGAGATGTACTGACTGTCAGAGGATGGGTACTTGTAGACAACGTGACATGATGCTGATGCAACCCATTCACTTCTGTGAGGTTTTTGATGCATGTGGCATTGATTTCATGGGTCCATTCCCTAAGAGCCAGGGATTCGAGTACATTCTGTTGGCCGTTGATTATGTGAATCGTTGGGTTGAGGCCATCCCTGCCCGAACCGCATATGCTAGGACTGTATGTAGATTTTTGAGGAAGAATATCATTTCGCGGTTTGGGGTACCTCGAGTGTTGATATCTGACGGGGGGGGGGGGGTCTCATTTCATCAATGACAAGGTAAAGGCCCTTGCTATCGAGTTCAACATTGATCATCGAGTAGCCACTCCATATCATCCTCAGACCAATGGTCTTGCTGAAGTGTCGAATAAGGAGATCAAGACTATATTGCAAAAGGTCGTCCGTCCTGACCAAAAAAATTGGTCACATCTTTTGGACTTGGTCTTGTGGGCTACCGGACGTCCTTCAAGAGTCCTTTGGGTACATCTCCCATTCACCTCGTTTATGGCAAGCCTTGCCATTTACCTGTTGAGATTAGGCACAAGTCACTTTGGGTTGTCACAAACATACTTTTGGATCCAGTGAGTATAGGAGATCAGAGGAGGACAGAATTGGTAGCCCTGGAGGATCTTAGAGATGCAGCCTTTTCGAGCAGCCTACAATACAAGGAGAGAGTGAAGGAGTGGCATGATTCTCATATCAGCCACAAGTAGTTTGAGCCAGATTAGAGAGTATGGTTGTTTGATGCCAGGCTTAGATTATTTCCAGGGAAGTTGCAGAGCAAGTGGAAGGGACCATATCTGGTCCGAAAGGTACACGACAATGGAAGCATTGACATATCTGAGATGTCATCTAAGTCTACCTTTCGTGTTAATGGGCAACGGCTCAAACCATATCTAGATCATGAGCCGCTGGTCGTTTACATCGCCTCTATTTATTTTGCGTGAGATGTGGTCTTTGATCCACATCTAGTGCATCTCATGCCTGATTATCACTGTCCTCCGCCATGTATAGATCCAGATGTCCATATCATCTCATTCTTTAGTCCCACACCCCATCTGCATCCTATGATTATGCTATAGTTAGGGTGTACTTTACCCTAAGTATAGGGGGGGTGTTGGACTCTTGAGTATTCTTTTGATTCTTTTTACCTCTGCTTTGCTACCTATACTTAGAGACCTTTCGCCCTAAGTATAGGAGAGGTAAACCCTATACATCCTATCACTCGGGTTTCCCTTTATGTACAATCTGCTATACTTAGGATTACTTGATCCTAAGTATAAGAGGAAACACCGAGCTTCCTTCATTCTATTCTTTGATTCATGGTTGTAGTATACCATTCCTCTTCACTTCCCTATACTAAGCACGAGTTATGTCTTATTCATCGCTCTCGAACCACTCTGAGGACATCGTTCGAGCTAAGTATAGGGGGGTGTCGTATATATTTCATATATACTTTATCCATAACTCGTACTTTGTGTGAGTGTGTTAATAAATAAAATGGCTAAAACCCCCTTATCTAAAAACCATAAAAATTTAAAAATTTTCCTTTTACATAAAAATTCTTTCTTGCACATACATAGCTATTTATGAAAATTATTTTTTGTACAAATATTTGTAAAAATGTTTTGTGTAAAGAATTTATAAATATTTTGATATCAAAATTATGTATGTAGTACAAAATTTTTGTAAAGTATTTGAAAAAAACCCTTGTGTAAATGTGTGTAAATATTTTGCAGAACTTCTGCTTTGTGCATTCATTCATTCAAACATCTTTCAAAAATTTTGCACATTTCCAAAAACATGCATAAAAAGTTTTTTGTATATATTTGTACAGTTTTTCTAAATCATAGTTGAAATTTAAACTAGGCTGGAATTAAATTGGAAAATGGAGCTTGGTTAAGACCTTAATCCACCTAATTCTAAGAGGAACCTTATGGGGCTTAGGGTTAAGATTCTTCAGGTCCATTTGGGCACTAAATTCTTTGAGTCCACTAGGCTATGATCATATGTCATCTTGATGAGCCTAACTAGAACACTTAATAACGCACACATGACTCTCATAGACAATGGCTTTACTTGCACCATCACCTTACACATAGCTCTCCACGGATGAGGTGGTGAGGAGGCAGTCTTCTTTGGCTTGGGGTAGCATATGAGGGTAGTACTTTTAGGCAGAACCTCTCTTCTTCTTTTAGTGAAGGAAGTGCGTCTCAACTTGGTCTGGTGGTGTTGAGGTCTAAAGACAGGAGTTGTGGGTTGCAATAAAGCTTCAAAAGAGCGATAGTCTACTGGCTCAAGAGGAAAAACTCCTTATGTATATATGTTGCACCATGAATATATGTTGTACGTATGCACATCAAAAAAATGTGCAAAAGAAAGAAAAACTCCAAAAAAGTGGTGGGTCTGATTGAAAATAAAATACCCACCAGAGTGTATATAGTCAAATAAAGTAAAGCTTATGTTACCCATTCTCATCTCATGAAGCTTGCAGCAGGAGACCTAGCTACACTGGTTAGGATCCCAAGGATACATGGCTACACTGGTCATGGTCCATTCTCTTCTTTCCCCTCTTCTTGAGGCAGTTGAACTTGAACTTAGAAGGGAATACCCCTCTCCTCGAGGAAAGAGCTGCCAGATTAGGGCATTAGAGTTACCTTGTTAAGGGGGGATGCCACTTTGCCATTTCTGAGGTGGGAGCTACATATCACTTACACGTACAAGAAAATATTCATGGTCATTATAGTTTGTGTATGTAGACTTGTTCTGTTCTGGATTGTTGAGGAGTCTTGACCATAGATTAGTGGAACTTAGAGGATGTTGAGTTTTAAACCTAAGTCTAAATAAGGTTCTGACACACTAATAATCCAAAGATTTGACTAAGCTCCATACTTCAATTTAATGAAGACAAGTTTAACACTCTACCTTGATTTACCTTCTTTTTCTTTTTCTTTATCTTTTCACTTCTTTTTCAAATAAGTGTTTGCTAAGGGACTAGCAAAAGTAAAGTATAGGGGGGTGATGAATCCTCATTCATCACTCTTTATTCTTTTATTTTAGCTAAATATCTTGGCAAAGCATCATGTAAATAGTTGTAAATATAATAAATTAACAATAAGCATGCATATGTTAATATATAATAATTAGCATGTATTTGTGCAAAAAGAAAAGAATAAGGAATAAAAGAACAAGAAGGAGATATTTAGAATAAATATTGAGTGACCTGAACCCAAGAGAGGCCAAGAGTTGGCCTGATCGCTAAATAAAATAAGTAGAGAGAAATAGGGCCTACCTACCTTGTACATATGTATCACTTGTATATGTATATATATAATTTATTTCCACAAAAATAAAAATAAAAAGATATTTTTATCCCCTTGTATATACTTCTAAAAATAAAACAAAAATTAGAAAAATAAAACAAAACAAAAACAAAATCTCTCTCTCTCTCACCTTGTATATATTACATGTAAATATGTACGTTTCCTTATTTAATTTATACTTGTAAATAAATAATAAAAATAAAATAAAAATTATTTTATACTCAAAAAATTATGTTGTAAATAAATAAAATACAAAATTGGAGTATTTATGTAAAAATAAGAAAATAAAAATAAATGTACAAAATACATAGGTATTTTGTACCTGTATATAATACAACACACTGTATATACCATAAATTATTTTTCATAAAAATAAATAAAAATCATAGAAAAAATCCTTGAAAAATAAGGAAAAATGTTCAATTTATTTATTTTTTAATTTAAAATTATTATTTTTTATCTATTTATTTTCGCATTTTTCTGCTATTTTGTCGTCTAGCCTATTTTGTCTTTTCTCCCGCCGCACCTGATTGGGCCATGTCGGAGTCGTTGACCTCGGTCAACTGCCCCCTTGGACTTCATTTTCGCGCGAACTCGGTTTCACCCGATTTCGTCTAATTTCTATGGCCCGATCCGACCGCCATTCCCTTCAACTCACTGCTCCGATTATCGAGGACAATCCATGATCCATGCCCGATGAATCCTCTAGGGATCCGTCCCTCGATTCACACACCCACGCTCTACACTTCTCGGACCTCGCAGCGTATAAAACCTCCAGGAGCCCCATCTTATTCCGCATCTTTGGCCACCCCCTCGTCTCTGATGATCTCCACCTCTACCCACGAGTGACAGCGTGCGATAGAGACTGTTGTAGAGAGGTTTCGAGCCCCTGTAGCCTTAGATCCGGCAACACTCCGCTGTGCTCCACCGCGAGGTGAGCCCAACCTCTGGACCCGTCGACCCATCGAGGCAAAGATCCCCGAAGGTCCCTGACCTTCAGCCCAGACGACCCCAATCACTAGGTAACTTAGATTTCTTTTTGCTCGCTTTCGATTCTAGATTTTCGAGTTTGGGTCGACCTGAGTTGCTCGGCCCCGTTCACTGTGATAGGATCTTCCATTCGCTATTCCGACGATCTTAGCACCTTCGTCAACTTCTCCCTACCTTCTACGCCCATCCATTCATCTCATTTGCCCCAAGAACGAGCCCCAGGCCCTCCTCCGCCGTCGCTTTGTCGGAGGGCCATGCCTCACCTCATTTGCCACCCATCCTGCGTACTGACAGGTCAAGGTACTTTATCCTCGACTCAGTAGCTTATCTGTACAGGTTTAACACTCAAGGGACCTCATCTGGAGGTCAATATATCCGGGCACAGCCGTTCCAGGTCGTCCACCTTTGCCGGGCCGTTCTCGTCGGTCTTGGCCTCATCGGAGAATCGTCACAGCTGCGGAACATCGTCGGAAGCATTTCCCCTATCCTAGCAGCTCCGGAGGACGTCCCTGCCGCACGTATCAGCCAACCGGAGCTCGTCGGAGGTGAGTTCTTCGTCGTTCTTCCAGGAGTCGTCCCTGCCTTTGGATCGAGGCTCCCTCCAGTTCTAATCTCGTCCGTTCATCTTTGGGGAGACCTCGATCGTCCCATCCATCTGAGGATCAGCTCTCAGCCTCCATCGTCGAAGGGTCATCTGAGGAGCTCAGCGTCCGATCATAAGTGAGATACTCTCAACCGTTGGATTGCGAATAAAGAAGGGTATTTGCACTTTGGCCCTACTATCTTTTTGCATTGCTTTGTTAGTCCTGTAAATATTTTTAACATTTATTTTTATCTTGGACCTTATGCTTTCAATATTTGCATTCCAATCCTTCCGTTTGTGTGGCACGTGGTTCCCCCACGTGAATTTTGGGTTATTTGCATGTTTCATCCTGGACTTCATGGTTGTTTATGAATGAATCTTTACTAATAGAATTTGCATTTATACCCCTGAGTGCCTGGTTCACGTGCTGCCCACGTGCGAGTTGGACTTTTTGCAAACTCAGCCCTGTACTGTTTACACGTGTTACTGTTTGGCTGTAAACTCTTCAATAATTGCATTTTAGGCCCTGTGTGCTGTGCCATTTGTTTTTGATTAAATAAATAGCAAAAGTTGTCCAAAAATCACAAAATTTTGACATATGGCTCTTGCCATGGTGTAAGAATTTTGATGATTTTTTGGTTCTGTTTTGATTATATTTGTTATTTTTAAAAATTCAAAAACCCTAAAAATCGTCACTGTCTATTTTAGAAAATCAATTAAAAATACTAAAAACCCTTGAAAAATTCTAAAAAAATTCTCAATTACTTCTTTTGTGTTGCTTGAGTTTCTTTCCAATTTTTACTTTACTCTCATTTTTATAAAATCTATAAAAATTCAAAACAGCCAAAAACTTTAGAAAAATCAATAAAAATTCATAAAAATTCAAAAAAATGTGTTTTCTTCTTTTGTAGTTAGATTTTTGCTTGTAGCTTCACATAAAATTGCTGCTCGAATTTTATAGGCATTTTAAGTAATTTTAATTTGCCTTTAGATTCCAACTATACACTAGTTGTTATTTTTGATTTTGTTTGATTTTTAGAAAATTCATAAAAAATCAGAAAAATATAAGAAAATTCACAGAAACATCTGAATATTTTAAAAACACAAAACAATTTTTTTTCTGAATTTTTGAGTATTTTGGGGCTATTAAATAATTGTATGAGTGTTGATTTTTGTTCTTTTCCTATATTAAAAATCATAAATAAAAACAACCATTTCTTTACTTTTCTTGGATTCTTGACTACTTCACAAATTTTGCATTATGTGTTCCTTGTATTCGACCCTGGTAGCTATACCAGGTAAAAATAAATAGAAAGACCGATTGCCTCATTTTTATTGTTTGATCTCTCTTTTGGAGGTCTGATTTTCTTGTTGACTTCGCCTTGTTATTCGGGTCGCAACAACCTTATTTATTACTTAACTCGAGTAGCGAAAGGCATGTCTTCAGTCAGAGCAGGCCGAGCTTACGCATACCGACCTCGTAGCCTATATCCCGGCTCTAGTGAAACCAACTCTACATGTCCCTTCTCCCCTTGAGCTCAAACTGTTACCTCAAAGCATGAAATACCGATTCCTTGCTAGAGAGACTAAAATGTTTCCAGTCATCATCGCTTCTGATCTGACTGATGAACAAGAATCCCGTCTGATGGAGATTCCTGAAAAGAACCACAAGATAATCGGGTGGTGACTAGCTGATCTCCATGGGATTAGTCTGGTTCTATGCTCTTACCACATTTTTATTGAGTATGATGCCAAAACATCTCGTGAGTTTCAACGCAGGCTGAACCTGAATCATCGTGAGGTAATTATGTAGGAAATATCCAAGTGGTGGAGAGTCGATTTTACCTATCCCATCTCCGACTCGAAATGGATTAGTCCTTTACATGTGGTATCCGGAAAGACAGGTATCACTATAATGATAAATGAGTATGGAGAGGAGATCGCCACCGAGTACCGACTTCTTGGTGCATCTGTGTGGACTATAGACATTTGAATCATGCGATAAAAAAGGACCACTTCTCGTCGGACAGTTAGCCGGGAAGAGCCATTATTGCTTTCTCTATGAGTATTCAGGATACAATCAAGTTGCCATTGCTCTTGAAGACCAAGAAAAGACAACATTCACCTATCCGTTCGAAACGTATGCTTTCAAAAGGATGCCCTTTGGATTATGTAATGCTCCAGCTACATTCCAGAGGTGCATGCTTTCGATTTTTTACGGAAATGATGAGAGATATCTTAGAGGTCTTTAGGGATGATTTTTTGGTCTATGGTGATGATTCTTATTCCTGTCTTTCTATCCTAGATCATGTGCTTCAGAGGTGTACAGAGATTAACATCGTTCTTTCTTGGGAGAAGAGTCATATGATGACTCAAGGGACGGATCTTTCCTCGGGCATGTTACGGTCTTTCCTCGGGCATGTTAGTTTCTACCGACCTTTCATACGAGACTTCAGCAAAATTGTCCAACCATTATCTGATCTTTTTGCGAAATACATCGAGTTTATTATTGATGATAAGTGTCTTTCAGTTTTTGAGACTCTCAAGAGTATGGTTATAGAGGCTCATGTCCTTCAGCCACCTGATTGGTCTCTCCCATTCGAGATCATGACGAATGCTCCGATTTTGCCGTTGAGGCTGTGTTGGTACAGAGGAGGGATGACCTTCCATACACTATACACTACGTTAGAAAGACTTTGGATTCCACCCAACGAAATTACACGATTAGAGAGAAAGAAATTCTAGCCGTAATATTTGCCTTGGAAAAATTTAGGTCACACATTTTAGGATCTGAGGTGACCATCTTCACTGACCACACCATCATCAGATACCTAATAGATAAGAAAGATTCTAAGCCGCATCTGACCAGATGGATCCTTCTGCTCCAAGAGTTCGATACTGAGATCAAGGATAAGCTTGGAGTCAAGAATGTGATGGCGGATCATTTCTCCCGATTAGAAACATCCGAGACTTTTGAGTTCAATGTGCCAATCACCGAGACCTTCCTCGATGAGGCGATTCTTGCTGTCGCCTCGCTGCCATGGTATGCCGACATTGTGAACTTTATTGTTGCTAAGAAAGTTCTACAAGGTTGATACAGATAGAGATTTGAGACTTTTCTCATGAAAGCTAAGTCTTACCATTGGGAGGATCTGATCCTTTATCATGAAGGAGTAGATTCTGTTTGGCGTTGGTGTATTCCTCGAGAGGAGTACTAGAGTGTCCTCGTGTATTATCATAGATTCGAAGCTGGAGGACACCATTCAGGGAAGAGGACAACACATAAGGAGCTCCAATCTGACCTTTGGTGGCCTATGTTCATTGCGGATGCCCATGCATTCGTAAAGAGGTGTATTGACTATCAGAGAATGGGCACTTGTGGACATAGAGAAATGAGGTTGATGTAGCCGATTGACTTATATGAAGTGTTTGATGCATGGGGTATCAACTTTATGGGTCCATTCCTTAAAAGTCATGGATATAAGTATATTCTTCTAGCTGTAGATTATGTGAGTCGTTAGGTAGAGGTTATTCCTGACTGAGCCACTGATGCGAACATTGTCTGTAAATTCCTGAGAAAGCATATCATAATGTTTTGGGGTCTCTCGAGTTCTAATATTAGACGGGGTAGCCACTTCATCAATGACAAGGTAATAGAACTTGCTAACGAGTTCGACACAGATCATCGGATTGCTACTTTGTATCATCCTCAGACGAATGGTCTAGATGAAGTATCGAATATGGAGGTAAGACGATCTTGCAGAAGGTTGTTCGCCCAGACCTATTTTGCCAGATCATCTTGTATATACTTTCGATTTTCTTTCTTTATTTCTCCTTCTGTTTGTCCTACACCCTTAGGTATCATTTAGAATTTTTTTTGTATACTTAAGATGTGCTTTATCCTAAGTGGGGGGGGGGGGAGGTGTAGACACTGTATTCTTCAAATTTTTCTGTTCTATTACCCTTGTCGTTGCTTATACTTAGGGTGCACTGTACCCTAAGTATATGGGGAGTAATATCACTCTTGTAGACTTTTGATCGTTTTTTATTTTTGTATCGTCTGCTCTCTCACGTGTCCTTCACCTTTTGATATTTGCCTCTATACTTAGGGATATTTCACCATAAGTATAGGGGGACAAGCCGATCCGTTGATTATGTACATTCTCTTGTCCTCGATCATCTTCGGTTTTGAGTATGCTATCCTTATGATTACTTGATCCTAAGTATAGAGGGGTTGATCTATTTTTATTCTTTTACTCGTTATTCTTTGAATCATTGTAGTATAGGATTCTTTCTACTGATCTATACTTAGCCCGAGTTATGTCTTCCTTTGCTGTTTCTTTGATCACTATAATGACATAGCTCACGCTACGTATAGGAAGGTGCCATATATATATATATTCTATATATACTTTAGAAGCCATAAATCGTACTTTATTGTATTTTTAATAATATGACTCTCTAAAAGTATGGGTGTGTATTTTGGATTTTTAAAAACCGCAAGAAAACCGTAAATATGACTTAAAAAATAGCTTAGAAATTGTATTAAAAAATTGTAAAATACTTTATTAAAACCCTTAATTATTTAAAGTTTGTAAAATTCTTTCAGAATCTTGTATAAAAGCCGTATAATCTTGTATAAAAAAGTTGTATAAAATCCTTTGTAAAATGTACATAATCCGTGTAAAATTTATGTAAATTGAATTAATTCACTAACTCTTTCAAAAAGATCCTAAAAATTAAAAAGTTTTAAAATTCATTAAAAATTTTCAAAGTTTTTAAAAATCACTTAAAAGTATAATTCAGAAAAATCCACTTCATAAAAAAATTGTTGCATTCATTAGCATTTTTTAGATCAAGTATGATTTTTGAACCGTATTGATCAAAGTCTGAAAGATGGAGCTTGGTTTAGGCCTCAATACACTTAATTCTAAGGGGACTTTATTAGGATTTAGAATTAAGGTACTTCAGATCTTTTAGACTTAATTCTTTGAGTTCCATGATACCGTGTTCGAAATTCAACTTGAAAGTGCCTAAGTAAGACACCTGGTGTCATCCGTTTAACTATCCTCCATTTGAACCAATTTTGAACTCATACACTCTACACTTAGCTCAACTTACATGGGGTTGCGAAGAGCAATTCATTTGGGTGGTGCGTTTCCATCCTTGTCTAGTGGTGTTGACGTCTAAAGATGGGAGAGTTTGGGGTTGAAATAAATCTTCGGATGAGGGAAGGATCTGCTGGCACAATTTTTCCAAGACCCTAAAAAATGGGCAGAAAGAAAAGATGATATATCCATCAGGGCATAAAAGATCTATGCAGTACAACAATCGTTTCTACCAAAAAGAAGCCAATTATACCAAATACAAATTCGACCACAATGGTCCAAGCTTCAGAAAAGCCTGCATTATCTTCGTGGAGACTTGGCTAAACTGGCCAACCTTCATGTTACATTGATCACACTCCATTTCTCTTATCATTCTTCTATCTTCTTTCTATACTCGATTGTGGACACACCAGACCTGACTTAGAAGGAATACCCCCATCCTCGAGGATCGGGTAGCATGACGAGGGTTCAGTGGGAGTGTATTACTGTGATGGGTGGATTCTTCGCTTCTCTAATCATGAAGAGCTAAAACCTTTCGCATATATTACAAATTGCTTTTAAAGCTTAAAAGTTTACGTGATGGATGGGTGGATCTGAGATGACGGTTGAGATGAACTTGGATAAGGTTTGTGGAACTTGAGAGCTATCAAAGCTTAAATCCTAATTCTAATAGAGTCCCTACACACTATTAATCCAAAGGCCTAAATCCAAGTTATAAAATTTGGGTGAAGTGAGATTCAGTTTAAAGAAACAAACATATTCTAAGTTCTTTTATTTTTATTTTTATTTTTCTTTTTGTTTACACTTATTTATAGAATAAGTGTTTGCTAAGGGAGTAGCAAAGGTAAAGTATAGGGGAATGATGAATGCATGGTTCGTCGCCTTTATTCTTTCATTTTAACTAAAATCCTTGGTAAAATGCATGTAAATATCTATCAATTATCATGAATTAACATTCTAACTACATTTGTAAATATTATGTATTTAACACTTATTTTATCCAAAATAAAATAATAAAGAGAACAAGAAAAAGAAAAGAAAAGAAGACTGTAGATATGTAATATATACAGACTGATCCTAACACTGAGATGGATCAGTATTGACTTTGTCGACAAAAGAAATAAGTAGGTGGAGATAACAATCTTAACTTATTAAAATAAAGAAAATCGAGACAATAACAATACATTAAATACATTTTCTACATTGCAAATATTTCATTTTATTTATTTATTACTTAGATTATTCCAAATCAAAATATTTCCTTTATAAACACATTCATAAAAAATTATATTATTTTATAAAAAATATTAGAAAAATTATTAAGTATGAAATTAAAACATTACAATGAACAGAAAAAGCCATAAAAGACGACTTCCGAGGTTCTTATCTATTTAGAGAAAACTCCAAACGAACTAAACTCACTTTTAAACTTCATTTTATATTATTTATTAAAAATATTAAAAAATATTAGAATAAGACTGCTGAGTTTTGAAGTTTGAACCCCATTGTATATATGTACTATATGTATAAAATTATCATATTTTTAATTAATTATCCGTAAATCCGATTAATGTAATTTCTTTTCTAAAAATCTTCTAAAAATCATTAGAAAAATATAAAAATATAATTTAAGTCAATATACCAATAAATATCGAGATCACGAAGCTGTTACCAAAATTTTCTGGATCTTATAACTCGGCCATACATACTCTAAATTGGGCAAACCCAGTCTTAAAGTTTATATTATTTAATTTTGTATCAAATGACATTGATTTCGCTAAAATCAAAGTTAATATGAAAAATATGTGTTTCGTGGCCGTATTGGTATAATGTACAATGTACTGTAATTTATATTATTATTTAATATATTAATATTCTATTCTTAAATTAATAATAATAATAATAATAAATAAATCTATCAATTTATTAATTTATGTATTCGTTAGTTATTATTTAATTATTATATTAAGTAATTATTTAATTATACACTTATTTACATTTTTTATTATTTAATTATTTAATTACCCATTTAGTTGCTTGATTAACTATTTAATTATATCTTAAAATTATTAAAATTTTAATTTAACCCATTATTTATTTATTTATTTTTCTTTTCCCTTCTCTCTTACTTTCCTCTTTCCTTTCTTCTTCCCCCGACCTCTTTCTTCCCCGACGCCGTCGATGCTCCCTTCTTCCCCTTCTCTTCCAGCCAACTGCTCCAACAACCTCAACGACCACCATTCGCTCAACTGCTCGCTGGTCTCATCCTCCGTTGGTTGTGACACCACTGCTTGGCATGCTCCCCATGATTCCTCCCTTATAAATACTTAGGAACCCCCTCCATTGACGGACATCCGCCATTATCTCCACCTCCGAGCTTCATCTGCTCTGTTCTGAATTCCATTCACACACATCACCTCATCTCATCACCCATACACATCACTCAATTCACGCAATTCAACTCATCCATGATTACACCCTTCCACGCTTTCTTATCATAGCTTCTCACCTCAGATTGCATCCCGATCTGAGATCAGGTCCAATTCTTTCGCTAGGCAGGACCTCCCATCCGTCATCTGATCGTAAGTGTGTCACTGGCCTCTAATGGTTTAGATCTACAGACGTAGAAACTGAGTGTTTGGTTGGTTCAATTCAAAACTTCGAGTTCCCTGTGAACATGTTGTGATATTAATTCAAATAGATCTGAAAAGAGTTTAATTT
The DNA here is from genome assembly GCA_037367405.1 of Ottelia alismoides. Lineage (NCBI taxonomy): Eukaryota > Viridiplantae > Streptophyta > Magnoliopsida > Alismatales > Hydrocharitaceae > Ottelia > Ottelia alismoides. The sequence continues at coordinate 440,792 of JAZKJV010000917.1, read as the reverse complement.
TGAGCATTAACTTTTGAACAAATCAATGCATCGACATGAGATTTGGATGCATTAGTATCTTCTTAAAAAAACGCAGGTAGTATTTTTTGGCTGATTTGGAACATGTGCACTCCAGTGCATATTCATATTTCCAAGATTTGATTTGAAATAGTTGCCTATGTTCTGTTTGATATATATCAATTTAAGAATAAATGTTTAGATTAGATCTTCTTTGCTCACGTTCGGGATCCGATTCCAACAGAATCGAGAAGAGACATTACATTTTGCATGTTATCTCAGGCAGGTGAGCCGAGACGTCTGACGTCTCTGCCCCGACATTACAAGGAAAATAAGTTGTGGCTACATAATTGTGCCCACGGATGTGGGACTTGTGGCCACGGAATTGAGCTCTAACCACGACATGTCGTGTCCAGTAGCTGTAGTTACAAGTTTCGTCGCGAGAATTCTCTAACAACGAATATGTCGTGACCACTGCAAGTAATTACATAACTTGTCGTGGCCACAACTCTTGTATGAAGTTATGACCACGGAATTGTATCTACGAGAAACTAGTGGCCACGGAATTATCGTGGCTCCAAGTTTCCGTAGCCACATTCCGTGGCCACAACTCAATTTTCTTTTAATGTGATCTCGCAAGCTTCTTTAATAGCCGAAGTAATTTGCGAGCGAATCAAGGAGCAGCTCCTCCGAGGGTCTTGACCTCCGCCTCCTCCCAAACCCGACGAACACCGGTACCCTTCTCCAGAGATCTTCGATCCGTGACACGTGTTATGATAGAAGGCCATACTTCGGATATATTCTAACCTGTTGATTACTCAAAAGGCGGAGAACTTACAAAGCTCTTCACGGTGCTTCTGTGAATCAACCGTAGATCTAGAGGCCACAATAACCATGCGAATTGGAATGTGGTTCTTGGGTAAATTGCATGTTTAAAGCAAGACATTTTGGTATTATTTGCAAACCCATTCGAGGAACTACACTTTATTTGCACGCACGCCCCACATTTCCACTTTATTACAATAATACCCCTTGCACTGTATATAATCACTATACATACTACATAAATAATAAATAAAATACTATTAACAAAAATATAATAAAATGTGTATAAATGCCCTATTCTATGCTATATACAATATTATAACAGTTCTGAAAAAATAAAAATATTTCAATAACTCATAAAAAATGCAAAAAAATATAATAACTTTTAAAAAATCTTAAAAAATAAAACACCATTAAAAATCCTAAAAAATACTCATAGCATAATTTTCCATATTTTACATAGTAAATCAAAAAAAGAAAAAAAGAAAATCAATAAAAATACAAAATATATAAAAGCATCAAAAATCCATAACTAACTAAATAAAAATCACATAAAAATGCACAACCTATCATTTTAAATATAATTTCACCTATTTTTTAGTAAAAATAAAATAAAAATATTTTCTCACTGTTTTCATTTTTAAAATAGAAAATACTTCACAGTTTTCAATAAAAGTCCAATTTTCATTATTTAAAATAACACAAAATCCATAAAAATTACAAAACATTTCTAAAATAATAAAAAATAAAATACTTAAAAAATTCGCAAAAATAATACAAAATTCATAAAAACAAATAAAAAAATTAGAAAAATCTATAAAAATAAATAAAAAATTAGGTAAACCTTAAAACCTCAGTTCTCTACCTTTTTAAGCCTAATTTCCAACAGTTTGCCTCCTTGAGTTTGACACTCACGTACTTTATTACTGTATATAAAAGTATAGGAGTATAAATAATAAAAAATAATTTTTCTGCTAAAATCCATCTAGTCGATACAATGACCTCTTTTTATCATTTAGATCAGGTGGATTTTTCAGTGGGTTACATTGATATAGCTAGTACAAAAATATTTGAGCATGTTTTACATAGAATGAAAAGGTTATTGATTATGCATCAACTAAACTCACAAGAGAGTAAATGTTCATCATGACATGGAGTTAATACAGATTATATTTATTCTAAAAAGTTTGATGACATTACAATATTGGGGATAATAAAGATTGTATAAGTGTCAGAAAGGATGGTAAAGACGTTGGTACAGATAGGGATGAAAACGGATACGGATATATCCGAATATCCGTTTACTGTATTCGAAAAATTATTGGATACGGATATTCGAATCCGAATATTAATCGAATACGGATCAGATATGGATATATGTTGGAAAAATTTTCCGAATACGGATACAGATATGGTAATAGCTTGAATATCCGTATTCAGATCTGGATATCCGAATATAATATTTAATATTATTTTATATATTATTTAATATAATATAAGCTACAACCTTATGCTATATTAGTATTATATATTATATAATACAATATATTAACAATATTAATAAATTTCTATTTCTTTGGGTATGAGCGCTTACAAAATTTATGAAATCCTATCCCCTTTTTGCTTCCGGTCAAGAATACATGTCACATTGACACTCCCTTTTGTCATGACGCAACTTATTATATTTCATTGCTATATTTAAAATCATTATGAACTTTGATAAAAAAATTAATTCATATTCGTATGTGGTTTTTATTCAATCCGTATTCGGATTTCATGTTTATTGGATCCATATTGGGATTTCACTCTTTATTCGATCTGTATTCGGATCCGCTCTTTATTCGATCCGTATTCGAATTCGATAAATATCCGATTCGGATTCGTATCCGTATTTTTACGGATATGGTTTCCATAATGCATATCCGAATCATATCCGTATCCGTATTCGTATTCGATATAGATGAAGCAAATATGGATATGGAAATAGGCATATCTGATCTGTATCCGATCCGTTTTCATCCCTAGGTACAGAGACATTTTTAAGGGATTTTTCATTAAAAACATTTATAAAATTGAGATTTTACACCATTATCCTTGAAAAGATATATTAAAAGTAACATTTTTATAAAATTCTTCATTTTATAGGAATGCCCTTCGGATAGTGAGTCATTAAGTAACATGATATTTATCTTTTTTAAATATAAAAATGCATTTTTTTCTTTACTAATATTATTTCTTAACCATTTATTCTTTTAGATACTTTATTCTTAACATACATTCCAACAACTTTTCCCACGCTCCATCGTGACCATCACTGTCATTAGTTTGAAGCTAGACCTTTATGCAATTACTGTAAGGTCATTTATAAATGCTTTCTCTACTCCTTCATATTAATGTGTTATGTTCTTTGAGGTGAAAAGTTTTAATGTGTTCTCATTGCGTATTTATTATGAGTATTAAAGTAATTGAATGCCAACTATATTTGCTTAATAAAAATGATTAGAAAGAGTTTTATAAACAACTACCTATAGGATTGTATTATAAAAAAGGTTCAAAATATAAGATCTAGTGAGAAGTATTATGCAATACTTTGCATGTATGGATGCGAAGAAAAATAATACATATGTATATGTTCCTCTACCATATCTGTGTCTATTTTATATGTATTTTTGACATATGTGTTCTTATCTAATATAAATAGATATGGATACGAATATCACTTAGATATCTGTATATCTATTTTAATATATAAATATAATCGTAGATTACTTGCACTAGATGTAACAAAATTTTATATCTTCTTTCTCATATATATATATATATTTATCATTAAATAAGCACATCAAACACACAGACACACGCACACACACACACACACGATTTTCTTCTAATAAGACTTGGTCCTTCCAGAGTTTAGGAAGGCCATCCCCTTTTTGTAGAAAACATGATGATTTTAGTAGAATACGAATACAGATTGTATTACATTGTGTAGTTTTAACATTTGTATTATAATATGCAGTTTTGTATGTGATTTTGTATTTATATGTACAGTTATAATACAATCTCTATACGCATTCTACTATGGTGCTCGTGTTTTCTACAAAAATATGGTGACCTTCCTGAAGTTAGGAAGGGTGTATCATATTGGAAGGAACTATATATATATAAGAAAGGGAGCCTACTTCATGAAGTAGGTAACCTTACCTACTTCATATCCATTTTTTTGTAATTTTTTATTCTTTTTGAAAAAAACCCATAGATTTTTCTCATATATATTTATTATTAAATAAGTACATCTAACACATATATAAATATATACATAGAGAGAGGAGTGATCCTGTGAGAGCAAAAAGCTGTGAGAGAATGAGAGGAGTGATTCTGAACCACTAGATTCAAACAGGAGAAAGAAGACCAGGAGAGAGAAGATATGATCTAGTGGTCCAGAATCACTCCTCTCATGCTATCACAACTTTTTGCTCTCACAGGATCACTCCCCCCTCTCTCTATATATATGTATGAAAGGGAACCTACTTCATGAAGTAGGTAACCTTTCCTACTTCATATCTATTTTTTACATTTTTTAATTTTTTGAAAAATACCACCATGGATTTTCATTTCATATGGAGAGGAAAGGGAGCCTACTCTATGGAGTAGGTAACTTACCTACTCCATTCTCATTTTTACCATTTCATTTTATTTTTTTGAAAAATACTTTCATAGATTTTAATAACTATATCACTCTAAGACGCCATTCAAATTTCGTCAAAAACGAAGACTCCTATGCCTTCAATCTAGAACATGTCGATTACAACAGTCTAAGATTGCTAAAATTACATGTTCTGGATGGAGGGCATATAAGTTTTTGTTTCTAATGAAATTTGCATATGAATATATTCATATCCGATATGACTATATCCTGTTTATACAGATTTTGACATTAGTATCCGTATCTGTTTTAAAATGGACATGAGCACGAATATTATCTTGACATAGCAAACATCCATATATGTATATTTGTTTTCATATATAAATATATGTGTATTTTTTTCGTAACCATATACAACATAGTTTGGTACCTTCTTTCATTATATTTGGTATCACTTTAATGATGTTAGTGAATTTTTTTATATTTATATCATGTGTACTCCATTCTATACATCTATATTTAAGCTAATCTATTAAATATTTCTAATATTACTCATATGTGAAGTATATATTTTATACCCATTTTGTATTTTAAGGATATGAAAAATATAATTTTATTATTCATGAATATTCAAATCCACATACATATTCGTATTTAGAAATGGATAAGGATATTGTAACATATGTACCCGTATCTGTCTTTTTGCATCCCTGTTTTAAACCCTTTGGACGCCTTAACTATGGAGTGCAATTACTATCTATGTAATAGATTTTATTTATTATTTTAATAATCTTACTTTATAGATATACAAACGTATGCTGAAATTAATTTATATTTCAAAAATTGATAAGATCCGCTATATATGTAACGTCCTGGGTTTAGATCCTCATTCCGTTATCGAAGAAAACTTGCCATAACAACTTATTGGATTCAAGCGCAAATGGATCCATTGACAACCACCCAAAATGCATAAGTTCAAGTTGTCAAGTAGTAATCCCCACCACTTATAACTCACTCTCACACTTTGCGAGCTTTAGATGTTGTACTATATTTGGAGTACGAGTGTTACAACATACAACATTTTAATAGATGCATTTTTTTCAATACAGAGCATATGAAATAAAGGGTTTATTTGAGAATGCGTGGGGGCTAAACACCCACCCGTCCCCTTGTCTTCATCCTTGACCTCGTGCCACTCCTCTGATACTATGAACTCTCGAAAAGTTATGCCAGTGCCTCGAACCCTTCTCTTCCGTCTCTAGACTTCACCAACCTCCTCTTCAGGCATGTTCGATTCTCATCTCACACTAGGGCATACATCCGATAGGTGGAAGAACCGTCGTTACAGTTCTCGTCTTTCATACCATCTTGTCATTTATCTGACATAGTTATAAGGATGAAAACAGATCGGATACGACATGAGTATGGATAATATTAGGACTACTCTATTAACTAATTTAAATATATATGCATTGAATTAAGGTAGAGATAGGGATGCTCATGGGAAAAGGATCGGATTGATATCCGATCTAATATATGTAATATAACCCGCAACTCATGGATAACCTGTAAGAGTTTCCAGGTCGGATGTCCGTATCGAGCATCGAGGCTAGGGATGTAAATATGTATGTGTACATTCGTATCCGATCTGTCACCGTATCTGTTTTATACATATTTTGACATTCGTACCCACATTCATTTTAAAATACATTCGGATATTGATATCATTTTGATATTCACAAACATTTGTATCCATATATGTATATCAATTTTCATATATAAATATAAATATAGATTTATTTTAAACAAGTATAACAATTACATATCTTTTTTTCACCGTATTTGATATAATTTTAACGATATAAACACTTTTAATATAATTAAATCATGTATTTTTTTATTCAATTCATGTATATTTAAGGTACTCTAGAAAGTATTTTTAACCTTACTCGTATTCGATCATTATCCGATTTACATCCATACCAATTTTTAAGTATATGATACATATTTTCAATATCCATCGGTATCCGTATATGAATCCCTATCTGTATTTAAAAACAAATAAAAATATAGTAACATCTATATATGTATCCGTCTGTTTGCATCTGTACTACAGTCATTGGATTCATCAACAGGCCATAGATCGATGCCATTGCCTCGACCTTCAGGATCCCTCGGTGTCACTGATCTTACATATTCAATAATTATGGGTTACAAATGACAGAAAATGAACTGTAAATAGACTCTTGATATTTTGATTTCCAAAAATAATAGTAAATTTCGTATTGTTTAGTTTTATTTTGCCATTCCGTTTTAAAACAATTCTCTATTTTGGAATATGAGATTTAACCGAATTTGTTTGGCTAGATTCTAGTTGTTTGGAGCACGAGTAAATATGATATCCATCTCGCAAAGTGGGTTCCGATCTAGTGGATAATCATTTTGATTGGAGCGGGTCGCTCTGTTAATATGATATAATGATTCAAATCGGGTCAAGTACAAGTGGAGTGGAATTTTACCCCCACAAACACCCCTACGAACAACGAGAGTTTGGTACTCTTGCTTAGTGCATCTCCACAAGCAGAGCAGGGTCCGCCTCTCGTTGTTAACTACTTTGCTAGTCGAGATCTCGTAATCCCTCTCACAGTGCTAACACTCGTACGCATACTACTGGACATGATTATGCCTACTTTTATCGCAAGTGCTAGCATCTTGTAGATATGTTATTTAATTGCTCATTCAACGAGCATTCTCCATATTATGCCTTGAAGAGGATTAGAACCTCCATACTCTTTTAGCACAAGATTTGAGTCTCGCGTGTCCTATTTCGCCAGTTAGGCATCTTGAAAGCGAATCATAGACCTTTCCAAGAAAACACGAACTGACTGCAAAAGGCACTGGTCGATGCTAATTTATCCATGTGGTTAAGCACTCTTCAAATATGAAAATATTTTTTGAAGAGATTTTAACCCAGCAGACCCTATAATCTTTATCAATTACCTCCACGACCTTTGAGACATCATAATTCCTCCCTCATCCCTGTAAACTTGCTCCATCTTACCCATGAACTCTACCGTTAAATTGACACATCTAGAGTTAACTTCGTTGGGTTAAAAACGAGTTAATCTAACCAATCTACGATAGGACGACTAGAATTAACCAAGAGTAGAAAAAATAATCCTCCCTCCTCTAACAGCTTTCCCTCCCACAGTGCTCGACCTGGAGTGGAGAAGGTGGGGGAGGGGGGCTTCGAGCAGGAGGAGGTGGTGGGCGGGGAGTGACGTGTTTAGCTAGAGGCGGAGAAGGCTCGACCTGGACGGGGCTGACTCTGCCGTGGCCATGGCTGTCATCGTGGCAGAGAGGAGGTTCTGTAGGGCAGATCTGACGTGAGTGAGAGGGAGTGGAACCTATAGTAAATTTGATAAATAAAATGAGTATAAGGTAAAAGAAGAAAACATAATCCGGTTAGTTTTAACTGTTAAATGAATAGAGGTTAACCACATGGTCTGTAGAGTAAAGGTTAACAAGTTTACATGGGTGAGGGATTAAGATGTTTAAAAGGTCGTGGAGGTAATTGACAAAAATAATAAGGTCTGCTGGATAAAAATCTCTTTTTTTGAAATCTCACGTCTTTCATGCCAATGAGTCGTCAGGAATCCTTTTGATGACCTACGTTGTGTATAAATGCGAACCCTAGGACATCAGTTGCATCTCCTATCAAAGGCGTTTTCGAGTGAAAAATTTCAAAACCGTTTCGCAACAATCTAGATGTTATGCATCGCTCGACACATAATGCAGGCCGAGGCGTGGTGCGTTATATCTCTCGTCATGCCTGTCGCCAAACCATCTGATTAAGACACGATATTGCATCCATGTACATCAATGCCAACCCCGTAAGACAACACGTAAGCAGGATATCCTATCAGGAACGGGTACGATCAAGAATGCATAAGTAGGAAATGACCAAAAAGAAAAACATTTGTACACACAAAATATAAAGATATATAACTGATCAACAATGTGCCTACTCCACTGCTCACAACACGGTGACGAGAGAGTAACTTTTCCACATTTGTTGTAGGTGAAGAACAAACACTTCTCGGGCTTAATCGGTCTTGACTTCTAACTTTCACGAGGAAGTTTTGAATTCGAGATCTGCATTATGATTAACTGTTTCTTACTTGTAAATAACAATTACAACTACTTCACCAATAAAAACTTAATATGGCTTATATATATAGAGAGAGAGAGCCATATTTTAAATAAAATCCAGAAAAAAAACATCCAAAAACTCAAGCATGATAACCTACTACTATGTATAAGGAAAAAATGTGAATTAAAATCTATTTATCATGTATATGCTTGAAATCCGTTAAATCTCCACCAGTTTGGTGAAGTATACACAGCTCCGCCCCCTTCAACAGAGGGGGCAGATCACGTCCTGCCGATCAATAGCAGGAACTCGAGGATCCGCCCGATCTCCTCATCTCCTTCCTCCTCCTCTCCACCCTCCTCAACACGCCCTCAAGCGTCACATCGAAAGCGTCCCTCACCCCTTCTCCTCCAGGATCCCTGTATATCAGCCTCGGCATCATTGCCACCACCGCCTCCCGCATCGCCCTCACGTCTTTCTTACTGATCCTCCTCAGGACCTCCTCCACCTTCACGCTCCTCTCCCTCAGCCTCGCCTCCGCGATCACCACCGAATAGGTGGATGGTGGGATTGAACCCAGGTGCCATATATACTGCTCGGAGGCCGACTCGTTGGTGAAGAACACCGGTATGCACCCGGCCACCATCGAGTCGAAGGTGGACCGCCGGGTGAACGTGTCGCCCGGCGGTTGGAGGCAGAAGGACGAATCCCCGAACACTTTCATCACGCTGGTCGGGTCGTGGCACCGCCTCGCGGCTTCCCCTACACAGTCCAACAGCTTGCACCGCCGCGAACGCCGACACTGCTCCATCGCCGCGTCGCGAGTTGTCCGGGCCCCGCCCGCCACGGCGCGGGGGGCACCGGCGAAGGAGAACAGCCACCTCCGCTTCACCTGAAGCACACGTCTCTGCCACGTCAGCATGTCCGCGTTGGTCTGCGGGTGGAAGTAGGTGGGGTAGGGGATTGCCACGTCAGCGTGGTTCCCGTCACCGCCGCACCCGCGCCTGGGGTTCGTCTCCAGGACCAGAGTGGTCATGTTGCGGACCTCCGGTAAGAGTAAGAGACGGTTACCCCAGGCGGACTCCTCGTCGGACGGCCTCTGGAAGTCCCACGTCACCCTCCCGGCGACCATGAAGTGATCCTGCCCGCCCATCACCGACCACTCCGGCCGGGCGCGCAGCCACTGCGCCAGATCCTCCCCGTACCCGTCGCGTACGGACGTGTTGTGCGGGCCCCACAGATACCGGCCGACGTCCAGTCCGGCGTAGTACGGCACGAAGACGGCGCTCGCCTTCGACGCGTCGGCGGTGAGGCACTCGTACGACTTCACGCACTCGTGGAAGACGACGTCGAGGGCGAACTGGTGCGTGCCGTACCACGCGTCGCCGCGGAAGAACGCGCGGTCGGCCAGCGGCTGGCCGAGGCCGGAATTGGCGACGAAGGGGCACATGTCGGTCCACGCGTTGAGCGTCCGGCAATCGCGGAGGAGCTCGGCGTTGAAGCGCGGCGGGAGGTCGTGGATGTAGACGTAACGCGACGCGCACCTGTCGGGCCTCAGTTCGATCGTGTCGACGAGGGTCGATGCTCGCGGCAGCGACAAGAGCACGAGGAGGAAGGAGGCGGAGGCGACGAGGACGACGAGAACGGTAACGTAAGAGCAACAAGGATCCATGTGCTGCTCCGCGTTACCGCTCACCTTCTGAGCAAATTCCCTACTGTCCACCGCGACCGTCGTGGGATTTACGTGAGAGGAGGAGGAGGAGGAGGTTGCGTTCGATAGTGGAGGTATAATTACCGGCGTTGAAATCGTTGGGTCACATACAACTAAGGTTTAGCTGTGGTTCTCTAATTTATGGAAAGGGATCACCCTTTTTCCAGGAATTATTTTCTCTTAATTTTCGCGGTAATTAATTCTGTGATTTAATTATGGAAAGATGTCAATATTAACAGTTAATGTCTGTGGAGTAATTAAAGGAACGGGGGATCTGTGTGGTTGGTCAAATGGGAGGAAAGACAGATGTTTTGGACCCTGTTGTCATTGGTAATAAATATAATTTTTAATTGACAGTAACTAATTAATTAATTAATTAATTAAACCGCGAATCGTTTGGGTTTTTCCCCTTATAAAGAATGGTTGCTTTTTGGAAAGTAATCTAAAACGATTTTTCATGACATGTGGTGTTTCCAATCTCTTATTTAGATTTTTTAACCCCCTTGGGATTTTTTTGTCAATCCCATATGGATTGACGAGTCTTATAATATGTGAGTATGATTTGTAAGTGGTGAGGATTAATATTTAAATATATAGAGTTAAACTTTTTCGTTATTGCCAACGATTTCAATTGAATTTGAATTTAGCAAGTTATCAGACTAAAAAAATTCAGGTCTGTACTTATAACGTTTATAGTTTTTATTTGATGTTTTATTTGATGTTCTCTTATGTACGTTCTCTTTTAAAGTAAAAAAGTTATTTCAACGATTAAAGCGAAAGTTATATTGTAAAAAAAGGAAAGAAAATAGATGGTGAGGTCTACTGTAGAGCTGTCAGAAAATTCTCAGGTTCGACATTTGCTCATATTTGGCTCGCTAAAAAATTAAATCGGATTCGATTTAGAAAATAAACGAACCGAACTTGAACACGAGTTTCGGCTTGATTAAATAAACGAACCGAATCTCAAAAATATAGGTTCGCTCAGGTCTGGTTTATTAAAGTTCGATTATACACACACAAACATACATACATAAAAGTATATACACACACACACACACACACATATATATATATATATTGTATATATATAAGGAAAAAAATGCATTCTATATTAACAGAAAGTTATTTACTTATTTTTTCCAAACCCATTCAATCATCCTCTCCCTATGTCCTTATTCCTTATTCCCGAAATCTCATAAAACCCTCCCATGTAGCTGTGGTTTTTTTCCTTTGAACATAAACATCTGCACAACATTTATTCTTAAAAGAATTTTTCACGAGTCGAACCGAACTGAATCTTTACGAACCTTATCCGAGTCGAACCAAACTAGATTATACTTTTCATTTTATTGAGCCGAACCGAACTAAGTCTAGATTGGTTCGCTCAAGTTCGGCTCGTGTACGTCGTGTTGAGAGTAAATGTTTTGGGAGGAAATATTGAAGGAAACCCGAAAGTTTGGGGAGATAATCTGCTAAGGGTGCGGGTAACCCACGCGAATGAGGCCTTAGTATTATAACATTTTTAAACAACTTCTATTTTTCCACGGAAATTATAAAGTCGACCTTACAGATTCTATTTGCATGATTATTTACGTAGATATGTTCGATCAGGTGTATGCTCTTGTTACTGTAATTATGTCAAATCTAATGAAATAAGTAGTTCTTTTTTTTTTTATGAATGGCGTTTAGTGTTAGTTTAAAGAGTTTAATGGGCTGTCCCCTTGGGGCAGTCAACATGGCTGCCTTCGTGTTGTTTTCGGTATTTTTTTATTTTTTTTGAAAAATATCGTCATGTATATTCATCCTATATCCCTCCTATATACTGTTCGAATTTCATCAGAAACAGAGACTCCTACGTCCTCCATCTAGACAATCATTTTTTAACGGTAACATGATTTTTTAAATCGACACCATCTCGATGGAGGCTGTAGGAGTCTCTGTTTCTGACGAAATTCGAATGACATATAGGAGGGATATAGATATGAATATACATGATGATATTTAAAAAAAAACTGAAAACGGCACGGGGCAAGCCATTATTGGCTGGCCCAAGGGGGGAGCCCCATTAAACTCTAGTTTAAAGTAGACCTAGCTAAAATGCAGGTCAGGCCGAATATGTTCAAAGCACGTACCTATTTTGGTCTTTACCCATTGAATTTTTTAATGGTATTTAATATGTATAAATAATTTTATTAATACCATTTATATTTTATATAACTAATATAAGTAGTTTACATGTTACTTGACATGTAAATTACTAATTTTTATCTTAAACTAGTGTCACATATGAAAATTTTGAAGCATGTCATGTTAATACATGTACTATCCAGGTTATATTTATATATTTTTTATTTTTCGCAGACCGATCCATTCCCAAATCTCCTAACCCAAGTCCGACCAAGAACAGACTGAGCGAGTTGAGCAGGCGGGCCCCAGCCTGACGGCCATGTCTAGTTTAAAGACCGTAAGAGTATCATTCCATCTTAATTACTTACATGTATGACCTCAAAAGGAGATTCGCATGGCGTGAAATTAATCTAAACCTCCTGATAAATGTTTCTGATTTGCTGTGCAACCGGCCGCATCCGTCGGATCTAGATCCTACGGCTGGCAGGCCTTTGCGCCCTTCCCCAAGCGAACCGGTCCCGCGCCTTTGCCAAATGGATACAGGACGGCCCGACGAAAATAACTAACTCGAGCCGGTGGAGGTGAACCGCCCGCTCCCAACACCCACTTGCCTTATATCCCCCCTTCCTCTCCTCCCCTTCCCAACCACCCCAGGGTGTTTCCCCACCTCTTATAGGCTGCCTTGGGCCCCACCAAGGCATGGCGTGGCCCACGATGTTCGGCGGCGGCCCCTCCCTCGCCATCCTCCTCCTCCTCCTCCCCCTCCTCCTCCCTTCTTCCTCCTCCGCCCTCTCCGACCACGAGGCCGCTTACATCGCCCGCCGCCAGCTCTTGTCACTCCACGAGGACGGCAACCTCCCCGACGACTTCGAGTTCGAGATCAAGGTCGATGTCAAATTCAAGAGCAAGCGCATGGAGAACGCCTACTACGCCCTGAAAACATGGCGACATGCGATCTATTCCGATCCCTACAACTTTACCGGGAATTGGGATGGTCCCGACGTCTGCTCCTACAACGGCGTATTCTGCGCCACCGCCCTTGACGACCCCTCTATCAACGTCGTCGCCGGTGTGGACCTCAACGGTGGAGACATCGCAGGGTACCTCCCTGCCGAGCTCGGCTTACTCGCCGACCTCTCCCTCTTCCATATTAACTCCAACCGCTTCTGCGGGATCATCCCGCGGAGCTTCTCTCGTATGAAGATCCTCCACGAGTTCGACGTGAGCAACAACCGCTTCGTCGGACCGTTCCCCGACGTCGTTATTGGGCTCCCCTCCCTCAGGTACTTGGACTTGAGGTACAACGACTTCGAGGGACCGATCCCACCGGAGATCTTCGAGAAGGAGCTCGATGCTCTCGTGCTCAACAACAACAGGTTCTCCGGCATGATCCCTGAGAACCTCGGGAGCTCGAGGGCATCATTGATCGTGCTCGCGAACAATCGCCTCGCCGGCTGCATCCCACGGAGCGTCGGTAGAATGGGGCCGACGTTGGACGAGTTCGTTTTGTTGAATAACGACATTACCGGTTGTATACCTTTGGAGATTGGGCAGTTGGGGAACGTGACGGTCATCGATGTGAGTTACAACTCGTTGACTGGTGTGCTTCCGTTGACTCTATCTGGATTGGTCCACGTGGAGGAGCTAGACTTGAGCCACAACACGTTGACCGGCGTGGTGGGGGAGAGTGTATGCAAGTTACCGGCGTTGACCAACTTCACCTTCTCCGATAACTACTTCAAGGGGGCTGCCGGGGAGTGTGCGGCGACGAAGGGCGGCAAGGTCGTCTATGACGACCGTGGCAACTGCCTCGTCGGGAAGTCGCAGCAGAGGAGCGCGAAAGATTGTGCACCGGTCGTCAACCGACCCGTGGATTGCAGCAAGGCGAAGTGTGGATGGGGACCAGGATCGCCGAAGGCGCCGAGCAAGACCGGTCCGAAGGCACCGGCGAGGGCCCCGCCAGCGCCATTCGATCTGGGACCCAGGATTCCAGTTCGACCCAAGTCGCCTCCTTCACCGGTGGTTGCACCAACTCAACCGGAGTCCCCGCCAACACAACCGCAATCACCACCGCCGTCACCGGTGCCTTCTAATGAGTCCCCGATATTGAAGAGGAGGTCTCCACCACCACCGGTGACACAATCACTACTACCGCCACCGTCACCGGTGCAACCACCATTCAAAACAGGCCCAAAGACACCGGTGCGTACGAAATCTCCACCTCCTCCTCAATCATCACCACCTCCGCCGTCGCCATTGAGGTCACCGCCACCATCGCCGCCACCGGAGGCTCCTTCAAAGACAGGACCGAAGATACGATTGAGATCTCCATCGCCACCACCACCACCTCCTCTGATCTACTCACCACCACCACCACCACCTGTCAGCTCATCACCACTTCCGCCACCAGCGCCATCCGACCTTGGACCAAGAATGCCCCATAGGTCTCCGCCACCACCACCCGTCCACTCACCCCCACCACCCGTGTACTCCCCACCCCCACCTCCGATGGTGCACTCACCACCACCTCCCGTCCAATCCCCACCACCACGACCACCTCCGGTCCGGTCACCACCACCTCCCGTTTACTCTCCACCACCACCAGTCCACTCACCACCACCACCACCCGTCCACTCTCCACCACCACCTATTTATTCTCCGCCTCCACCACCTCCTGTCAGCTCATCACCACTTCCACCACCAGCACCATCCGACCTTGGACCAAAAATGCCCCATAGGTCTCCGCCACCACCACCCGTTCACTCACCGCCACCACCTGTGTACTCCCCACCCCCACCTCCAATGGTGCACTCACCACCACCTCCCGTCTACTCTCCACCACCACCCGTCCACTCTCCGCCTCCACCACCTCCAATTTACTCACCACCGCCACCTCCCATCTACTCCTCACCACCACCGGTCCGCTCACCGCCACCACCCGTCTACTCTCCACCTCCTCCAGTGAATTCACCACCACCTCCCATCTACTCTCCACCTCCCCCACCTCCGGTCCGATCACCGCCACCACCTGTCTACTCTCCACCTCCACCGATCCGATCTCCGCCACCACCCATCTACTCACCGCCACCACCAGTAAATTCACCACCACCACCACCACCACCACCACCACCAGTCTACTCCCCACCACCACCTGTCTACTCTCCACCGCCACCACCACCCGTCTACTCTCCGCCGCCACCTCCTCCAGTGTATTCACCACCACCACCCACATACTCTCCACCACCGCCCCCGGTGAGCTCACCGCCACCTCCCGTCTACTCCCCACCGCCTCCACCCATCTTCTTCGAACCACCACAAATTTTGCTGAATTCACCACCGCCACCATCGCTACATCCGACGCCCCCGCTCTTCCACATGGGCACCGTGACCGTGCTCCCGCCAGGGGCGTTCGAGTACTCATCGCCACCGCCTCCCATGTACAAGGGATACTGAGCCGTAGGCAGAGCGGGAGCCGCGGCGAGGCGAGGGTGAGCTCGCTGCCGCAAGGCTTGGATGCTATGGGGAGCACTGACGAGGCCATCGTCCTCCAAGACGTTGGGAGCATCTTTACATATGTAATCCTACTTGTTTTGCCCCTTTCTCGTTTCTTCATAGAGATCAATGCTGCTGAGATCGTCACCTTAAATTTTCGCATTTCATGTAAAGCCATTCCGATCTCTGCATCCAATATTAGAGAGGGCATCGGCATTGAAGGGGTCATTATTTATTTGCTCGTCACTTTATTATTATTATTATTATTATTATTATTATTATTATTATTTTAATAATAGGCTGGGTAATTTCAGAGATTCGGAAGGTCTCCATTGGAATTCGAACCCGAGTCCTTTAAAGTGGAGTGCTCTACCACCAGACCTCTCCTTGGATTCTCATCACTTTATTATTTGCCGCCCCTGATCTGAATGCTGATAATAATAGGTATCGAGCTGCGTATAATACGAGAATATACTGCGAAGTAAACGTATTATTCGTATTTGATTCATTCCCATTTCAGGTTAAACATATGTACCGGATTAGCGTTCAAAAATCAAACTTTTGATTAGTTTACACTATTATTTTTTGAGAATTATTTAAATTTAAATGATTATTTATCAATGTATTAGGGAATTTGACATTGCTCATTTTCAAATTTTCCGCTAACACTTATTCCCCTATTTATTTTGCAATTACACTTGCATCCTCATGTTTTTACAAAATTTATAGATGGAATTAGGATGCAAACAGACAAATACAGATACGTATATAGGTATTACCGTATCTTTATCCATTTTTGAATATGAATACGGATGCATATACGAATATTGACGGATATTAAAACTATCTTACCATTAGGGCGGCTAATCGAACCGAATTGTAACAAACGGACCAATGTTCGAGTTCGGTTCGATAAGGAAGTTCGAAAGTTCGAGTTCGAATTCGGTTCGATCAACGTTCGATAGGATATATTCGAGTTCGATAACAAACTTTATATGTAAGAGAAAAGGGATCCTACACCCAGGGGTGTAGGTAACTACCTACACCCGGATCATTTTTCATGTTTTTTTTTGTTTTTTTTGAAATGAAACTTTGGGTAATTAGATCACTATATATCACCATGGTGTCATTCCAATTTCAGCTTAATTTGAGACTTCTATCAATTCCATCAAGATCATCAAATTTTAACGGTCTAGAATTGCTGAAAATGACCCATTCTAGATGAACATGTTAGGAATGTTTGTTTTGCATGAAACTTGAAACACATATTTCCCTTAATATGTTAAGTAAATCCCCCAATGATTTTTTTCGAAAAAACAAAAAATAATGAGAAAAAAGGCTGGGTGCAAGGAGTTACCTACACCCTCGGGTATAGGCTCTCGGATTATATGTAAACCAGAAGAAAGATTTTGCAAATATTTTGTAAAGGAAAAAATGGGGTTGCCCCCAAGGGTTGTCCCGAGCTATTTTTTCGCATTTTTTATTTTTTTTAAATATCACCATGTATATATACATCCCTCCAATATGTCCCATCAAACCCGTTTCTAAACATTGATGTAAATAACATGTTCTAGATGGAGGGTATAAGAGTATCCGTTTCTCACGAAATTTGAATGTCATTTTGGAGGGATACATAATTGAATATATATGGTGATATTTTTCAAAAAGATAAAAAAATACGAAAAATGGAGAGAAGCAGTCCCATCAAACCTTTTTGTAAATTGGAACAAAGCTTTGAAAAAAACATTACGAGTCTGTTAGGCTACCGGGTCACCCTGAGATAACCCGCTTTACCCCCTTCCACTCTTGGATTGGAATTTCATCACAAATCAATGTGATATGACATCATATTCTTTGTATCAACCCTCGTAATCAACCCAAACATCTACTAATCACATCAAGTTACCTCAACCCATCCCATCCCACTAACCAAACAGATCCTATTTCGGTTCGTCATCCTATAGTGCTATTGCAATGAGCACGTGGAAAAATGACAGCTTGTTTATATTTTTAACGAAAGGTGTTGTGATTAGGATGGAGAAATAATCTTTTGATATAATTAATTAGATCTTTCTTGTATTGCTCGATCTTTGATTAGGAGAGTTTTTGAATTGTCCAAAGCTCCATGATTTGATAAAAGATCTCGCTGTCAATCGATTTTGTCCTAATAGTGATTGATGATGACTAAATCTTAACTAAAGAAACATATGCACATTTAAGAAAAAAATATTTGTACATTTGTATCCGTGCAACATTTTGTAAGTTTTACATGTGCCCCTATCCTTTCATTTTTGTATGGCATTATTACACCATGACCTACACAATCTTGTCTAATTGCAATATGACCACTATATCTTTGATGATGAGAACGTAGGGATGTATTTGGTACAAATGAGGAAATTGGAGAGACAAGAGACTACTTCACGAAGTAAGTGACTTTTTTATTTCATGTTCTTTTTCATCATTTTTTTATTATTTTAGAAAATACCACAATGTATTTTCGTAAATATATCCCTCTAATATGTCAATCCAATTTCATCACAAATAGAGACTCCTATGCCTTCCATTCAGAACATGTCGATTACAACGATTCTAAGACCGTTAAAATTACCTATTGTAGATGGAAGATTGATGACAACTAGGCCGGCCATGGTTAATTTATGAATTAAACTATTGTTGTGACCCTAATTAATCAAGCGATTAATCGAGAAAATAAACCACTAAGATATTAAACGGAGAAAACGAGCAGTTCTGCTATTTTTATTATCCTGGTATAGCGACTAGGGTCGAACTCATGGAGCACAATTATACATTAAGTAGTCGATTCGAGAATCAAAGGAATTTTTATTGCTCTTTTTTAGTAGTTTTAAATTTTTCAAATTTTTAGATTTTCAAAGTAAAAGAAAGATGCACAAAATATAAAATCACACATAAGCAATTTTTTTATTGTATTTTTCAAAATAGTAAAAAATGCTCAGAAAATTTAAATAAAAAAATTTACGTTTTGTATATTTTAAAGTATTTTTGGAAATTTTTAGATGTTTTTGTGGTTTTCTAAAAATCAAACAGTGACAAAATAAACAAACAATGCACAACCAGGGATGCTTTGCAATTTAAAATAGGTAGAAGGCTTAAATACCATGGAAGTGATTTTTATAAAAACTATGAAGAAATATCTACCCAAAGAAACTAAAATCATAATATTTGAATTTGTCTATGATTTTTCATATTTTTTTTTGGAATGAGACTTTGGGTAATTAGATCACTATACATCACCATGGTGTCATTTCAATTTCAACTTAATTTGAGACTTCTATAAACCTCATCAAGATCATCATATTTTAACAGTCTAGAATTGCTGAAAATGACCCATTCTAGATGAACATGTTAGGAATGTTTGTTTTGCATGAAACTTTAAACACATATTTCCCTCAATATGTTAAGTAAATCCCCCAATGATTTTTTTTTGAAAAAATAAAAATAATGATAAAAAAGACTGGGTGCAGGGAGTTACCTACACCCTCGGTTCAGGCTCCCGGCTCCCTTATATGTAAACTAGAAGAAAGATTTTGCAAATATTTTGTAAAGAAAAAAATGGGGCTGCCCCGAGCTATTTTTTTCGCAATTTTTTTATTTTTTTAATATCACCATGTATATATACATCCCTCCAAAATGTCCCATCAAACCCTTTTCTAAACATTGATGTAAATAATATGTTCTAGATGGAGGGTATAAGAGTATCCGTTTCTGACGAAATTTGAATGTCATATTGGAGGGATATATAAGTGAATATACATGGTGATATATTTCAAAAAGATAAAAAATGTGAAAATTGGAGAGAAGCAGACCCATCAAACCCTTTTGTAAATTGGAACAAAGCTTTGAAAAACATTACGAGTCTGTTTGGTTATCGGGTCACCCTGAGATAACCCGATTTACCCCCTTCCATTCTTTTATTGGAATTTCATCACAAATCAATGTGACATGACATCACATTTTTTATCTCAACCCTCGTAATCATCTCAAACAACTACCATTCACATCAGGTTACCCAACCCATCCCGTCCGATAACCATACAGACCCTATACGTATTTCGGATCATCTTATAATGCTCTTGCAAAGAACACGTGGAAAATGACAGCTTGTTTATATTTTCTAACGACAAGTGTTTTGATTAGAAGGGAGAAATAATCATTTGATATAATTAATTACATCTTCCTTGTATTGCTCGACCTTCGGGAGAGTTTTTAAATTGTCCAAAGCTCCATGATTTGATAAAAGATCTCGCTGTCAATCGATTTTGTCCTAATAGTGATTGATGATGATTAAATCTTATAACTAAAGAAACATATGCACATTTAAAGAAAAAAAATATTTGTGCATTTGTATCCGCGCAACATTTTGTAAGTTTTACATGTGCCCCTATCCTTTCCTTTTTGTATGGCATTATTACACCATGACCTACACAATCTTGTCTAATTGCAATATGACCACTATATCTTTGATGATGAGAAAGTGGGGATGTATTTGGTACAAATTAGGAAATTGGAGAGACAGGAGAC
The DNA here is from genome assembly GCA_037367405.1 of Ottelia alismoides. Classification (NCBI taxonomy): domain Eukaryota; kingdom Viridiplantae; phylum Streptophyta; class Magnoliopsida; order Alismatales; family Hydrocharitaceae; genus Ottelia; species Ottelia alismoides. The sequence continues at coordinate 420,278 of JAZKJV010000917.1, read as the reverse complement.
TACTCCATGAAGTAGGTAACTTTATCTACTTCATGTTCTTTTTCATCATTTTTTTATTTTTTTAGAAAATACACAATCTCGTAAATATATCCCTCTAATATGTCAATCCAATTTCATCACAAACAGAGACTCCTATGCCTTCCATCCAGAACATGTCAATTACAACGATTCTAAGATCGTTAAAATTACCTATTGTAGATGGAGGATTGATGACCACTAGGACGACTAGGGCTAAGTTATTAATTAAACTACTGTTGTGACCTTAATCAATCAAGCGATTAATCGAGAAAATAAATCACTAAGATATCAAACAGAGAAAACGAGCAGTTCTGCTATTTTTATTATCCTGGCATAGTGACCAGGGTCAAACTCATGGAGACAATTATACATTAAGTAGTCGATTCGAGAATCAAAGGATTTTTTATTGCTTTTTTTAGTGGTTTTTAATTTTTCAAATTTTTAGTTTTTCAAAGTAAAAGAAAGGTGCACAAAATATAAAATCACACATAAGCAATCTTTTTTTTGTATTTTTTAAAATAGTAAAAAATGTTCAGAAAATTTTTTAAAAAATTGTGTTTTATATATTTTAAAGTGTTTTTGGGAATTTTAGATGTTTTTGTGATTTTTTAAAAATCAAACAGTGACAAAATAAATAAACAATGCACAATCAGTGATGTTTTGTAATTTAAAATAGGCAGAAGGCTTAAATACCATGGAAGCAATTTTTATAGAAAACTATGAACAAATATCTATCAAAAGAAATTGAAATCATAATTTTTGAATTTGTCTACGATTTTATACAATTTTTATAATTTTTTAAATATTATGCAAGTTTTTAGGTTTTGAAAATGGTATTTTCAACAAAAAATACAAAGAAGCTAAAAGGGGATAAAATACAACTACAGAAATTTTTGTGAAATTTTTAAGAGATTTTTGAATTTTTATGAATTCTCTAAGGCAAACATGGGGTTTTTCTAATGTTTTGAATTTTTAATAATAAAAATAAATGAAAACAAACAAGCAAAAATCATCACAAATTATACATATAATCAAGAATCAGAAAATAATTTTAAAGCAATTTTTAGAGTTAACTTAGTATTTATTGTAATTAATAAATAATAAATAATTAAAATAGTTCACATGGACCATTATGCAAATATTTTAAGTTTTTGAACCTAAAGAATAACACAATCAGAAACTATGAGGGCTCATATGCAATTTATTCACAAAATACACGCGCCGCACGTGAAACAGTAAACAAAGGAATATAAAAGCAAATACTCAAAACATTTCTTTCATTCCATAACCAGTTCAAATCATATGACTAAAGATGCAAATGCACCCAAAACGCACATGAAGCTACACGTGAGTTCAGTTAAGATGGACTAAAATGCAAATATAAAGAGTACAGGGTTCTTACTATAAAAGTTTTTAACTACAAATTATTTTATTGGATTAACATGAAATAAAGATAAAAGGTGAGGGCTAGAAGGAAATATACCCTCTCAAGGGGCGTCAACACGTGGCATTGATCTGATCTGACGGCTCTGGCTTTGGTGTGAACGGACGACTGAGGAGATTCCACTCAAAGATGAGCGGTCACGATCTGACGATACTATTTCGGCGATGTGTGGCTTAAGCGCTCCTCCTGATGATTGGACGATCAGGGGGTCTCTTGAGTTGATGCTGGAGATTAGATCTAGGGGACCCCCTGATCAAACTATGTGGAGAATATCAGAAAGAACATGGAGGAACTCGCCTCCGTCGAGCTTTGAACAATGAAGCTGTAAGCTCCCAATGTCCTCCAAGGCTTCTCAAATGGGGAAAGTGGGGCTGGAGACAGTCTACATCCGTTGGAAGGCTCGATGGGGTTCATGACTGCGAGATGAGTCCTGGAGGTACGAGGAGTTCTTTGAGCGTTCTAAATGAAGTGCATGCGTGAAATATCCTCCAGAGAGGAAGTATTTGGTCCTAGTTCTACATGAGAGCGGTTGGCTCGGGGAGGGAGCTCCAGCGAAGTGGCTAAAATACCAAAATAAGTGAAGGGAATGAAGATGGTTCAGGTCCTGTGCTAGGTGAAGGATTCGGCCTAAGATTCGACCCAACTCGAAGGTTGGATTGATGGATAGGATGTAGAGCGAGATCTAGAAGTGAAGTGCGAGTCATGCAAGGTGTGCATCGGTCGGAGTGAGTGGTCGATCAGATGAATGGAGTGAAGATAGCTACTCTACTCAGAATGAAAATATCAAGCGTAAAATGAGCAACTTTGCGATGCAAATGGTACCTATTGGTGTATAAGGTCGCATGGGATGGAGACGAAGGATCTCCGGGTCATAGCCTCAATGGATGGCGCAACCAGAGGCTGAGATCCTCGCAGCCGAGCACGATGGAGATGCCACCGGACCAAGAGTTCACTCACTTCCAAACCTACCCTGCTGCCTCTCTCGCTCTACTGTCACTCTGGGAAAAGGGGCTGGACGCAACATAGGTGGTGGAGCAGCCAAAGATGGCAGAAAAGGAAGGGGTGCAAGGGTTTTTATAGGCATCCCAAGTTCGAGAAAGATTGAATGAGAGCACGTGAACCAAGGCATGGATCCTAAGGATAATGTTCGGGTGAAGATCAGGGATCCGAGGTGTTCAATCGGGGCAAAGGAGCGAGGCCCAAATCGATCAGGTTGGGTCGAAGTAATAGGGCAAAGACGATGTTGAACCTATCTTGGAGAAAAAGGAAGAAGTGAGACCTGTTGATCGGAGTCAACAATCCCCGTTGGACCAACAAGAAGCAGTACATAATGGGGACACAATTCACTATGCGACAAAATAAGAAAATGATTGAATTAAATAAGAGATAAAATTGTAAATGATTTCTAAATAAATAATGGAAAAAATAATTTTTTATTTTTCAAACTATTTTTTTATAATTTTTAATTATTTTTATGACATCATATATATAGTATAGGGTAATGCACATAAGTATTATATACATGTATATTTTATTCTTTATTTTATTTTATTATTTTTATGTAAATATCCTTTATTTTGTATTTTATTTATTTTCCAAATAATTTGAGGAGTATGAAATAATTTTATTTTGATTTTTACAAATAAAATAAAAATATTAATTAAATATATATTATATACAATATGCACAAGTGTGTCTTTTGTACAATGAACCTTTGATTTTATATTTTATTTTATGTTTTATAGTTTTCTTTTATTTTTATATCATTATTAGGGATATGTACAAATGTTTGGAAATATAATATGAAAAAAGTAATAATTAAATATTTATAAGTATAGGTATCTTGTGACTGCACAATGACCCTATCTCCCCCTACTTTATTCCTTGTCAATCAGGTCAGTTATTGACCTTCTCTAGGGGTTTGGGTCATTCTGTACTTATACATAATTACATCCTTTTTAATTTCTCTTTATTCTTTTATTTTTGTAAAATATGTGTTAATTATGAAATATTAATAAAGATATGTATAGTTTTAACTTATTGTATTTACACCTATTTACAGATATTTTCGCTAAAGATAAAGCTAAACTAAAAGAATTAAGAATGAGAATCGTAAATTCATTATCCCCTATACTTTACCTTTGCTAGTCCCTTAGCAAACACTTATTTGAAAAAGAAGTGAAAACATGAAGAAAAGAAAAAGAAAGAATCAAAGTTGATTATTAAACTTATCTTCATAAAATTGGAGTATGAGCTCAGTCAGACATTTGGATTATTAATTTGACTGAACCTTATTGGGAAATGGGTTTAAGACATGATAGCCTTCAAGTTCTACGGTTCTATGGTCAGGTCTCCTTAACAACCAAGTCAGTACAAGTCTACATATGCAAACTCTAATGACTATGAGTCCTTCCTTGTACTGTGTAAGTGATATATAGCTCCCCACCTCAAAAAGAACAAAGAAACAACCTCTCTCAACAAGGTAACTCTTATCCCCCAATCTTGCAACTCTTTCCTCGAGGAGCAGGGTATTCCCTTCTAAGTTCAAGTACAACCAGCTCAAGAAGAGGGGAAAAGGAGAGAATGGATTGTGATCAATGTAGCCACTCACCCCTTGGAGCTTAACTAGTGTAGCTAAGTCTCCAGCTGCAAGCTTCCTTGAGATGAGACGGTGGAATACATAAGCTTCGATTATTTACTATATACACTATGATAAACATTTTATTTTCAATCAAGCATGTCCCCTTTTTTAAGTTTTGTATTTTTGCTTTTTTTAACATATGTGCAGCATGTACATAGGAAAATTTTCTGTGAGCCAGCATACTATCCTTCTTTTGAAGCATTATTGCAACTCATAATATCCTGTCATTAGACCTCAATGCTACTAGACCAGGTTGAGGTGCACATACCTTCCTAGAGGAGGACATGAGGTTCCAACTAGCTGTACTACCCTCGTATGCTACTCCAATCCAAAGGATTTTGCCTCTTCACCACCTCATCCATGTTGAGCTACGTGTAAGGTGTGTGTCCAAGTCAAGCCATTATCTCAGAGTGTCATGCGTGCATTGTTAAGTGTTCAACATAGGCTAATCAAGATGACATGTGAACATAGCCTAGTGGACCAGAAGAATTAAGTCGTTATGCACATGAAAAGTCTTAACTCCAAATCCTATAAGGTTCCTATAGAGTTAAATGGATTAAGGTCTTAACCAAGCTACATTCTTCAATTTTATTCCAGACTAGTTTAAATGTCAACCATGATTCTAAAGAATGCACATGCAAATATTTACAAAAACTCTTTTTGGTGAGAATTTTTCAAACTATGCAATTTTTTATGGAATTTTTTATTTTTCAATTTTTAGGCATTTTTGAAAAAGAAGTAAAAAGAAGAAAAGTTTTCACAAAGATAAATACATATTTGCAAAGGGGCTTATGTTATATGTTTTATATACATATGGTTTTTATTTACAAGATCTTGTACCAGCTTTAGTAAGGGAGTTTATGTATAAAGAATTTATGGGGTAGTTTATGGTTTTTACTGTACACATATATATAAGTGATTTTCATACCCCATAAGTATTTCCCAAGTGGCAAAACAATTTTGCAAACATTTTTCAAAAGATTTTTCAAAGCTATTTTTAAAAATATTTACAAACCGTTTTGTAAACATTTTATTTTCACACAATTTTCAAAATTTGTACAGAATGCCTAATTTTGATACAAAAACTAATTTACAAATCTTTTTGAAAACAAAATATTTTTATAAATGTTTTCACAATATTTGTACAAAAATATTTTTTGCAAAGATCTTTACAAAATATTTTTGAAAACATTTTTCAGAAAAAATACATTCCTATAAATAATAGCCATATTATTAACACATACAAATTACGAGTTATGACTAAAGTATATATACAATATATACGACATCCCTTATACGTAGCTTGAACGATGTCCTCAGAAGGAAGACATAACTCGTGCTGAGTATAAAGAGGTGAAAAGATTACTATACTACAATGAATCAAAAGAATGAAAGAATAAAATCAATAGAAGTCGATGATCCTCCCTATACTTAGGATCGAGTAATCCTAAGTATAGAAGACTATACACACAAGGGGAAAATCGAGAAGTAGAATGCACAAACATTACATACCCTATACTTAGGGTAAGATATCCTTAAGTATGGACAACAAAGTAGATGTGATGGGAAAAATGAATAATAGTAGGTCTAATACCCACCTATACTTAGGATAGAGTGCATCCTAAATATAACAAAATCATAAGATGGATCTGGGGTATCATGCCAAAATGAATGAATGATACAGATAATATGGATCTATACAGAGGCAGAGTAGAGATGAAAATCATATATGAAATATATGTGATATGAGTCAAGGAACACATCTCATACAAAATGAATAGGGACAACATCAACGGTCACCTGATCATAATCAAGATATGACTTCAAGCACTAACCGTTGACTCGAAAGGGACTCAGAAGATAACTCAGATATGTCAATGCTACCATTGTCATGAACCTTTATGACCAGGTATGGTCCCTTCCATTTACTCTATAATTTTACTGGAAATAATCTTAACCTAACATCTAATAGACATACTCTCTAGTTAGCTCAAATCGCTTATGGTTGATGTCAGAATCATTCGATATCTTCACTCTATCCTTATATTGTAGGCTACTTGAGAAGGTTGTATCTCTCAACTCCTCCAGAGCTGCCAATTTTACTCTCCTTTGATTTTCTATACTCTCAGGATACAATAATAACTCATTAACTGCCCAAAGTGACTTATGCTTAATCTCCATAGGCAAGTGGCATGACTTGCCATAAACGAGCCAGAAAGGAGATGTGGCCAAAGGTGTCTTGAAGGAAGTCCTATAGGTCTGCAAGATTAAATCCAAAAGCGGTGACCAATCCTTTCGGACAACCTTCTGCAAAATAGTCTTAGTACACCTATTTGAAACATCAGAAAGACCATTCGTCTGTGGATGATATGACGTAACAACTCTATGGTCAATGTTGATAAAATGAGTACCCTCGTCAGAAATCAAGACTCTAGGTACCCCTAATTGTGATATGATATTTTTCCTAAAAAATGTACAAATATTATTTGCATCTGCAGCTCGGGCGGGGATGGCCTCAACCCAAAGACTCACATAATCCACAACTAACAAAATATACTCAAATATCTGACTCTTAGAGAATGGACCCATGAATCGATGCCCCATGCGTCAAAAATCTCACAGAAGTGAATGTGTTGCATCGGCATCATATCTCTCTATCCACAAGTTCCCATCCTCTGACAGTCAGTACATCTCTTCACGAATTCATCTGAATCCTTGAAGATGGTAGGCCACCAAAGGTCAGATTGGAGAACCTTTTGTGTTGTCATGTCTTCCTGCCTCAATCTTGTGGTAATAGATTAGTATTCTATGGTGCTCCTCCTGAATAATACACCGATGCCAGACACTATCATCCCCTTCATGGTAAAAGGTGGGATCCTCCCAATGGTATAACTTGGCCTTCACGAGGAAGGTCTCAAGTCATAATCTGTGCCGACCTATTGGAACTTTCTTGGCAACAAGATAGTTTACAATGTCAGCATATCATGGGAGCGACGCGATATTAAGAATCGCCTCGTTTGGGTGCGGTCATATCAGAATCCTCAAGATGCTCGAATCGGGAGAAGTGATCCGCCACCGCATTCTTGACTCCAGGTTTATCCTTAATCTCAATGTCAAACTCCTAGAAAAGAAGGATCCATATCGTCAATCTGGCTTTGACATCCTTCTTGGCCATTAGGTATCAGATGGTGGTGTGATCGATGTATATGGTCACTATAGATCCAAGAATATAAGATCAAAAGTTATCTAGAGTAAATACTATGACTATCATCTCCTTCTCAGTCACATTGTAGTTCTAATGAGCGGCATTTAAAGTCCGGCTAGCGTAGTGTATGGCAAATAGAAAATTATCCCTCCTCTATCCAAGCACAACCCCTACGACAAAATCAGAAGCATTCGTCATGATCTCGAATGGAAGAGAACAATCGTGTGGCTGATGGACATAAGCATAAAAAACCGAATTCTTGAGAGTTTCAAAATATGAAATACACTTATCATCTACGAGGAACTCAGTATCTTTCGTGAGCAAATCAGTTGGCAGTCGGGCGATCCGACTAAAGTCCTATATGAACCGTCGGTAAAAAACCGACATGACTTAGAAAAGACCACAACTATCTTAAATTGGATGGTGGATTGAGCTTCTTGATGATATCTACCTTGGCTGGGTCAACCCCCATGCCCCTCTTGGAGATGTTGTGACCAAGGACCGTCCCTTGAGTCATCATGAAATACACTTCTCCCAAGATAAAACTAGGTGGACCTCAATGTTGCGCTGAAGTACTCGATCTAGGAAAGTAAGACAATAATCAAATCCATTACCGTAACTTGAAAAGTTATCCATGAAACCTTTAAACAATCACCCACCATGTCTGAGAAATGGAAAGCATACACCTTTGAAATGTAGTCAAGGCATTACATAGTCCAAATGACATCCATCTAAAAGCATACATTCCGAACGGACAAATGAACGCCATTTTCTCCTGATCTTCAGGCGCTATGACCACCTAATTGTATCCCGAATACCCATTAAGAAAGCGGTAATGACTCTTCCCAGCTATCCTCTCAATAATATGATCAATAAATGGTAACGGGAAATGATCCTTCTCGGTGGCTGACGAATTCGAAGATGCCGGTTTTAAGAAGATGTTTTTATCGTGTCGTGCATTGTAGGCAGCAATCGGAAACGGTCAAGAAAATACCACAGACAAGTTATTCAATTTTTAATCGTGTGGTTTTATGTTTATTTTACTTGGGCAAGTCCTAAGGTCGAGCACAAGGAGGCAAAGGAACAACCTAGAGTTAAGTCTATCAAAGTTCGTGTTCGATTTTCGAGGCAGATTTTTTTAGAATTTTCAATGCAATAGGGTGTAATATGCAAATTAGGCCTATTTTAGGGACTAAAATGTGAATTATGCTCAAACGATGTCCGAAAAATATGCAATTTGACCACAATGTAAAATATGATGAAATGAGTGCACTTAATTTTTTTGGAATTTTTGGATGCAATATGAATTTTTTATGGATTTTTAAATGCAAACGGAATGATTTTCAAAATTTAATTATAATAAATATCAAACCTAGTTATTTTCGAGAACCAAAATTACCTAAGATCTATCACTAGGTGATTGATCTCAGAAAAATCCTAATCCTCAAAAAATGTGAGATCTAATACTTATTAAAAATTAAATAGTAAAATGTGCGAAACGATTTTTATAGGACAAAATAAGCATCTAAATGCAAATCTTTTTGGGCACAGTGTTAAGAACAATTAACTCTACAATATGTGATTTTTCAGGGATTTTTAGAACAACGATTAATCAACTATGAGATTCAGAGCACAGATTGGGCAAAATATGCAAATTTCCGCAAAATAATTATTTATTAATTAATCATCAGTCACAAAATTGTCCACAATATGCCAAAATGTAGAGAATTATTCAATAAACATCGTGCTATTTTTAGATTAATTAAATAATGTAGATACGAAGTTCAAAAATACGGGGAAACACAGGGGTATAGATGCAATATAAATAAATAAATGAAAATGCAGAGGGGGACTTGTTTGTAATTACCTATACCCCGGAAGGTATTTCTGAAAAATTTCCAGAGGTCACGTGCTATGCACGTGCCTCTGGCTGGCGGGGGTATCTGCGCAAAAAGGGAAACTTCCAGGGGGCTCCTTGTAAATTGCCCACGGGCACGTGAGAGACACGTGACCCGTGGGTAGCGTGCAACAGAAGTTCCCTCCGAGCGCACGTGCCTCGCACGTGCGCGGAGGGCCTCGGGCTTAGAGAGCCCGGTCGCGGCTGGTGGCGAGGCATGGATCGTCTCGGCCAAGGCGGCGGGAGGTGGTGGTGCGATGGCCGACCGGTGGGCTGCTGCTGGCGGCGGTGCAGCGGCGGAGGAGAGGCCGGCGAGGGGCGGTCGAGGGCCGAGTAGCCGAACACTGTGGAGCAGCAGCAGCAGCTGCGTCTGGAGATGGCCGGTGAAGCACGGAGACGGCGGAGTAGTGGAGGGTGCTGTGTCGGTGTCGATGATGGAGATGGAGTTGTCGAAGATGACGTTGGTGAAGCTCGATGCAGCGGCGAAGGCGCGTGTCAAAGAAGGTGGAAGACGAAGGTAGTCGTGGCCGACACACGGCCGTGGGGTGTCGAGGGCGCAGCGGCGTGGCGGCGTAGTCGGTGATGGCGGCGTGAAGGTGGAGAGCAGAAGAGAGAAGAGAGATAGAGAGAGAGATGTGGAGTAGACAGAGAGAGTGAGGGGATACCTGAGGAAGATGGCTCGACGACGGTGTTAGGCCGGAGTAGAGCAACTGCGATGGGCGGGGCTGCAACGAGGCGGAAGAAGCCTCGGATCACGCCGGTGGAGGGCCTCGCGGTTGTCACGCCCGGAGACGATGGACTTCGATGAAGATCGGCGGATCGATTGGGCAAGGGGCGGTGGTGCGCTTTTATAGGACGAGGGTTAGGTCGCCGGAGATGGAAAGTGGCGGGTGGTGAGATCTGGAGGAGATCGGATTGAGGAAGGAGATCGACGAGATGCGAGGGGGCTCGAGATGTGGGGGATTGGATGTGGGATCTGATTGGCGAGAACCGCGGGAGAGAGAGGCGGCGGCGACTTTCCAAAGAGGGAAGGAGATGAGGAGGATGACGCACAGGCGCCGTTCGATCGCGTTTGATCGGATGGCGCCTGTCGCGCCACGTGGCGGCGAGAGGAGAAGCAAGGGAGGCGCGCGTGCGGAGCACGTGCCTTGGAGGCACGTGCGACGCACGTGCGTCCCCTTTATTATTTATTTTTTTTATTTTTTTATTTTTTATTATTTTTTTTATAAAAACTAATGTATAAATACTCCAAAAAAGGCTGACACGTGGCGACACCAGGTGCGGCCACGTGTCAGCACCAGGAAATTCGGAAAATTATTATTTTGTAAAATCGATAAAAAAGAGTAAATGACATCGGATTGAAAACTTTGTTCACGAAAATTGCTCGTCTCGATGAGATCTACAACTTTCATGAAGACATCAAAATCAAAATCGGTCAAATGCACGAAGTGAATTTTTGAGGTATCCCATGTACATAGAATACCTTAATTTTGGGGTTTTGAAATTTTTATGTCATTTTTAAGATTAGATAAAAATCCGGAAAAATTAATGTAAAATCACAAATAAATAAAGACACCTTAATCTATTTTTTTTGGATTTTTATTAATAGGTTAAATAAGTATATAAAATAATAGGTTAAAAACCGCTACAATATACAAAAGAGACCCAAAACCCAACTTTCACATATGAGCTCCGATTCACTTGAACTAGGTCTTGTTTTGAAGGTAATTGATTGTACATTAGTTCAAAAGTGAGTAGGATTAAATCGGACACTGGATGGGGAAGATATGTGGCTTTTAGTGCGAAAATCCTGAAACTGGGGTTTGAGTTTTTGGTCCACTTATTTGGGTTAGTTATTTTTTTTTTGTATTTTTCCATTATTCTTGTTAGTGATATGTACACAATGGAGGTAGTTTTGTGTCATTCGAAGTTAGCATGAATGATTTAAAAATCAGGGAAGTTAGGCTATTTACAGGTCATTTTGGCTTGGATTTTTGGCTTCTTGTTTTGTGCAGATTTTTGTGCTAAAATGCAATTCTTATGAAATCATGCATGAATGCTAATTATGCAGAGTAGATGCTAAAATGCTGTTGATTTTATGGGATTTGATCTTAATAAATGAGATTTAGAGTGATGAATACGAGATTCATCATCCCCCTATACTTAAAGCGTGCTAGTCCCTGAGCATTAAAAAGAAATGTCAGGAGGTGAAATGAGATTGGGTTCCATACCAAGACCATGAGCTGAAGTTGAAAGTGAACCTAAACTCAACCTTTGGATTATTTGTGTGTCGGAACTTCTGTGAGACTTAGAATTTTAAAATCAACAGTCCTCAAGTTCTACAAATCATTGCTTACAGTTTCGGCTCAGAAGTCATCTTAGATCAATCCTCTTCCCAAAGCATACCCTATGAACATTGAATAACCGACTCTTGTGTGTGAAAGGTTTTAGCTCTTCCCACCCAGAATGCCGGACTACTGCGCAAACCTCCTCTCCAATAACTCGTCCTCGGGGAGTCAGGTATTTCCTTCTAAGGTCTGTCGCGCTGTGTTCACAATCGAATTGGGGGGAGAAGTTAGAAGAATGAGAAAAGAACTGGATGGTGATAAGTGTAGTTCACCTCTCCTTGTGAAGCTGGCCAGTGTAGCCGAGTCTCCACCAAGATCTGCAGGTTTCTTGAAGCTTGGACCTTTTTGGTCAGATTTTATTTGGTAGTTGCTTCTTTGTATTTGGAATTTTTGGTGGTTCTTCTTGGATCTTGTTTTGCCCTTACAGATATAGCATCTTTTGTTTCCGTACATTTTTTGGGGTCTTAGAAAAAATTGTGCCCAGCCGTCCATCCCTTTTCTGAAGCTTTATTTCAACCCGTAATCCGGTCTTTAGATTTCCACGCTACCAGAAAAGAAACTCACACAGTCTTCCAACATATGTTTGAGTTGAGCTAAGTGCATAGTGCGAGAGTACAAATTAATTCCTCATTCCAGAGTTGTACCCAGAATGAAGAGACCAGGTTAGATACTAAGAGTCAAACTCTGTGCATTGTGATGTTGAACTCAAAGAATTAAGTCAATGACCTGAAGATTCCAAAATCCTATTTCTCGGTGAAGTTCCTCTGAAAATTAGGTTGATTAAGGTTAAGTTCAGACCACTCTCGGTTTCGGCTCATAACTTGGTTCCGAACCCAATGACTTTTCACAGATGCAAATGAATGTAATGCTGGTTGAAGTGCAGGTGTGTGGAATGCAAACACAAAATTTTTTTCTTTTGATGATTTTTTATGCAAAAATGAATAAGAAGCCATTTTTTTTCAAAAATTTTTGGGCAAAGTCAGTGTTAGTAGCAAAACCTTTTTTAATACCCATCCCGTAAATACATATAGACTTATGTGCAAGTACGAGGTATGGCTAAAATATATACATAGTATATATACAGACCCCCCTATACTTAGCGAGTGCTGTGTCCTCAGAGCACAAGAAGCGTAATGAAGACATAGCTCGGGCTAAGCGTAAGAGAGTAAAATTATACAAGGTTTCGCCCCCCTATACTTAGAATGTGAATAGTCTAAGTATAGAAGAAGAGCGCAAAAAAGAGGCGGACGGGATATATAAATGAGGAGAGTATAAACAGATGGGTGGCGGTTCCCCCTATACTTAGGCTCTAGTCAGCCTAAGTATAGAAGAAGGATGGATATGGAGTGATCGAGAGATCGGAATGTGATGAGGGAAATGGTATATACAAATGGCATCGGTCCCCCCTATACTTAGGCCTTGGCCTAAGTAGAGGAAGAAGTTGTATAAGGGGATCGATGTGGTCGGGAGGGAGGGTGGGTCTGATCTGATATATCATCAATGTTCTTGATCTTTGTGAAGTAGATGACCTCAACCTGCACTGTATGTTCTTTGGATGATTCTATATATGGCTTCAGTAATTATCCATTCACTGAGAAAGGTTGTGCATTATCTTTGAGTTCTGCAATGTCCACACTTCCATTTGTATGCACATCTATGACAACATAGGGACCCGTCCATTTCGATTTCAGTTTCCCATGAAAAATCTTTAACCGAGCATTAAACAACCATACTTTCTGCCAAGGGACAAAGGTTTTATCTCGAATGTGTATATCATGCCATTTCTTGACCTTGTCCTTATAAATTACACTGTTGTCATATGCTCGGTTTCGGATTTCAATTAACTCATTCAGATTTAGGTCTCGACATAATTTCCCAAGGTGACAACTCCAGTTCAACTTTTTGATTGCCCATTCAGATTTGTGAATCAGTTCTGCAGGAAGATGGCATGGCTTGCCATAGTTCATCCTAAAAGGTGAAGTGCCGAGTGGTGTTTTATAAGCTGTCCTATAGGCCCAAAGAACTTGATCCAACAGTTTTGACCAATCCTTCCTATCTGGACGAACCAACTTTTGAAGTATACTCTTCACTTCTCTATTAGAAACTTCTGCCATGTCATTAGATTGTGGATGATAAGGGTTGGCTATTCTATGTTCAAATTTGTACTCCTTAGCCAAAGATCTCATTTCCTTATTCACAAAATGGCTACCTCCATCAGAAATCAAGAATTTTGGTATGCCGAACCTTGCAATGATATTATCCTTGATAAACTTACAGATGGTTTTGCTGTCTGCGGTTCGGGTTGGAATGGCCTCTACCCATCTAGACAAATAATCAACCGCTAACAAAATGTACTCAAATCCATTGCTATTGGGAAAGGGACCCATAAAATTAATCCCCCATGCATCAAAAACATCACAGAAGATCATTGGTTGCATGGGCATTTCGTCTCTATAACCAACGGTCCCTCCCATCCTTTGACAAATCGGGCAAGACCGTACAAAATCATTAGCATCACGAAATAAGGTCTGCCAGTAAAATCCACATTGGAGTACTTTGTGTGCGGTTCTCTTTCCCGAATGGTGCCCTCCAGCCTCGAGAGTGTGACAATGTGTGAGGACACTCTGGTATTCGTCCTGGGGAATACATCTTCTCCAGACACAATCCGCTCCTTCATAAAAAAGGAAAGGATCGTCCCAATGGTATTTTCTTGAATCCGACTTCAGTTTATCAATCATTTTTTTGGTCCAACCAAAGGGAACCTTCTTGGAGACAAGATAGTTCATGATGTTGGAATACCATGGGGTTGAATCAATAGTGCAAACAGATTGGTCTGGAAAAGTCTCCTTAATCGGTCCAGTGTCAGGATAATCATTTTTTTCAAGTCAGGAAAGGTGATCGGCAACAACATTCTTTATTCCAGGTTTATCTTTGATCTCCAAATTAAATTCCTGGATTAACAAGATCCACCTCAAAAGCCGTGCCTTAGCATCTTTCTTTTCCATAGGTATCTAATTGCCGTATGATCAGTGAAAATTGTCACCTTGGAGCCCAATATATAAGATCTGAATTTTTCAAGGGCCCAAACAACCGCGAGCATTTCCTTTTCAGTCACTGTATAATTTTTCTGTGCAGGGTCCAATACTTTGCTCGCATAGTGAATCGCATAAGGGATTCCATCCCATCTTTGTCCAAGCACAGCTCCGACAGCGAAATCCGATGCATCAGTCATTATCTCAAAGGGAAGAGACCAGTCGGGAGCTTGTAATATTGGCGATTCACATATTTTCTGTTTGAGGAGCTTGAAGGCTTCAAGACACTTGTGATTTACAATAAACTCGGTGTCTTTTCCTAAGAGCTCAGTCAGTGGGCGGGCGATCTTTAAAAAATCAGGGATGAACCTTCGATAAAATCCAACATGCCCTAGAAAAGACTGCACTGACTTGACGTTGGTTGGTGGCTCCAGTTTCTTGATCACATCCACCTTGGTAGGGTCGACCTCCATTCCCTTTTTGGAGATGACATGCCCCAACATGATACCCTCAGTCACCATAAAGTGACTCTTCTCCCAAGAAAGTACCAAATTAACTTCCCTGCATCTTTTGAGAACTCGATCCAAGTGTGCTAAACATGTGTCGAATGAATCACTATGGACCGAGAAGTCATCCATGAAGACTTCCAGGAAATCACCCACCATTTCAGCAAATACGACAATCATGCACCGCTAAAAAGTTCCTGGGCATTACAAAGCCCAAATGGCATGCGCTTGAATGCGTAAGTACCGAAGGGACATGTAAACGTGGTTTTTTCATGATACTCGGGAGCAATAGCTACTTGATTGTAGCCGGAATACCCATCAAGAAAACAGAAGAATGCTTTCCCTGCAAGTCTCTCCAAGATTTGATCAATAAATGGTAGTGGAAAGTAATCTTTCTTGGTCGCAGCATTCAAGCGCCTGTAATCGACACAGACACGCCACGATGTGGGTACTCGGGTCGCGATCTCTACCCCCTCCTCGTTGGTGACCATCTGGATTCCCGACTTTTTTGGGACGACATGAAGGGGGGCCACCCACTTGGAGTCAGAAATGGGGTATATAAAAACCTGCTTTGCACCACTTCTCGATCTCTTTTTTAACCACTTCCCGAAGATTGGGGTTTAATCTTCTCTGAAATTCACGGGAAGGCCTTGCGTTATCCTCAACATAAATTTGGTGCGAGAAGAGAGCAGGGTTGATTCCTACGAGATCCGATACCGTCCAACCGATGGCTTTTCGATTTTGCTCAAGGACTTCTAATAGTCTGGATTCTTGTTCTAGTGTCAATGATGGGCTAATGATCACAGGGAATTTATTTTTGGGTCCTTTGAGAAATGCATACTTCAATGTGGGAGGGAGGGGTTTCAGCTCTGGCAGATCTATATCATCTATCAAATCTGGCTGAATATCTTTTAAGTCTGGGTCAGTGATTGTTGGTGCTGGATCATTCTGTGATATGCTAGCCACTGATCTTGAAAGAAAATGAGTCGGTTCGCAAAAGTAGTGTGGTAATTCAGCCAAAACCGCGTCCGACTCGTCATTGATTTTTTTCGGAGAGGATGGGATGGACCAATCCGAAAGGAGTTCTGTGTCATCATACAGGTGTTCAGCTTTGTCTGATAATAGATCACACACTGTATGGCGCATTGTTTCTTCTTCTGATGTGATAGTATCCATGTGAAGATCTGGCAGTTGGTCCCAAGGTCCGGTAGTGCTGATTAGATTACACGCAGAGGTTTCGGCATCTTCAGTGGTGGATTCGGAATCGGGTCTTTGCCATTTTGTTTGTCTCATTTCCAGATCCACTTCTCCGTCTAGGGAACGGAATTTCATCATTCCAGTGCCGTAATCGAATACAGCCTTGGCGGTTCTTAAGAATGGTCTCCCCAAAATGATTTGCGATTCTTTCCAATGGTTCGGGGTCTCCATGTCAAGGACAGTGAAGTCCACTTTGTACTCCGTACCCTCCACCATAATGATAACATTTTTCACTTCTCCCTTAGGTCTTTTAGTAGATTTGTCAGCGAATTGGAGTAAAGATAGTGATTTCTGAAGAGGTTCTAACTCCAATCAGTAATATAAGGCTAAGGGAAGAAGATTGATGGAAGAACCATTGTCGAGAAGTGTGCGTGCGAATGCGATACCGCCAATGCGGCTTTCCACATAATGAGCACCCAGATCTCTTTTTCTTTCTTGGTAAATGCTGGTTTCTCACGCATTTGGTAGTGGCTACTGTCAGAACATGAGTCTCCACAAATTGGTTTGTTTTCTTTGTGCGGGTCCGGGTGGGAGTACATTTCATTTTCAAATATTTCTGAAATGCAGGGTTACTGGCCACATATTGATCAAAGGGTACCTTAACTGTGATGTTTTGTTGACAGAATTTTTCCATCACTGGGTCACTCTGGATAGTTTTCTTTTGTCTTCCTTTCTTGAGAGCATGGGGGAAAGGAATGGAAGCATTGGAGATAGGAGACAGAGATCCAGAATCATAAACACGAGCATCTTTATTGAATTTGGAGTTCTTATTACAATCATAATGTTTTGGATCATAAACATGTTGCTGAAATGGTGACAAAGGTATTTTTGCAGCAACTAGAGGTTCAAGGTCCTCTGTGGTCTCCATAGATGCTTTTCCTTTCCTTTGGGCAGAAATCCTCGGGCGTCCTTCATCTTCATCCTCAGAAGCATCCCCCGGTTGATCTTCTGAGTCATGATGGTCAGCTTTCCTTGCCCGGTCAGGTACGACCACGGTCCTTTCGCTCTTGAGGGACATGGCATTGATATTGTTAAACGAAAGGGTCTCGTGTTCAGATGTGGAAAAGTCTGAGTAATATACCTGATTGTGGTGTTGAGATGATTGAGATTTGTTCAAGCTATTGGGGTTAGCTTGAACTTGGGCGGGAATGGCTGTGACTGGGCTGTCTGTTCTTCCTTCCAACGGGATAGACGATTAACATCTACCCGTAGGTCGTACAGTTCATTCCTGAAGCTGCGAATTTCCTCCAGCATTTGCTTTTGGATATCAACCGGGTCTTCTGGAGGTTTGGATGATCGAGATGCTTGATTTGGAGCTTGATATTGTTGACGAGGTTGTTGAGGTTGGTTCTGACGGTCGTGTGGCTGCTGCTGCCTCGAGGATTGATTGTGTTGTGGAGCGACATTGTAGAAAGTGGGGGGACGCTGATAGTGCTGACGGTCCCCCGGATTACCCTGTGGGTATTATCCTGAGTGTACCAGATGTCGTTTATCTCGAAAGTTAGAGGCGGTGCTTCTATGACTGTCTCGGCTGGAGGAGGTGACTGCTGGGAAGGTTGGACATAGGATTGGTCCTGCGTCCATGGTTGCGGCTGTCCAGAGCCTGGCTGCTCTTGGACATGATGCACATGATAAATTGGGACCGTAGGAGCAGTAGGTATCCCGATCTTGGACACCTTCTCAGTGAGTTCTTCCATTTGTTTTGGAAATTGAGAGAGCCGGTTGTCGATGTCGTTCACCCTTTTATTAATGTGATCCACAATTGTTAATTTGTATGTGATGATGTTCATGTTGGGCAACAAGTCCTCTGCTATTTCTGCAACGGTTTGTTTCCCTCCTTTGGCTTGATAGTTGTTCAGTGAATCAGTGTAAGATCTACTAGCAATTTGTGAACGACTAGTCTCTGCCATTTGCTCCAGTATTTTCCAGACGGTCTCAGCTCCTCGGGATGTGTAGTTTCCTCCACAGGCAGCGCTGACTAGACCCTGAGTCCCGTGGTTAAGGCCAGAATAGAGGGATTGGACCAGGATGTTATTATCTAGGTCATGGCAGGGACATTTTTGCAGCAGATCCTTAAATCTATCCCATGCATCACAAAGTGGTTCATTTGGCATCTGAGAGAAGCTAGTGATGCGAGTCCTCATTTGATTGGTTCGACTCAAGGGATAGAATTTTTTTAAGAATAGGTTCTTGAACCTATCATAGGTGGTCACCGTTACTCCCAAATTTTTCACCCAGTAATCTGCCTTACCCTTCAAGGCGAAAGGTAATGCAGTGAGACGGATATAGTCTTGGCTGACTTGTGGGTGCCTCTGATTAGAACATACTAGCTCCAAATCACTCAAGAATTCATAGGGTTCTTCATTCGAATTACCATGAAATTGTGGTAATTGATTCATGAAGTGTGGCTTCAGTTCATGGTGAACCTCAGGTTGAGGTGGCTGCAAGTAATTTATGACCCTATACTGCCCGGAATTATATGCAGCATCCATTGGTGGTTCTTCCTCTGCATTCATTCTTTCCAATTGTGCCCTAATCAAATTTTGCTGCTGCTCAGATGCAGCTAGTCTTGCGAGAATCATTTGCATCGGATCTTCATTTTGGTCATCTTCAGGATTGGTCTTCTTTGGAGGCATTTTTTGTGAAGTCTTCTTTCACCTTCAGATTGTGAAAAATAGGAGTCAATAGTTTGAAGAGAATTATAAGATGAAGATTCTAGGGGAAGGTGTCCCTGAATCCAAGGTGGTTCTGAGTAAGAGTGGCTCAGAGGATTTGAGATTGGAAAGTTTGTGGTAGTCAGAAAAGGGTTCGCTGAGTCCGAACAGAAATTACCACAATTTTTCCATTCTCGAATTTTAAGAGATTATCAAGAGATGAATGGATGTTGATCAAATCAAACACAATACAAAATTCTTTTTCACCAACTCACACAGTAAAGGTCGTAAGAGTTCGACCACTTTTCTTGTCAATTTTAAATGGTGAAAAGACAATCTTGTTAGCGAGATGAAATTTCGGATTTGGGCTCTAGCCTTAAGTGTCGTCTCTCGCTCATGAGAAAAATAGAACATCCAAGGTCGGGGTTACTCTCCCGTAAAAAATTCTTGATTTTATGGGTTCTTAAAGATCAGCTATATTTAGCAGTCCTGATTTTAATGAGGTGATCCCTTGAAAAATTAGATTAGCACACATACACGTCTACCGTCCAGTCCCAATTTCCTTTAAAGTTATGTTTATAAAACAAGAGAGAGGAATTCGGGAAAAGCCGATGCACGCGGAAAACTATGATGAATGCTCAGTTAGAAGACTTACAGTGAATCCTCGCAATCTCCATGTGGGATGCTAGACAGAATTTAAAAATTATTCTATATGATGTGCAAGCCGATGGAAAAACCGCACCTAAGCAGAAAGTTCTATTATCAGGAAGAATTGATTTAACTATGGCTAAGTTGAACGATCTATGTGTGTCTCAATTAAAGTGCAGTGTGGCCTAAGATCCTACGACCACAAGCAAAATATAAATGCTCTGAGAGCCGTATGTGCAGGTCTATTCTAATCGCCACTTAAGTCGGGCCCCACCCTCACCGAAGAGTGAAACAAGCCACGACACACCACAGAATAGAGTCAGAGGTCTTTCTACAAACGCGAGAGTCCAAACGGACACCGCTGTAAAATTACAAAAATTTAAAAATTGCAGGAATTAAAAACCTAGACTCTACGCTCTCTCACGACTCGACTCGATCTTAAATTAATTGTGGTTTATGCAAAAGTCGGTGAAGTTGCATTGGTTTTTTTGAAAAATCGCTCCACGTACAAAGTACCTCGCAAGAAAAATAAGAGAGAAAATGTAAGAGAGTGACTCAAAAAATATATAAAAAATAAGTGCTGAAAATAAATTACAGGAAAAAAATGGAATTTACAATGCAAAATTCGGGGGTCAGACTACCCGAATACGGAAAATCGAACAAAAATTATTAGACAAAAAACTAAGCCGTTTGCCTCCCCGGCAACGGCGCCATCTGACGAATCCGAAGATGCCGGTTTTAAGAAGCTGTTTTTATCGTGTCGTGCGTTGTAGGCGGCAATCGGAAACGGTCAAGTAAATACCACAGACAAGTTATTCAATCTTTAATAGTGTGGTTTTATGCTTATTTTACTTGGACAAGTCCCAAGGTCGATCACAAGGAGGCAAAGGAACAACCTAGAGTTAAGTCTATCAAAGTTCGTGTCCGATTTTCGAGGCGGATTTTTTTAGAATTTTCAATGCAATAGGGTGCAATATGCAAATTAGGCCTATTTTAGGGACTAAAATGTGAATTACGCTCAAACGATGTCCGAAAAATATGCAATTTGACCACAATGTAAAATATGATGAAATGGGTGCACTGTAATTTTTTTTGGAATTTTTGGATGCAATATGAATTTTTTATGGATTTTTAAATGCAAACGAAATGATTTTCAAAATTTAATTATAATAAATATCAAACCTACTTATTTTCGAGAACCAAAATTACCTAAGATCTATCACTAGGTGATTGATCTCAGAAAAATCCTAATCCTCAAAAAATGTGAGATCTAATACTTATTAAAAATTAAATAGTGAAATGTGCGAAACGATTTTTATAGGACAAAATAAGCATCTAAATGCAAATATTTTTGGGCACAGTGTTAAGAACAATTAACTCTACAATATGTGATTTTTCAGGGATTTTTAGAACAATGATTAATCAACTATGAATTTCAGAGCACAGATTGGGCAAAGTATGCAAATTTCCGCAAAATAATTATTTATTAATTAATAATCAGTCACAAAATAGTCCACAATATGCCAAAATGTAGAGAATTATTCAATAAACATCGTGCTATTTTTAGATTAATTAAATAATGTAGATACGAAGTTCAAAAATACGGGGAAACACAGGGGTATAGATGCAATATAAATAAATAAATGAAAATGCAGAGGGGGACTTGTTTGTAATTACCTATACCCCGGAGGGTATTTCTGCAATATCTGCGCAAAAGGGAAACTTCCAGGGGGCTCCTTGTAAATTGCCACGGGCACGTGAGAGACACGTGACCCGTGGGTAGCGTGCAACAGAAGTTCCCTCCGAGCGCACGTGCCTCGCACGTGCGCGGAGGGCCTCGGGCTTAGAGAGCCCGGTCGCGGCTGGTGGCGAGGCGTGGATCGTCTCGGCCAAGGCGGCGGGAGGTGGTGGTGCGATGGTCGACCGGTGGGCTGCTGCTGGCGGCGGTGCAGCGGCGGAGGAGAGGCCGGTGAGGGGCGGTCGAGGGCCGAGTAGCCGAATACTGTGGAGCAGCAGCAACTGCGTCTGGAGATGGCCGGTGAAGCGCGGAGACGGCGGAGTAGTGGAGGGTGCTGTGTCGGTGTCGATGATGGAGATGGAGTTGTCGAAGATGACGTTGGTGAAGCTCGATGCAGCGGCGAAGGCGCGTGTCGAAGAAGGTGGAAGACGAAGGTAGTCGTGGCCGACACACGGCCGTGGGGCGTCGAGGGCACAGCGGCGTGGCGGCGTAGTCGTTGATGGCGGTGTGAAGGTGGAGAGCAGAAGAGAGAGAGAGAGAGATAGAGAGAGATGTGGAGTAGACAGAGAGAGTGAGGGGATACCTGAGGAAGATGGCTCGACGGCGGTGTTAGGCCGGAGCAGAGCAGCTGCGATGGGCGGGGCTGCAACGAGGCGGAAGAAGCCTCGGATCACGCCGGTGGAGGGCCTCGCGGTTGTCACGCCCGGAGACGATGGACTTCGATGAAGATCGGCGGATCGATTGGGCAAGGGGCGGTGGTGTGCTTTTATAGGACAAGGGTTAGGTCGCCGGAGATGGAAAGTGGCGGGTGGTGAGATCTGGAGGAGATCGGATTGAGGAAGGAGATCGGCGAGATACGAGGCGGCTCGAGATGTGGGGGATTGGATGTGGGATCTGATTGGCGAGAACCGCGGGAGAGAGAGGCGGTAGTGACTTTCCAAAGGGGGAAGGAGCTGAGGAGGACGACGCACAGGCGCCGTCCGATCGCGTTTGATCGGATGGCGCCCGTCGCGCCACGTGGCGGCGAGAGGAGAAGCAAGGGAGGCGCGCGTGCGGAGCACGTGCCTTGGAGGCACGTGCGACGCACGTGCGTCCCCTTTATTATTTATTTTTTTTATTTTTTTATTTTTTTTATTATTTTTTATAAAAACTAATGTATAAATACGCCAAAAAAGGCTGACACGTGGCGGCACCAGGTGCTGCCACGTGTCGGCACCAGAAAATTCGGAAAATAATTATTTTGTAAAATCGATAAAAAATAGTAAATGACCTCGGATTGAAAAACTTTCTTCACGAAAATTGCTCGTCTCGATGAGATCTACAACTTTCATGAAGACATCAAAATCAAAATCGGTCAAATGCATGAAGTGAATTTTTGAGGTATCCCATGTAAATAGAATACCTTAATTTTGGGGTTTTGTAATTTTTATGTCATTTTTAAGATCAGATAAAAATCCGGAAAAATTACTGTAAAATCACAAATAAATAAAGACACCTTAATCTATTTTTTTGGATTTTTATTAATAGGCTAAATAAGTATATAAAATAATAGGTTAAAAACCGCTACAATATACAAAAGAGACCCAAAACCCAACTTTCACATATGAGCTCCGATTCACTTGAACTAGGTCTTGTTTTGAAGGTAATTGATTGTACATTAGTTCAAAAGTGAGTATGATTAAATCGGACACTGGATGGGGAAGATATGTGGCTTTTAGTGCGAAAATCCTGAAACTAGGGTTTGGGTTTTTGGTCCACTTATGTAGGTTAGTTATTTTTTTTGTATTTTTCCATTATTCTTGTTAGTGATATGTACACAGTGGAGGTGGTTTTGTGTCATTCGGAGTTAGCATGAATGAGTTAAAAATCAGGGAAGTTAGTCTATTTACATGTCATTTTGGCTTCTTGTTTTGTGTAGATTTTTGTGCTAAAATGCAATTCTTATGAAATCATGCATGAATTCTAATTATGCAGAATAGATGCTAAAATGATGTTGATTTTATGGGATTTGAGCTTAATAAATGAGATTTAGAGTGATGAATACGAGATTCATCAGTGGCCTAATTTAATCGTCTATAGTCCACACAAACCCTCCAAGAAGTGGGTACTCGATAGCTATCTCATCTCTAGACTTATTCACCACTGTAGTGATACCCATCTTCACTACAAGAAAGTATAGAATAGGTGACGGTCATTATCCGTCTCTGTTGACAGGATGACCGCCCCCTCTGATCAGAAGGGACATTCACCAAACCATCTCCATAGCCTGCGTCCCATTTGCTATAAGGGACGGTAGTTGACACCGCCCCCTATAATCATACATAAGGGATGGTCATGACCGTCCCTTAAACTCAATTAGAGGGGACGGTTGTGACCGTTCCTTAAAAAGCACTTAGAGGGGACGGTCATGACCGTCCCTTATGGTAAGAGAAACGGGGACGGTCAACTTCGTACCGACCCATAAAGTTTGAGAAGCGGGAATGGTCATGACCGTCTCATGCGATAACCAAGGGGACGGTCATCACGACCGTCCCCTTTGTTCCTCTGCTAACAAATTTTTTTTTCAATTCCAGTGATATGCTCTTCATTTTACCCTGCAAAGAGAGTGACATTAAATATTGAGCACATGTAACAATAATTGTATCTTCATCGTAAAGAGTAAGATCGACACAGAAAATAACATTCATTCCATATTCAAATTTAGACGAAATGTTTGAAATGACAACTACGCTAAAACTACTCTAGCATAAACTATTCAAATAAAGTAACCTACATTGCAGAGTAATTGTTCAAATTAATTATATAATATACTAAACTATATATCCTACCAATTAAAGAAAATATTTATAATAATCCTAAGCACTGTTCTCATCCGCATTGTGATTGTTGTCGTCATCGTTGTCGTCGTCATCATCATCATCATCTTCTTCTTCTTCTTCTTATCCTTCATCATCGTCGTCTAGCCTCGCAACTAGATTATCCGCTTGTGTTGGGTGGCTAGTCGATGTTGCACCTTGATATGCCTGCATGAATGCATTAAAAATTGCCATTTGCTGTCGCAAATCCTGAATCTCGATATTCATGCTAGACACTTGACTCTCTAATTCTCTCTCCCTTTGTGTCTTCTGAGAGGAAGATGATGAGTTGTTCCCTACTCCATTTCAATTCCGTATGGTGGCACCATGACCACCACGACGGACTTGTCCTTGATGCTCCGGACCGGTCGCCTGGAGGAAGGCCGCACCAGGAGTAAGAGGTGTCTGACTCGTACCAGGGCTATCTAGAGAACCAGTGGTCATGAATCTGATCATATCCTCTTGAAAATTTATAAGTAAGTTCAAAATCCACTTAAATTACTAAAATAGATGAAAAAATGTTATTAATAGCTTACATGAATTGGACCATACGTCGTATTCGATACGACGATCACGCTTCCGTGATGCGCTTGAGGATCTAACCATATCCTTCAAGTGGTATCAGAGCCTTAGGTCGGTGGTTTTGGATACGATCCATGAACCGAGGATGACTTGGGTTCATTAGGGTTTGCGAAAGTTTTCTTGCATTTCATTTTCGCATCTCTGTTTTGATATTATTTTCGGTACTGTTTAAATTGTTTAACAAGAAAATAATAATTGAATTTTGTTCCCCATTAAATAAGGAAACCATAGGATCTGAGTTTGCGTGATTTTGATTCCGTTTGCTCTAGATATGCTCATTTTAGTGAACATGTATCCACTGTTTCGGGGACTGCGAATCATGACGTAATTAAGATGTTAATTGCGGATTTGAAATGCCTTGAAATATGTGCAAATCATTTGAGTTCTGTTGTAAATCAAGTTAGAAAACTTTAGAAATTTACTTTGCTTAATTTGGATTTAAATTGATTGAGATATGATATTTTTAGTAAGTGAGGGTCACTGCTGGAAATACTTTCCTAATCAAGAACCTAGTGATTGCCATTTAATCAATAAGTGAAATTAAATTATTTAATTTCCTGGAATAATTATGCATAAATATTTGTGAAATATTTGATGATAATTATGTCCTTAAATGACTTTGCCCTAACCAATAAATGATTAGATGTGATCTAGATCAAGATTGGTTACATGATTTATATGATATACATTCCAACAAAATGTTGCTTGAATAGGACTTGGGATTTGTTTAGCAAATCTCATTATAATGTTAATCAAAATTGTTTTATTATTATATGGTATAATTTCGGTTGAAGAACCGATGATCATCTCAAGTACAAAATGATCTATTTTGCATTATCCTTTCTCGAGGTGGATATGGTGTCTAGTCGGAGAGCATTGGGGTTGCGGGTTGCAACGTATGTGGTCCGTCCCACTCTCGTCGGTATTGGCCATGACAGCGGGTAGGGTTAGTATAATGCTTAAGAAATCATGATGTATTTCTAATTATTAAAATTCGAAATAATACGTATTTGAGATAATACCATAATTCAAGTAACTATTAAAATGTTTGTTGGATATTAATTGGATCATTAATTTAATATGATTAGATTAATTGGAATCCAATTAAAATTAAAAACTCTATTATGAATAGAGATGTTACCCTTGGAAGAATTAATCATAATGAATATGATTCATAATGATTAATTAGAATTTGAATATGATATGGAGGATCACATAAGTGACATCCATGGTCTCCCGTCAAGGCGAAGGGTTCCGTCGCCAGATATTGTATGTAGGAGACGCCTGTCCGAAGTGACAGCTCCTGCATACGATCCATTCGGATCGGGCTCTTCGCTTCTCGAAAGAGTAAGGACGTATGCGTAGTGACCCCAATATCGGGTCCTCATATTATTGGGGCGATATTGGATTGTGCATAGCGAGTTGTATTCCTATTGACGGTTGGTTCAATTAATGACGTGTCAACATTGCCTTAGGGGTGGTGGGCCCGGATGTTAAAGACCGAATTGGGAGATGCAAGTTGGACTTGCAAGGCGGAATGTGTTCCTGATTCTTTTTATCCGAGTTGTAGGTTCTCATATTATTGGGATGTAACAAAGATAAGGAAGGAGATCCCAGATCTTGTTGAGATATAATGGTAAGTATATCTCTTACATTGAAAGTGATTAAGGGAATGAACTTTCAGTGTTGACAAGACAAGACAACTTTGATATAAAAATTCCTAAATCAAAGTAAAATTTAAATATATATTTATGCAAATTTCTTATTTCAGATAATCCTTCATTAAAACCCACTCAATGTTATACTCAATAATAACCAGCAAAATATCATGGATTGGACTCATGATCCAGATATCGTACTTGCAGTTGAACACATAATGTATGTGGTTGCAATATGCAAGTTTCCTCATAATAATGAGGAATGACAATTAAATAGATAATAGGACTACAACCCTAGGGTTTGTATGTCTCTATAGTCTTGATCTCATCAGATGTACTTTGGAAGTAACATGTTGATGATGATCGCAATTGTCAGATAATCCTTATAAAGACTTAAGAAGATATTCTGGCATACATATGTGCTCTTGACATTATCATGAATGACATGGTTCACTGCATCATGTTGAATGGTAGATCTATAAGAGATGATGTATTCAAATTGTTTGAGTACCTACCTGAACCTATGTTTTAAGAGTTTAGATGGATGTAGATGATGAGTGTCATCATTCTACTATCTATACTCTGGTCATTCATGAAGCTTCATAATATTCATATTGTATGAATTTAATGAAGCATGTATAAATGTTGAAATGCTCTTACATAAGAGATCCTTAGTCTTAAGCAATGGTTGCTTATAGATAAAGGGAGCGCAGTGGAAGCATGGGTTGGACCCGAGTAAGAAGTATGGTCAAAGAGTTGACTGTACATCTATGACTTCCATATGTCATCCGAAGAGTTGGATGAATGCCAATACTGCAATAAGTTGATAGTATGACTATCAAGTCTATCTAGAATCCTTAGAGAAGGACTCGGATGGAGCATCGGATTAATCTACATAAACCATTGATATTGACTTGCTTATTAAATAAGATAAAGTCAAATAATTGTATTTCAATCTTCTGATGACATTTGCAATAGGTTGCATATGTTTTAGAAGACTGGAAAATTTGATCTTAAAGGTTTATAGTTATCCACATGGATATTGATGCAATTGTTGCAACAATCTCTGTTGGATTGATAGACTTGTTAATTTCAGTGGGAGAGCCCTTAGTCTTAGAGAATGTCTCTATGACCTAGACATTAGAATACACTCATTATTTGTTTCTAAATGTTGGAAATAAACATGAATTCTGGAATGGACCTATCATAAGGAGTTATGATGGAGATATTTCAGAAAGTAATCTAAAATCTAGTGGACTCCACTAAATTAGAAAATTAATGAATGGTTCATTAACATTTCTAAATACTGAAGTTAAACCTTAAGATCAATAGGAGGACGAAGATCATTTGACAATGATCTAGCATCAAGCCTTGGACATTTGTCTATTGATTTGATCAATAGGCTAGTAAGAGATGAAACTTTAGAATGTCTAACATTTCAAAACTTACATACTTATGAATATTGTATTCAAAGTAAAATGTCCAATACACCCTTCTTCGAGAAAGGTGTAAGATGTCAAGGTATTCAGGATCTCATACATATTGATGTATGCAGATCATCTATATCATAGTGAACATTGTGGATATGTGATATCTATCGATGATTATGTATGATATGAGATTTCTTCTCTTCACCTAAGAAACCTTTGAAATGTTTAAAGATTTCATTATTTTTGGTTTAGAACCCAAGTTTGAAGGAAGATAAAATGAAATTGATCTAATCTAGGTAGCAAGTACCTGCTAGATAAATTCAAAGAATACCTTATAGAGATATGAATATCATTTCTATCTCAATCCTCCTAACACACCTTAACTCAATAGAGTTATAGGGAGATACAATTGTATCATGTGTGACATGATCTTATCAATGATAAATTTTAGCATAATTATCCCTTAGTTTCCAGGTATGTATGTGTAGTAGAGACTACAATGTATATTCTTAATAATGTTCCATGTATGTTGGAATCTAGCACTTGAGAGTGCTGCTTCATTAGGAAAATAAAGGATGGTATTGGATACCTACTTTATGACCTTGAGATTCTTAAAGTATCTCATCTCTGAGAATGTGATTCTTAGAGGTTGAGACTCTTGAGAATCAAGATGAAAATGAAGTGTAGGAACTCATTTAATCTTGCGAAGATAATGATGCTCCTGAAATTGGAAACTAAAAAGGACAATTAATGATGAAACATCAATACCTCTTCAAATGAGTTTGAGGATATATTCCATGTGTCAGTTAAGTCTGACAATGATCGGACTTCATGTGATGAAGCTCCTAAGGATCATGACATGGAAAGATGGATTTTAGACTTCATATACAAGTGTTGTATATGTACCCTCGAGGATCCACCTATATGGGTAAGACCCATTAAGGTGTAAATGGATCTTCAAGAGAAAAGGGAACCTGACCTACACAACTTGACTTTGTTATCTATGAGATGAAAGTCAAGATTGCATTCCTCTATGAATACCTCTCTGAGGATATTCACATGAAGTAGCCCCAGGGCTTCATGGTTGAGAAAAACAAGATGTGAAAGCTAAGGATCCATCTATGAACTCAAATAAGATTCTTGAAGTTGGATCATAAGATTAGATGAAATTATAAATGTTATGATTTCAGATAGAATCGGGATGAGCCATGTGAAGCTTAGTGGGAGTGCCTTTGTGTTCATCGTGCTAAATGTAGATAATATCCTAATCATTTAGAATGATACAAGGATGATAATAAGTGTTTTATAGACTGTCTATTCCATATCTTGAAATATGATTTCAAAGATACCTCTTAGATCTTAGTTCTGAAATTGTTCAGAAGCAAAGAGTAGAGGATAATGGGACTGTCACATTTGTAGTACACCTTGGACATCTTCTGTTCTTAGAAATTCCAAGAAAGACTTCCTTCCCTTAAGATATGGTACTGACCTATCTAAAGGGATAGCACCTCAAAGAGTTGAGGAAGTGAATGCTAGAAATACTTGCCCTTGGGCATCAGTTCTGAGAAGCTGGGTGTGTGCTAGATGTGTACAAAAGCCAGATGGCTGCAATGCAGTGGGAGTAGTAAACTGTTACTAATCCTACTATGGAAATAAAACACTTGGTTGCAGTAAATGCAAAATCTTCATAGGTGACAAGATTTTTGAGATAGTGATCTCAAAGTCTTATCTTCAAAAACTTAAGACTTTATAGATAGAGATCTAAAAGGTCTTAATTGTGGATACCTTAAGAGATAGTGATCTCTAGGAATAAGGGTATTCTGATAAGGATTATGGAAATACTGGTTATGATAATTGTTAAGCTGTAGTGTCAAGGACACTGTAACTAACAAGATTGAGTATTGATTGCATAAGATGCGACATTCGCATTAAATGCGAGCACTGTTACTGGGGATATGCAAGTGCCGTAAAAGGACTTGGCGTAGTCTCGCGGATACTTGGAGATAAGGACAGGGCAATTGCATTGTTCCACGTATAGTGACATGGATATTGAGATCATATCTCAAATCCAGATCGCGGGCCTCCCATTGATGCTTGATTAAATCAAGACTGTAAATCTAATCTTCTCATTGTATCTGAATCACATTCAGATCAATGTCCAACACTTGGACCAAGATCAGATCACTTCTCTACTGAGAGGAGTCACTAAAATCCAGACCCGTTTCATCACTCCCTAGGAATGGAAGCGTCATGGTTATACAATCGTTTATGATCAAATCACCCTCAAGCATTCCCAATACCTGTACATCCTGCATACTGGAAGACTCAGACTAAACCCCAAGTATTGGATCAACTTTATACTGTCTACTTCATGGTTTTATCAGTAAGTTTCTCATTCGATCATTGGGAGTTGGTATCGATCATACACTTTCCAAAAGCGTATATCATACCTAGGTCTTGATCATATACTAAAAGTACATATCAAACCTACAAATTCAGTCAAGCTTCCAAAGCGAGACGACCATGCGCATGGAATTTGATTCTTCCCAATATCTCATGAGTGAGCTCATGTCTTCCGGTTCAGTAACTGAACCTGTATGATCCCTTTGAGAGATCGTATTACTCATATGCCCTTATATGCACACCAGCGCGCCGGTGTATAGACCTTGATTAGGTCATCAACCTATTGGTCTGCCAAATGTACACACTCAGACATATAGTAACACATCTGTCTCCGGTCAGAGGATGCGTGCCTATATCATGACAGCATACGATATAGGACTTTGGTTATCTCGATCTCGTTAAGTCAACTCTTTGACCTAACTAATCTGACACCGCTGAATCTTTATTCCTATGCAGAGGACCTGCATCAAGAGGTCGGTCAGATATCAGCCTTCAGAGATAGGATTGCCATCTCCTACTCAGGCTGGAGATCATCTCTTAATAATCATTTGACGGTGCTTGATGAGTCCTCAATCTAACTCTTTAGATATTCATCCAAGCACCAGCCTCTATGATTCAATAGTTGAATCAACAGCTATATGATTATTAAGATGGCCATGGTACATAACCCTAATTGTACTAAGGGACCTATTATGCAAATTATTCATTCTTCATTTCAGACCAGGGAATGATATTTGCAATAACATTTATTGCATAATGGCTCGTCGTGGGCTCGCATTTCCAACAATCTCCCACTAGCCCAAAGAGCCATTAAGGGCTAATCATTCAAACCCGCACTTATGTGACAATCATAGTCTATTTAGAAAATAGCTAGGTAAGCTGATCAGTCACTCTGTTCCTACGAGACTACTCCAAGTCCTTTTACGGCACTTGCATATTCCCAGTAACAGTGCTCGCATCTAATGCGAATGTTGCATCTTATGCAATTAATACTCAATCTTGTTAAAAACTATAGTGTCCTTGACACTACGGCTTAACAATTATCATAGCCAGTATTTCCATAATCCTTATCAGAATACCCTTATTCCTGGAGATCACTATCTCTTAAGGTATCTACAGTTAAGACCTTTTAGATCTCTATCTATAAAGTCTTAAGCTTTGAGGATAAGACTTTGAGATCACTATCTCAAGAATCTTGTCATATATGAAGATTTTGTTATTACTGCAACCAAGTGTTTTATTTCTATAGTAGGATTAGTAACAATTTACCACTCCCACTGCATGGTAGCCATCTGGCTTTTGTACACATCCAATACACACATGGCTTCTCAGAACTGATGCCCAAGGGCAAGTAGTTCTAGCATTCACTTCCTCAACTCTTTGAGGTGCTATCCCTTTAGATAGGTCAGTACCATATCTTGAGGGATGGAAGCCATTACTGGAATTTTCCATAAAATGGAATATGTCCAAGATGTACTATTAATGTGACAATCCCAATACCCTCTTCTCTTTGCTCCTGAACAACTTCAGAACTAAGATCTAAGAGGTATCCTTGAGATCATATCTCAAGTTATGGAACAACCAGATAATAAAATATTTATTATCATCCTTATATCACTCTAAATGATTAGGATATTATCTACATTTAGCACGATGAACACAAAGGCACTCCCACTAAGCTTCACATGGCTCATCAAGATTTTATCTGAAATCATAACAATTATAATTCCATTAAATCTTATGGTCCAACTGCAAGAAGCTTATTTGAGTCCATAGATGGATTCCTTAGTTTGCACACCTTGCTTTCCTCAACCATGAAGCCTTGGGGCTACTTCATGTGAATATCCTCAAAGAGGTATTCGTAGAGGAATGCAATATTGACTTACATCTTGAAGATGCAATAGTCTATTTGTGTAGCTAATGTTAGCAATATTCTGATGGTTTTAAGCATGGTTACCGAAGAGCAAGTCTCATTGCAAGCAATGTCTTCTCTTACAGTGTGTGGCTCATGGCTACGAACCGTGCTTTGAAGGTCTCTACCTTCTCATTAGGTTCCCTTTCTCTTGAAGATCCATTTACACCTCTACAGGTATTACCCATATAGGTGGATCCTCGAGGGTCCATATACAACACTTGTATATGAAGTCTACATTAGACTTTTATCGCTAACATCCATCTATCCATGCTATGATCTTTAGAAGCTTCATCACATGAAGTTAAAAAATCATTGTCAGATTTCTCTGACACATGGAATCCACCCTCAAACTCATTTGAAGAGGTATTAGTGTTTCATCTTTAATTATCCTTTAAGTTTCCAATTTCAGGAGCTTCATTATCTTCATAAGATTAAATGAGTTCCTACACTTCATTTTCATCTTGATTCTCAAGAGTCTCAACCTCTAAGAATCATATTCTCAGAGATGAGATACTTAGAATCTCAAGGTCATAAAGTAGGTATCCAATACCATCCTTTATTTTCCTAATGAAGCGGCACTTTCAAGTGCTAGATTGCAACATACATGGAACCTTATTAAGGATATACATTGTAGTCTCTACTACACATATATACCTGGAAACTTAGGGGATAATTATGCTAAAATTCATCATTGATAAGATCATGTCACACATGATCTAATTGTATCTCCCTATAACTCTATTGAGTTAAGGTGTATTAGGAGGATTGAGATAGGAATGATATTCCTTTCTCCATAAGGTATATTATGAATTCATCTAATAGGTATTGATTACCTAGATTAGACCAAATTCATTTTCATCTTCCTTCAGGCTTGGTTCCAAACCAAAATTACGAAATCTTTGAACATTTCAAAGGTTTCTTTAGGTGAAGAAAAGAAATCGCATATCATACATAATCATCAACAGATATCACATATTCATAATGTTTACTATGATATAGATGATCTGCATACATCAATATGTATGAGATCCTAAATACCTTGACATCTTACACCTTTCCCAAGGAAGGGTGTATTGGATATTTTTACTTTTGAATACAATATTCATAAGTATGTAAGTTTTGAAATTCTAGACATTCTAAAGTTTCATCTCTTACTAGTCTATTGATCAAATCGATAGACAAATGTCCAAGGCTCGATGCTAGATCATTGTCAAATGATCTTCATCCTCCTATTGATCTTAAGGTTTAATTTCAGTATTTAGAAATGTTAATGAACCATTCATTAATTTTCTAATTTAGTGGAGTCCACTAGATTATTAGATTACTATCTGAAATATATCCATCATAACTCTTTATGATATTTCTATCTCAGAATTCATGTTTATTTCCAACATTTAGAAACAAACAATGAGTGTATTCTTATATCTAGGTCATAGAGACATTCTCCACGACTAAGGGCTCTCCCACTGAAATCAACAAGTCTATCAATCCAATAGGGATTGTTGCAATAATTGCATCAATGTCCATGTGGATAACTATAAACCGTAAGATCAAATTTTCTGGTCTTTTAAAACATATGCAACCTATTGCAAATGTCATCAGAAGATTGAGATACAATTATTTGACTCTATCTTATCAAATAAGAAAGTCAATTTCAATGATTTGTGTATATTATTTTGATGCTCTATCCAATTCCTTCTCTAAGGGTTCTAGACAGACTTGATAGTCATACTATCAACACATCAATTTATTGCAGTGTTTGCATTCATCCAACTCTTTGGATGTCATACGGAAGTAACATAGGTACAATCAACTCTTTGACTATACTTCTTACTTGGGTCCAACCCATGCTTTCATTGCGCTCCCTTTATCTATATGCAACCATTGCTCAAGACAAAGGATCTCTTATTTTAAATTCAAAAGAATTCAAAGTAAGAGTTTTTCAACATTTATGCATGCTTCATTAAATTCATACAATATGAATATTATGAAGCTTCATGAATGACTAGAGTATAGATAGTAGAATAATGACACTCATCATCTACATCCATCTAAACTCTTAAAATATAGGTTTAGGTAGGTACTCAAACAATTTGAATACATCATCTCTTATAGAGCTACCATTTTGCATGATGCAGTGAACCATCTCATTCATGATAAATGTCAAGAGCACATATGTATGCCAGAATATCTTCATTGATTTTATAAGGATTATTTGACAATTGCGACCATCATCGACATGTTACTTCTAAAGTACATCCAATGAGATCAAGACTATAGAGACATACAAACCCTAGGGTTGTAGTCCTATTATCTATTTAATTGTCATTCCTCATTAGTACGAGGAGACTTGCATATTGCAACCACATACATTATGTGTTCAATTGCAAGTACAATATCTGGATCATGAGTCCAATCCAAGATATTTCACTGGTTACTATTGAGTATATCATTGAGTGGGTTTTAATGAAGGATTATCTAAAATAAGAAATTTGCATAAATATATAAATATATATATATGATTTACTTTGATTTAGGATTTTTTTATATCAAAGTTGTCTTGTCTTGTCAACACTGAAAGTTCATTCCCTTAATCACTTTCAATGTAAGAGATATACTTACCATTATATCTCAACAAGATCTGGGATCTCCTTCCTTATCTTTGTTGCATCCCAATAATATGAGAACCTACAACTCGGATAAAAAGAAGCGGGAACACATTCCGCCTTGCAAGTCCAACTTGCATCTCCCAATTCGGTCTTTAACACCCGGGCCCACCACCCCTAAGGTGATGTTGACCCGTCATTAATTGAACCAACCGTCAACAGGAATACAACTCGCTATGCGCAATCCAATATCGCCCCAATAATATGAGGACCCGATACTGGGGTCACTACGCATACGTCCTTACTCTTTCGAGAAGCGACGAGCCCGATCCAGATGTGCTTGCATACAGGAGCTGTCACTTCGGACAGGCGTCTCCCACATGCAATCCCTGGTGACGGAACCCTCCGCCTTGACGGGAGACCATGGATGTCACTTATGTGATCCTCCACCTCTTATTCAAATTTAATTAATTAACATGAATCATATTCATATAATTAATTCTTCCAAGGGAATTATTAGCTCTAATCATATTAGAGTATTTCAATTGGACATAATCAATTTAATCATATTAAATTAATTATCAATCCAATTCAATCAATCAAACTTGATTATTTTACTTGAATATATATGGTAATATCTCAAAATACGTATTAATTCGAATTTTAATAATTAGAAAAAATACATCTTAATCCTTCGGATATTATCCCGGCCCTACCCGCTGTCATGGCCAGTACCGACGAGAGTGGGACGGACCACATACGTTGCAACCCGCAACCCCAATGCTCTCCGACTAGGCACCATATCCGCCTCGGGAAAGGATAATGCCAAATTGATTAATTTGTACTTGAGATGATCATCGATTCTTCAACCGAAATTGTACCATATAGTAATAATCAAAACATTTTGATTATAAGGAAATTTGCTAGACAAATTCCTAAATCCTATTCAAGCATCAAGTTTGAAAGATTGTGGTTTCCAATTATGATTTAGATCAAATCTAATCAATTAATTGGTTGAGGCCAAGTCAATTATGTAAATAATCATCTTCAAATATTTCACAAATATTTTTCATGATTATTTCACGAAATTAACAATTAATTTCACTAATTGACAATCACTTGGTTCTAGATTAGGACTGTAATTTCAGCAGTGACCCCTACTTACTAAAATTAGTATATCTCAATCATATTAAATCCAAATTAGACAAAATCAATTTTCATAGATTGCAAATTTGATTTAGGACAGAACCCAAGTGATGTTACATGCATTTCGAGGCAAGTCTAAACAGTAATTAACATTTTAATCACGTTCAGATCTACAGTTCCCGCAACAGTGTATACATGTTCCTTAAAACAACCATATCTAGAGCATTCGAAATCCGATTTACGTAAACTCAGATCCCATGGTTTCCTTATTTAATGGGGAACAAAATCCAAGTATTAAATTCGTGTTTAAACAATATAAACAGTGCCGAATTTATTTACTAAACAGATCTGCGAAATGAAATGCGATAAAAACTTTCGCGACCTTAACGAACCCAAGTCGTCCTCGGTTTTTCGAATCATATTCAAAACCATCGACCTAAGGCTCTGATACCACTTGAAGGATATGGAATTATCCTCAAGCGCATCACGGAAGCGTGATCGTCGTATCGAATACGACGAAGAACGACTAGTCACACTAGTTGTTCGGTGCAGAGGAATTTAAAAAATTTTATTCGATGAAACCACATGATCTGAGAACCATTCTCAGATCGTTTCATCTATAACCACAACAAGTATAATGCAATACCTCTTGAAGCGTGGTTGATCGAGTCTCTAAGAGAAGAGACCTCCTGTCTCAAGTCCGATCGTTGGCGAGACTGCTTGCGAGCGCGGGGATGAACCGCGTTGTCCTCGCAATCCAAGAAGATGATCCAAGCGTGGTTTCTCCTGATCTCGTCGCACGAGATCAAACGTCTCCTTCGTGAGAGGAACTCTCCAAGAAGACGGAGAACCGAAGAACGTCGAAGCGGCGACGCGGTGGTGAAGGCGACGACGGTTCTCTCCTCTAGAGTTTGGTGGTCGGCCACCAATAAGAGGGAGAGAGGGCTGACGTGTGTAGAGAAGAAAGAGAGAGAGAGAGAGAGAGAGAGAGAGAGAGAGCTCCAATAATCATGTGTCTAGAGAGAGCATGGAATGCCTCTCTATTTATAAGGTTTTGGGATCCATGGATCTCAATCCATGTGACATATAAAATCAATGGGTGAGATTGATTTATGTCAATCCAATGGCCAAGATTGTTGTTGTAAAAAACAACAAATTTAGGTTAAAATATATTTGACAAAATCAAATATAATTTAGTCCTAAATCATCCCAACAAATAAGGAGAGAATACACATGGAGATCAAATCTCCATGTGCAATCAAGAGTGGACGGCCACCCATTCCATATAGGAATTGGGTGCCGCCCACTTGTTTCCCAATAGAGAGCAATCTCATGGATTTCCATGAGATTGCATATCTCCTTGGATTTCTCTCCTATTAATTTGCAACAAATTTTGTTGGGTTTTATTCTTCAAAAATAATTCACAATTATATTTGAGAATATTGCAATCTTGCCATGGAAGAATTGTGAATCATATTCACAACCCAAAACAATATATAATTTACATTGTTAATTAATTACACAATGTGTATCCGATACACATAATAATTAATCAACACATATAAATTATAATTAACTCTCTCTAATACATTATAAATCACATTTATAATATATTATGAATAATTGGATATTTCTATCCACATTATTCTTATCCACATTAATTAAATCACATTTAATTAAATTGGATAATTTCTTCACACATCAAGATGATTAAATCACATTTAATCATTATTTCTTCATTGCTTAGATCTTATGGAATTATTCTTGAACCCTTCAAGAATAACGCAATCTCTCCGCAGATACTTGGAGATAAGGACAGGGCGATTGCATTGTTCCACGTATAGTGACATGGATATTGAGATCATATCTCAAATCCAGATCGCGGGCCTCCCATAGATGCTTGATTAAATCAAGACCGTAAATCTAATCTTCTCATTGTATCTGAATCACATTCAGATCAATGTCCAACACTTGGATCAAGATCAGATCACTTCTCTACTGAGAGGAGTCACTAAAATCCAGACCCGTTTCATCACTCCCTAGGAATGGAAGCGTCATGGTTATACAATCGTTTATGATCAAATCACCCTCATGCATTCCCAATACCTGTACATCCTGCATACTGGAAGACTCAGACTAAACCCGAAGTATTGGATCAACTTTATACTGTCTACTTCATGGTTTTATCAGTAAGTTTCTCATTCGATCATTGGGAGTTGGTATCGATCATACACTTTCCAAAAGCGTATATCATACCTAGGTCTTGATCATATACTAAAAGTACATATCAAACCTACAAATTCAGTCAAGCTTCCAAAGCAAGACGACCATGAGCATGGAATTTGATTCTTCCCAATATCTCATGAGTGAGCTCATGTCTTCCGGTTCAGTAACTGAACCTGTATGATCCCTTTGAGAGATCGTATTACTCATATGCCCTTATATGCACACCAGCGCGCCGGTGTATAGACCTTGATTAAGTCATCAACCAATTGGTCTGCCAAATGTACACACTCAGACATATAGTAACACATCTGTCTCCGGTCAGAGGATGCGTGCCTATATCATGACAGCATACGATATAGGACTTTGGTTATCTCGATCTCGTTAAGTCAACTCTTTGACCTAACTAATCTGACACCTCCGAATCTTTATTCCTATGCAGAGGACCTGCATCAAGAGGTCGGTCAGATATCAGCCTTCAGAGATAGGATTGCCATCTCCTACTCAGGCTGGAGATCATCTCTTAATAATCATTTGACGGTGCTTGATGAGTCCTCAATCTAACTCTTTAGATATTCATCCAAGCACCAGCCTCTATGATTCAATAGTTGAATCAACAGCTATATGATTATTAAGATGACCATGGTACATAACCCTAATTGTACTAAGGGACCTATTATGCAAATTATTCATTCTTCATTTCAGACCAGGGAATGATATTTGCAATAACATTTATTGCATAATGGCTCGCCGTGGGCTCACATTTCCAATATGATATACCTAATGTACTTCCCCGCCCACATCACGACTCTTAGACTTCTCAAATACTTCCATCCGGCTGGGCACATGATTGTTCTCTACTGCCTAATGTGAAAAAGATAATTAGAACTTACATATGGTTTTAAGATATAATGATAGATGAAATTTAAACATAATGCATATAATAGATTATTTACAAAGTCATCTTTCAGTTGATTTGTATTCCTTTTCCCTATTCTATGGGTAGACTTGAAACCTTTCCTTCCATTTTGAGCATTTCACTTTGAGATACCTTATACAAAGGAAATAATTTCAATAATAGAATCCCAAATAATTGATAATACACACATATGTATCATACCACATGTTCTTCCCCCATCCAAATATATATCAACGCCCTCCAGTGTTCAGCGGGTACATTTGGAGGACAATTCGCCAAAAGTGTCTTCAATGAAAGCTTCGGGTCGATGTACTGAAAGTTTTGTAAGAAAATTACTTACATACATAAATGATGAAAAACCAAGTTATTGTACTTACTCAGGCCTTCAGACGACCTCGATATTTACGCAGTAATTCCGCGTCATGTCTTAAAATTAGAGCATCCGTATCTGGGTAACGATCCCATGAAAATCTAGACTGCAAAGTATAGGACACAAAAAAATTAAGTTAAATTTACACACTCAACAACAACTTTGCTTTGTTATTAGTTTTAAATACCTCTAAATCCTGAAGAATGGCATCTTTTATTGACTGCTCCATTAAATGCCAGTCTGTAATGTGGATAGGAACTCTGGCTCTGCATACCTGCTCCAGGTAACCTAAAACACTGCCGAATTCTCCCCCACTACATCACCTCCAACTATCCGTACCCTAAGTATCTCACCGGGACGAGTCAGTCCAACACTCGGCACTGTGATGGGCCTCTACATCTAGTTGAGCCACTTGATTCGTCAGGATCGGAGGTCTTACGCCCTGCACGTGGTGCAGGCAGTGCATCCCGAATGCGTATAGGACGTGGAGACACATCTGCATATAATGAAATATTTAAATGATTTAACAAGAATTGTATATTTCACATATTAAATCAAACAATTGAAAAAAATTATTGATGGACTTACACTTTAAACATCCGCATCTACAACATCAGATGGATGTTCTTGTATCTCAGCTTGATATGTGTCGTTTATATTTGACAACTCATTATCATCATTGACATCAAAAAAATATCTTGGTATTGTCCCCACGGTAAGATCCATCCATCACTTAAGTTGTCTGAAATGTAGAATACTTGTTCTACCTGACTGGCAATAGTAAAAGGCTCATTTGTTTGCAATTTCCCAGATTGTTTTAATGAAGTAATCCCATTTCTATCTCTTTGATATCCTATCCCCTCGCGACCGACATCGAACCGATTGCACATAAAAAGAACACATCGACATTAATGAAGTAATCCCATTTCTTTCCTACATGCATCATATGTAGGTATTCCTGTGGTCCACAATAGGTTTAATTTATCTATTAATGGTTATAGGTACACATCAATTGAGATACCAAGACCTTTAGGAT
Organism: Ottelia alismoides; assembly: GCA_037367405.1. Classification (NCBI taxonomy): domain Eukaryota; kingdom Viridiplantae; phylum Streptophyta; class Magnoliopsida; order Alismatales; family Hydrocharitaceae; genus Ottelia; species Ottelia alismoides. The sequence continues at coordinate 379,747 of JAZKJV010000917.1, read as the reverse complement.
CAGGAATTAACAGTGTCATCGTCATAAATGAAGAACTCATTGACATCCATGGTAGCAGATTGTAAACAATCAAAATCACAGGCCAAATGCTGTAACCTAAACTCATATTACCAAACAGATTAAAACCATCTGAAGCTAATCCCAACCAAATATTTCTCTCATCTTGAGAGAAATGAGGATATCTCTGATCAAATTTTATCCATTCTTATGCATCAGATGGATGTCTCATAATTCCATTACCATCTCGTTTATTCAAACGAGAATATCATGCCATCCAATTGTGGTTTTTTCAGACATAAAGAGATGTTTTAATCTTGGAGTTAATGGGAAGTAATGCAATATCTTCACCGATTTATTCTTCATCTTTAAATTTCTTTTTTTTTCTTTATATCTGGAAGATTCACAATAGGAACAAAGTACTAAATGCGAATTTTCTCCTCGAAAAAGTACACAATCATTAATACAAGCATCGATTTTCTCGTATTTCCGACATAGCGATCGGAATCATTACTTCGCCTCTTTCCAATTCTTTGGAAACTTCTCAAGATTATTTTAATAACTTTCGTATTAAGGACAATACATCGGTCATCATTGCAGCAGTTGATCCGTTCTTTACTTTCATCTTAAACAACTCTAATAAAAACTGTAAACGCGTCATTTCCACCCCAGGAGCCAACATGGCTTCTGCATCTGGCAAACTACTCTCAAACCTATCATCTAAATCAATGTCTTGTGTTTCATGTCTTCTTAAGGGTCTGTTTGGTTGCAGGGTTGGGCAGGGTTGGGTTGGCCCAACCCGGGTTACGCCTCCAACCAAACAACACAATCCTCCTCACAGTTTACTATTCACAGGGGTACCCCTGCCCAACCCAACCCTGCCCAACCCTACAACCAAACAGACCCTCATCCATTAAATCAAATAAATCATAATTAACATTATTCAAGGATTGTGTAATGGCTCCTACACCTACATCCACATCCTCATCCATTCGCCTATGCTCTATAACCTCTCCATGTTCAATCCAAATGGAGTAATGCAACCAAAATCTGTTGATATTAGATGGTTATAAACTTCCTCTCTAATATTACATTTAATATTCTTACATTTCACACATGGACAATAAATTTTGAAACCACCAAAATTTTTTATTAACACTTTCCAATTGAAATGCCCAGTCCAGGAACATGATCACTCCACTCTTATATTGCTGAAAATCATCGTATCTCTTATACATCCATGTTTTATCCATTTTGTTGCACCATCAGAATAGTAATTACCGTCAATTCATCAAGGTGTTTTAGTTTTAGAAGGGTGCATATCAAGATAATAGCAAGATCATTTACGTAATTAAACCTTTTTAGACAATGATTTTAGGAAAAACACATTTCAAGGCAATTGCTCCTACAAAACAAGCTATATGGAACATAAGAACAAGAAAAATGGAGCATAAGAACAAAACAAGGCAATTACTCCTATAAAATGATGAAAAAAATAAGAAAAGATACACAACAAGCTATATGGAACATAAGAAGATATGGACACAAATTAAACATAGGGTAAAATGGAGCAAAATGGAGAAGAATAAACATAATGGATCGTTGGTAATCACCATAAATTAAGTTGTACGAAGCCGACGATCTCTAGAGCAAACGGGGAGACGACGGGAACGTCGGGTGGTGGGGGGCGTGTGGGGCGGTAGGGGAAGAGTATAATGAAATGGGAAAGTGAAGAGGGTGGAGGGTTTTTTTTCGATCTGACCATCGGGGACAGTCATTTTGACCGCCCCCAATACTTGTATTTAATTGAAAATATCTACTCCACACTAAAGGGGACCGGTTGCCGCGAGCAGAGGGGATGGTCACTAACGATCATCCCGTTTGGTACTCCATCCATGACCCCATAACACTCGTGACGTCGACAGAAGACATTTGGAGACGGTCACAACCGTACCCAAAGGTCCTTCAGGAGGGGAAAATTTGGCAGTGCCTTGGTCATGTCAGAGGGGACGGTCACTAGCGACCGTCCCCTTTGGTCCACCACCCATGGCCTCAGATCGGTCGTGACGCCAACAGAAGACATATAGGGACGGTCACAATCGTCTCTAAAGGCCCCTAACGAGGGAAAAATTTTGACAGTGACTTGATCATGTCAAAGGGGACGGTTGTTAGTGACTGTCCCCTTTGGTCCACCACCCGCGGCCCCAGAACACTCGCAATGCCAACATAAGACATTTGCGGACGGTAACAACCGTCCTCAAAGGCCCTTCGGGAGGGGAAAATTTGGAAGTGCCTTGGTCATGCCAGAGGGGACAGTCACTAACGACCGTGGGGGACGGTCGTTAGTGACCGTCCCCTTTGGTCCACCGCCTATGGCCCCAGAACACTCGTGATGCCAACATAAGACATTTGGGGACGGTCACAACCGTCCCCAAAGGCCCCTCAAGAGGGGAAAATTTGGTAGCACCTTGGTCAGGTTAGAGGGGACGGTCACTAACGACCGTCCCCTTTGGTCCACCACCCATGATCTCAAATCGATTGCGACGCCAACAGAAGCCATATAGGGATGGTTGTGACCGTCCCCAAAGAATGCTAAGGAGGGGAAAATTTTAGCAGTGATTTGGTCATGTTAGAGGGGACGGTCGTTAGTGACCGTCCCCTTTGGTCCACCACCTATGACCACAGAATACTCGCGACACCAACATAAGATATTTGGGGACGGTCATAACCATCCCCAAAGGCTCCTCGAGAGGGGAAAATCCGGCAGTGCCTTGGTCATGTAAGAGGGGATGGTCACCAACGACTATCCCTATTTCCTCATTATAAAAAGAGATGCTGTCTCGCTGACTGTCCCTCAGTGTGTGGGTCTTGGCGACGATCGTCGTAACCATCCCCGAAACCTATCAATAGGGACGGTCAACATGGAACCATTGCCAATTATCATCTCGAAAAGCCTGAATTCTTGTAGTACTTCTTAGATACCTGAAATAATGACTTTGTATAAGGTTGTATGGTCTCACAAGGCGAGACCGCAGTCGGAGTGTTGACCGCACAAGAAAACCGTTAAATTCAATAATTAACCCACAATAGATAATCAAACAATGAAAATAAATATGGAGTTAAATTTATTTTATTTAACTCTACAAAATGTTTGTATATTACAAAAAATGTCGAACACATGGAGCAAACTAGATAGATCGAGCAAAAATGAATGCAAAATGTGATTGTGAACTTATGCATCTATATGTATTTTGTGGGTTTTTGATTTATTTTATTTTATTTTATAGATTTGTATTTTGATTTTTAATTTTTAATTTGTAATTTTTATTTATTTTATATTTTTATCTTTTTATATTTCTTTTTTATAAAAAAATAATATAGCTATATATAGGAGTATATATACAAGATAGCCTAATACATATATAAGTAATAATAATAGTATAAATATATATAAAATTTTTTGGATTTTAAATATTTTACCATTTTTGTGATTTTTCTAGGAATTTTGCTAATTTTTATATATTTTTAAAGTAAAAAATATCCTAAATCAAGGTTTAATTAAATAGGCTAAAATTTTGATGGAGATGAAAATAGCAAACAGAATCAAAATTTCTCCAAATTAATTTTAATATATAAATACTATAGAGAAAAATATGAAATAGAAAATACAATTTTCGGATTTTTTTGAGAATTTTATAAATCTTTTTAAGTGTTTTTAGGTTTTTTTCAATTTTAAAGGTTTTCTTTTATATTTTTTTGGGATTTTTGATCTGGAATTGTAAAATATCTAAATAAATAAGGAATGAAATTTTTTGGAAAATTTCAAAAGCTCTTTATATATTTTTATAGATTCTATAAGCAAAACATGGAAAAATAATGCTCTTTTTTATTTTTATAAATTATTAAAATGCCTAAAATTGCAAGCAAAAATATAGCGTGAATCAACACATGAACAATCACCTGTCATCTTTTTTTTTTGGGAATTTTAGAGCATAAATGATATTTTAAATAGAGAAAATGTAAATAAACCACATTACTAGCAGGGGTATTTTTATAAATAAAATTATGCATAGGGGCCACACTGCAAATTTCACTAAAATACAATACTAAAATTGAAATTTAGAGGACTAAATAGAAATACAATAAATCGCAGGGAGTCCTCTACAAAATACCTACACCTCACGTGCATGGGTGCATGGGGTGACGTGACCGAGGATCTAAACGAATTACCAAATGCTCAAGGGGTTGAACGCAAATATTACAAAATTAATCAAGCATAAGGTGAAAGTTTAGAGTCTAACATTATATACAAAAAATGCGGGGCTATGTTCACAAAATTCCATACATAGTAGGGGGTGGACGGTAATATTGAGCTCACTTAGATACGTGTCCAAATCTCCTGCTCTAATGTCGGTTCATTGTTGACGGCTGAGATTAGACTCCCAATCAGGATCAGACGGTCGACGACGCTCCTGAGTGGATGTCAGATGTGCTTCTAGATGAGAAAATCATGATCGGACGATGTGGAGAGGACCAGCAAGAATGCCCAAAGAACTCGCCCCTGGCGATTTTGAATTGACCAAGGTTCAAGTCTCCGTGCACCTGGGACCTCCCTGACCATCACTATGCACTCCTACTATCCAGACGAATCCTCCATGTGCTTAAACAGCTTTGGGGACCCTTGGAAAGTCCCTAGAGGTCTTGTGCGCTTCATCGACTCTGAAGCTTTCTCCGGACTTGATCAGAGGCCCAGTTGGGCTCCTTAATGCGCTAACTGTGCAAAACAAAAAGAGGGTCGAGGAAAAACTTCCTCGACCCGATTAGAGGGGGATGGATGCGAGGGAGGTGGATTGGAAGAGCATCCGCTGGAGTCTAGCTCCGACGAACTATGGGGGGATGATCTAAGGCTAATGCAAGCGGTTAATGTTAAGCTAATGCTAGGAATAAAGTGCAGAAATTAAAACTAAATTAAAAAGAGATAAAAGTGACCTCATATGGAGCTGTGCCATGAGATTGGACCTTACGACAAAGATAACCGGAGATGGGTGGAGACGCCCTTCGACTCACCTAGCTGCGCCTCCAAGAAGATGGTGAGAGATATGTGACGTCACTCAATCCGGAGCTTGAAGAAGAAGGGCCAAAACAAGCGAAATGGGGTTCAAAAATGAGAAGGAGGAGGAAAGTTTATGTACGGGCGAACGAGGGGGCATGGTTCGAGGAGTGTTCACGGGTGAAGGACGAGGTTATGGTAGAAGATCTATAGTCGGCGTGGATTATGGAGCTGAAGTGAAGAGATCTTATGAAGAGTCAACGCCCCCTCGATTGATGTAACGAGGGGGGAAATCAAGAAATTGGCTAGGAATGAGTTCTGACAAGGCTACAGGGCGGGTCAGAGGAGTTGACCTAGGCCAACCCTCTCTGCCACATGGTTGGTCCACGTAGACCAACCAGGAAAAAGAAGCCTGAAAAAGATTTAAAAAAGAATTAATAAATGATTTTATTAATTAAGTTATAAAATAAAATTTTTATTATTTTATGAAGTGTTTTATTATGTTTTTATTTATTTATAGATGTATATAATTACAAGCTACTTTTTAGGGTTAATATATAGGTATATTTATCTATGTTTTAGAGTATTTTATTTTTATTTTGTAGTTTTGATTTTATTAATTTAGTTTATTATCTTATATATTTATAAATTATTTTTAAATACTTAAATATATTTTTATTATATTTTTTGATGTAATATATATACTTAAATAAATAGGTGTATTATTTATATAGGTTTAGTTATAGGTATTTCATCTATGTATTTTATATACATATTTTATTGTAGTATTTTCTTTATTTTTATTATGGTTTAATATGTACATATATTATAAATAATATTTAAAAAAATATAAAAATATAAAAAATATAAAAATAATAAATAATAAATAAAATAATTATTATAATTGGGTAAACTATATAATAGGGGTCCAAAACCTAACTTTCACAACTTAACTCCAAAAAATATGAAACTACCTTCATCAAATCTATTATTAAAAGTTATATAGAATTAATGTAATTTTGATATATTTTGAGTTTTTATTTAAGAGACTTGAGTCTGAGAAGTTGGGATTTTGAAAATTTTTTCTGAGTATAACTTGTACATTTTATATTATTTTTGTATGAAATTATTTGTTTATTTTCTTTATTTTTATTATCTAGAAATTTCATGAACAATGTTTCTTTATTTTAGGTATAAAAAGTGGAAAATAAAATAGGTCTAAAAAATGAATAAAGAATGAATTAATAAATGGGGATTTTACTGTAATGATGGCCCTTATCTCCCCTTACTTTATTCCTTGTCCACCTAGTCATCGAGATGCCTAGGTTTCAAGGTTTAGGATCATAAAATATCTTCATTATTTTATTTTTTTCTTTTCTTTTCTTTGGCATTAAAAACAATATATTATATGGTATGTATACAATAATGCATGAATGTTAATTTATGCAAATTAGAGGTATTTACATGCATTTAATGGGGTTTTTATGGCCAAAATGATAGAATAAAGGTGATGAAATGGAGATTCATCACCCCCTATATTTGCCTTTGGTAGTCCCTAGCAAACACTTATGCAATAGGCGTAGAAGGAGAAAAATAAAGAAAATAAAGAAAGAAAATGGATTAAGTTTAATCGTCAATCTTACCATCACCAATTCAAAGTTTGGAGCTTAAAATGGACCTTTGGAATTTTAGTGGGGGCGGAAGCTTATTTGGAATCGAATTTGAAGCTCAACAGCCTTCGCGAATCCCAAAACTTTGGTCAAGTTTCCTCTATAGCCAAGTCAGAATACTTGAACTCATACACAAACCCTTATGACAATGAATTGACTTGTATAGTGTAAGTGATAGTGGCTCCCCCAACTAAAATGACAAAGAGAATGACTTCTCTAGCATGACAACCCAGTTATTCCCCAATCCAGTAACTCCATCCTCGAGGAGTGGGGTATTCCCTTCTAAGATCAAGTGACAACCGGCTCAAGAGAAGGGGGTGAAGAGAAGAATGGGCGGTAGCCATTGTAGCTACCTATCCTAGGATGCAAGACCAGTGTAGTTAAGTCATCCATCTGCAGGCTCACATGATTTGACCTGGAATCTCAAGCTTGCTTATTGACTATACAAATATATACATTCCAGCATGCATTTTCTTTCAATCAAGCCTGTCCACTTTTTCAGAGTTTTTGCTTTTTGCCTTTTTTTTGAAATACTATATACAACATCATTTACATAAGGAGTTTTTCCTCTTGAGCTAGTAGATTATCCCTCTTTTTAAGCATTACTGTAACCCACACTCTCTTGTCCTTAAACATCTACGCCACTTGACGGGTTAGGGTGCACTTCCCTCCCTTGATGAGGACAAATGTTTCCATTTCTGTGCATCTCATATCGGCAAATCCAATCCCCTCACCACTCCAACTGACTTGAGCAAAGAGAAAGGTGCATCTGTCCAAGTTAGGTCATTATCGACAAGAGACACAGTCAAGAATCCATTGAACCAAGTCTCGTTATTCTTAAAGAATTAAGTCAACTAGACATGAAGTACCTCAAATCCAGTTCCTATAAGGTTCATGTTATTAGGTAGATTTAAGGTCCAACAAAGCTCCAATCTTCAGATTTTACTTAGACTTGTTCAATTATTAAACTCAATCCGAAAAATGCATATGCTATGCAAATCCAATAACAATGTAGAAAATATTTGTGTGATGCAATTTTTCAAAGTTTTGAACTTTTTATGGATTTTGAAAAAGATGATGCATATGCAATTTTTTGGGTATTTTCAAAAAGATTTTTCAAATGTTTTTGGATTTTTAGTTTTTGCAAATGTTTCTGTGCTCTTTGAAAACAACAGATTTTGGCTTAAAAACTAGGTACAAATAGTTACACGGGATGCATATTGTAATTACAAGAGTTAGAGTTTTTAAGAATTTACAAGGGATAAGTGATCTTTTTATTAGATGTGTATATACAATTAATAGAGAATTTTAGAGTGATGTATATATTTCTCAAGCTTATTTGAAAATCTTTTTACAAACAAATTTGAAAATTATAGTCCAAAATAATTTTTGCAAATAATTTTACAAACATTTACACATATTTGAAAATCATTTTGCGAAGATTTTTCAAACAGTATATTATATTTTTCAAATATTTTTGCAACCATTTTCCAAACATTTGCAAATGATTTTTCAAACAATTTTATTTCACACAAAGAAAAGAAATTTTACAAACAAAATATTTTTACACAGGCTGAAAATATTTAACAAAACATTTTGCAAATAGTTTTTTAAAAATTACAAAAGATTTTCAAATTATTTCAAACATTTTGCAAAAAAATATTTTTACTTGATTTATTAGTATGTAAATCAAAAGAATTTAAGGAATAATAGACATCTTTTATTAAGAATTTTAATGAGTTTAATAGTATAATTAGTTTTTTAGCCATATTCCTTAAAAATACGAAAGTATGAGTTATGGCTAAAGTATATATGGATTATATACGGCCCCCGTATACTTAGATTGAGCTATGTCCTCATAGATCAACGAGAAAAAGAGAAGACATACTCGTACTGAGTATAGAAAAGTCTAAAGAATAAAGAAATAAATGAATCAATAACAAGTTGATTGTCCCCCATACTTAGGATCAAATAATTCTAAGTATAACAAACTGTACACAAGGCAAGAAGGGTAGAGGGTGGGAATGAACAAATCGTACTCAGGTTGTCTCCCCTATACTTAGGGTAAGATATCCCTAAGCACAGACAAGAAGAGGAGATAGTGGAGAGGATCAAAGAATGAGAGAACTCAGGGTGCACACCTCCATATACTTGGGACAAAGTACGTTTTAAGTATAGTAGACTGACAAAAAGGGGCAACACCTTTTTGGTAGAAAAAGAACAATGAAAAGAAAAGAAGAAAATAAGAAAATAAGAAAAGAAAGATGAAGATGGAAGAAGATAGAAGAGAATGTACACATCACTCTCCCTATACTTAGGGTAAAGAAAGCCTTAAGTATAGGAAACAACAAGAGTGATGAAACAGAATGAAGAATAAATACTAGGATCATCCACCCCCTATACTTAGGACAAAGTACGTCCTAAGCAAGGCACATACTAGAATAGGGTGGATGAGCAAAACGGGAGATAGACATAGGTAAATGAATGCGGATATACAAGTGATGGATGTACATAGGTCAAGAAGATTGAAAGCGAACCTTCTTGTGAGACCGTTGAGGAATGGATCTGACAAGGTGTAGGTCGATATCGGGATCCACAGTGGATGGAAACTGATCAGGATCGACCTGGTGAAGATCCTCAGTGGTCCTAGGGTGAAGAGGCATAGATGGGTCAGTGGAAGTAGTATGGTTAGGTCTGGCCTTGGGTATCTAGTAGATGTCGAAGTGAAAAGGGACGAACTCATCATCGGAAGAAGTGAAGTCAATGTCGTCCTGAGAGGTCTCTCCTAGGTCAAAACTAAAAGGAATGAACTCATCAATGGAAGTAGTCGAATCATGTTCGTCCTCTACAGTCTCAATCGGATCATCATTCTCATCAAAAGGCCTGAATTCCTGGATGAAAGCAATAAGATCAAATTTGGCCTTAGTCTCATCAATATCTGCCCTCCGGTCACATGTATCAATTGTGTTAATTCCGTGGATGCCATCAACACATCACAAAGTCCCAGAAGAAGGAACTATGATGTCTTTCTGAGTCTTCCCCCTCGGAGAGGAATTCTCGGGTCTCAGTGGAATCCAACATAAATCAAAAGTCTTTGATCATCTCATTAAGGTCATAGTCCTCAGGGTCGGCCAAGATAGGTATAGCCACATCAGGTGCAGGCCTCTGGTCATCAATGGGTGTAGTGATGATCACATCGCTCCCGTCATCTGGATGAAAGCAAAACTCTCCTAATCCATAATCAATAACGACCACCGTAGAGGCAATAAGTGGTCATCTCAGGATGATTGGAGAGTGCTCGACCGTGGAGGTATCTATGGATAATATGAAAAAATCAATATTGTAACTCATGCCCTGAATTGAAATGACAACATTTTCTAGAATACCCTTCGGCCTCTTGATAGACCGATCAGCAAATTGAACTATCATCCTAGTTTTCTTTGGAGGCCCTAAGTGAAGAGACTGTATCAACGAGAAAGGTATGATGCTAATAGAAGCATCACCATCAAGGAGAATGTGATCACATGTATGGTAGGAGATAGTGCAACTAATGAAAGGTGTATCAGGGTTCCTCTTCCTTGAAAGTGGACAATGTGTGATGGCATGGGCAGTGGTCATGTTCAAAATATGATCTTCGCTTTCTCTTCTTAGGTTGTTGAGCATATAAATGGGTCATGGCCTGTTGAAGTGGGGCTTGAATGATCTCACGAATGGTCGCCACCACTGCAGGTTCAGTCATCATTTTTTTAATTTTTGGATCTCCTCCATACAAGAGAGGAGATCAGAATCAACATATACACAGTCAGTCTATACAATGTCATCCTCGAGGTCAAAGGTGGGACAAGATGTGAGTGAGTGTGTGGTCAAATGATCTGGCATTAGGGCCCTCTCCTCACAAGTTGAATCAACAATGTGTCTCTCGAAATCTTTTTGTATTTTTAAAATTTTCTCATTATTTGTATTTTGTGCGATTTCAAGCTCTCATGATCATCCTCAAGTGAATCCATATCCTCAAGTAGTGGAGCGTCATTGTGGTTATGCAAAATAGATCATTAATCTTTGAGTTCATAAGCTCCATCATTCAGTTCAATGTCTCAGTTGTAGATATCATGAAAGGTGACTCCAAAATCTCAGGATCAACTGAATGGAATGAGGGTGGTAGGTGTGGACAAAAATCACATTTCGGATCAAAGTATTCTAAGAAAAGTGGATTGTCGAAATGTAAAGGTGATGGTGGGTGTGGATGAGAATCAAAATCCGAATCCTAAAATAGTGGGTTAGACAGATATATACAAAAATTAGGAGCAAAATCCTCCTAGAAAAGGAGGTGGACCGACTGGAGGGTACAAGGGATCTACAAAGTTGGGATAAAAATGACTCTAGTCAACCATCTCGAAACAAGAGAAACTGACGGGGAGAGCACGATGGTCAAATCAAGAGGAATGAGAAGAAAGGCATAAACGCACAGAGAGATCGAGTATGTTCACAAACAATCACTAACAAAATCATACATGACAAACCCCTCAATTCACCTACACAACTCGGTAAAGACCGTGAAAGTTTGATCTTTTTATCTTGTCTGTTTTAAAATTAGGTGAGAAGTCAACAATTCTACAAACACTTAGCATGGCTTGATGGGATTTGGGCAATACCCTTAGTGTGTACGTGAGCAATGTAAAACGGAGATAATGAGGGGATTACTTACCACAAGACAAATACTTTTCCTTTTGATTTTTTAGGGTCAAATAACATTAGTTGTCCTAATTTTATTATTATCACTTTTTTGAACTTTTAATAAGAAATGCACGCCTATCGAAGAAATCAACTCTTTTTAGCTCCTATGTGGTCGAAATCAGACGTAGAGTCGAAAAAGCAATGCGAGGCGAAATGATGATGTATGCTAAAGAGAAATGCTCACATTGCCTCCAACACTCTACATGCAAAGATGCTCAGCAGAATTGAAACCTATCTATATACAGTGCCTCTGGTGAAATCGCCATATATATAGAAATTGCTATTAACGGGAAGAACATATGTTGATAACTCAGAATAGAACCTAAGGGTCCAGTTTGGAATCTCCTCGGTGCCCACCACAGTGGGCCCTGCAAGCGTTGTATGGAGGACTTTCGCGACGCATGGTTCCAAGATTGAGTGAGAAGCAATTTAATATTTGCCTAGATCCAAACGTATTCTATAGGAGCATGCAATTATAATTAAGTGTTTGGATCTAATGCTATCATCAAGTAATCATAAATCTAGAGCTCAATCACACATAATAAAGAAAATAAAATCGGAAAACAAAAGAAAAAAGGTGAAAAATCACGAAAAACCGACGAGGCCCCCAAGGGAACAATCCCTCAGGTACTGGACCTCGTGAAGTGTAAAGTGTGGCAGAGTCCTGTTTATTACAAATTAAGTCTCTCTCTTACTTAAATTAAAAAAATAAATGCTAAAATAAATACATAAAAAATTTTCTTCAAAATTCCCTCTAAGTCCTCCTTGTGCTAGGTCAAAACCGCATCACATAGGTGCGCAGGTTCTTCGAGAAGAGCTCCTCCCTCAATCCGTATTCCTTGCAACAAAGTCAACAAAGAGAGGGTGATTAGACAAGCACACTAATATCAAATAAGTAAGGAAATAAATGAAGCAAAAATATATGAATAAATCATAATAAATAATAATGACAATCTATGTGCAGTTGCTCCCCGACAACAGCGCCATTTGAAATAACGATTTTGTATATGGTCGTACGGTCTCACAAGGCGAGACCGCAGTCGAAGTGTTGACCGCTCAAGAAATCACTAAAATCAACAGTTAACCCACAATAGATAATCAATCAATGAAAATAATTGTGGATTTAAAATTTATTTTATTTAACTCTACAAAAAGTGTGTATAGTGCAAAGATGTAGAGTGTCGAATACATGGAGCAAACTAGATAAATCGAGCAATAATGAATGAAAAATGCGATTGTGAACTTATGTGTCTATATGTCTTTTTGTGGGCTTTTGTTTTTTTTTTTTTGAAATTTTTTATTTTTTTATAAATTTGTATTTTGATTTTTAAGTCTCTGTTTTTATATTTTTATTTTCATATTTTTATTTTTTATATTCTTTCTTTTTTAAAAAATATAATATATCTATATATAAGAGTATATATAAAGATTGCCTAATATAAATAATAATAATAATATTATTAGTATAAATATAGAAAGTAATGTTTTGGGTTTTAGATAATTTTTTACTATTTTTATTTTTTTTCAGGATTTTTTTTGCTAATTATTATATATTTGTAAAGTCATAAATATCCTAAATCAAGGTTTAGTTAAATAGACCGAAATTAAATTCGAGATGAAAAATAGAAAATAGAATCAAAATTTTTCTAAATTCATTTTAATATCTAGATAATAATATAGAGAAAAATATGAAATAGAAAATACAATTTTTGGATTTTTTTGAGAATTTTACAAAATTTTCTAAGTGTTTTAGGGTTTTTCATTTTAAGGGTTTTCTTTTATATTTTTTTGGGATTTCTGGTCTGGAATTGTAATATAAGTAAATAAATAAGAAATACATTTTTTGGATTTTTTTTTCAAAAGCTTTTTATAATTTTTATGGACTTTATAAGCTAAATAGGGAAAAATAGTGCTCTTTTTTATTTTTATAAATTATTTAAAGTGCCTAAATATACAGTGCAAAATTATAGTGTGAAACGAGACATTAACAAGCACCTATCTTATTTTTTGGGATTTTTAGAGCGCAAGCGATATTTTAAATAAATAAATAAACGTAAAGAAACTACACTACTAGTAAGGGTATTTTTGTAAATAAAATTAAGCACATGGGTCATACTACAAATTTAATAAAAAATAATATTGGAATTGAAATTTAAAGGACTAAATAGAAATAAAATAAGCTGCAGGTAGTCTACAAATGCCCGCACCTCACGCGCACGGGCACATGTGGTGACGTAGTGGAGGACATAAACGTAATTAGAAAATTTTTGAGGGGTTGAACGCAAATATTACAAAATTAACTTAACAGAAGATGAAAGTTTAGAATCTAATATTAAATACAAAAAATTACAAGGTCAAGTTTGTAAAGTACCCCATAAAGTGCGGGAGTGGACGATCAGATTAAGCTCACTTAGACACGTGTCCAACTCTAGTGCTCCGATGCCGATTAGTTGCTGGCAACTGAGATTAGATCCCCAATCGAGATCATTAGATTGGCAACATTCCTGATCGGACGTCAGATGTGCTTCTGGATGGGCAATTCCCGATCGCACGACATGGAGAGGACCAAAAATGATGCACGAAGACTTCGCCCCTGGCGAGTTTGAATAGACTAGGGTTCAAACTTCTGTGCACCTGGGACCTCCCCGACTATCACTATGCGCTCCTGTTATCCAGACGAATCCTCCTGGTGCTCAAATGGCTCTGAGGACCCTTGGAAGGTCCCTGGAGGTCTTGTGTGCTCCGTCGACCCTGGAAGCTTTCTACAGGGGTGATTAGAGGCCCAGTTGGGCTCCTTAGTGCGCAAACCTATGCAAAACAAATCGAGGGCAAACTACCTTGACTCAATTAGAGGGGAATGGAGGTGAGGGAAGCGGAGTGGCAGAGTGTTCGCCGGAGGCTAGCTCCGGAACTACGGGAGGATGATCTAAGGCTAATGCAAGCGGTTAATGTTAAGCTAATGCTAGGAATAAAGTACATAAATTAAAACTAAATTAAAAAGCAATAAAAGTGACCTCAAATGGAGTTGTGCCACGAGATTGGACCTCGCGACCAAGATTGTCGGAGATGGGCGGAGATGCCCTTTGACTCGCCTAGTCGCACCTCCAAGGAGATGGAGAGAGACCTATCACATCACTCAATCAGGAGCTCAAAGAAGGAGGGCCAAAACAAGTCAAATGGGGTTCAAAAAAGAAAAGAAGAGGAAAGTTTTTGTACATGAGGACAAAAGGGGCATCGTTCGAGGAGTGATCACGGGTGAAGGACGAGGTTATGGTAAAAGATCTCGGCGTAGATCATGGAGCTACATTGAAGAGATCTTGTGAAGAGTCAACATCCCCTTTATTGATGTATCGAGTGGGAAAAATCGAGAAATCAGATAGGAACGAGTTCTGACAAGGCTATAAGGTAGGTCAAAGGAGTTGACCTAGGTCAACTCTCTCCGCCACCTAGTTGGTCCATGTGGACCAAGCAGGAAAAAGAAGGTTAAAAAAGATTAAAAAATAAAAAAGAATTAATAAATTATTTTATTAATTTTATGTGATAAAATAAATTTTTTTTATTATTTAATTAAGTATTTTATTATGATATTTATTTATTTTTTAGAGGTATATAATTATAAGTTACTTTTTAGGGATAAAATATAGGTATATTTATCTATGTTTTAGAGTATTTTGTTTTTATTTTGTATTTTTGATTTTATTAATTTAATTTATTATTTTATATATTTATAATTTATTTGTAAATACTTAATAAATAAATAGGTGTATTATTTTTATAAGTATACTTATAGATATTTCATCTATTTATTTTATATACATATTTTATTTTAGTGTTTTCTTTATTGTTTTATTCTGGTTTTTACATATATTATAAATAATATATATAAAATTATAAAATATAAATTTATAAAAATAATAAATAAAATCGTTAATTTAATCAGGTAAACTATACAATAGGTGTCCAAAATCTAACTTTCACACCTTGACTCCAAAAAATATAAAACCACCTTCATAAAATAGATTATTAAAATTTATATATAATTAAAGTGATTCTGATATATTTTGAGTTTTTATTTGAGAGTTATGGGTCTAAGAAGTTGGCATTTTGGAAATTTATTCTGAGGATATTGTATACTATTTTTGTATGAAATAAATTTTATATTTTTCTATATTTTATTATCTACAACTTTAATGAACATAGTTTCTTTATTTTAGGAATAAAAAGTTGAAAAATATTTGTATCGAAAATGAATAAAGAATGAATTATTAAATTGGGATTTTAGAGTAATGATAGCCCTTATGTCCCCCTACATTATTCCTTGTCGACATAGTCATCAAAATGCCTACGTCTCGAGCTTTAGGGTCATAAAATGTATTTGATATTTTATTATTTTTCTTTTATTTTCTTTGTTCTATAATTTTGGCATTAAAAATAGTATTTCATACGGTATTTATACAATAATGCATGAATGTTAATTTATGCAAATTAGAGGTATTTACATGCATTTACTAGGATTTTTAAGGCCAAAATGATAGAATAAAGGTGATGAAATGTAGATTCATCTATACCACATGTAACAGGGCAATCCATTTGGAGTCGGAGATGGGGCAGATGAAATCGGTGCACCACCACTTAGATATTTCCTTCATGACTACATCTTGAAGATTCGGGTTCAACATATGCTGGAACTCAAGCGATGGCTTGGCGTCATCTTCGAGATATATATGGTTTACAAAAATATGCTCTCTCTCTCTCTCTTATTCTCTCTACAAGCCAACTTTCTCTCTCTCTCTCTTGTGGTCGTCTACTATGATGCCCTAAAGAGAGTCGCCATCGTCGTAACGTCACCATTATGTTGTTTGATTGTTTGCTCGTGGATATCTGACTCCTTCGATGCGCCTCTCTCATGAAGAAGACGTCCGATCTCATGTGATGAGATCATGAGATTTGTTGCTTGGATCATCAACATGGATTGTGAGAAGCACACGTGTCATCAAGCGATCACAAGCGTCTCCTCTATCGGATCGGACTTGAGACATGAGGTCTCTTTGTTTAGAGACTCAATCGCAACCACGCTTCAATGGTTAATACTATTACTTGTTTGTGATTTAGACGAAATGATCCAAGAAGTCTTCTCCGTTCATGTGGTTTCATTGCATGATTTTTTTTAAATTCTGCTGCCTCGAGCCACTAGTGCTACTAGTCGCTCCCGATCGCATACGATGCGATCCTCATACTTCCATGATGCACTTAAGGATTTCACCATATCCTTCAAGTGGTATCAGAGATATAGGTCGGAGGTTTTGGATACGATGCATAAACCTAGGACGACTTGGGTTCATTAGGGTTTGTGAAATTTTTATTGCATTTGTTTCACGTAGCTATGTTTTGTGAATTTTTTAGTCCATGTTTAAATTTCTAAACCAAAATTATCAATTGTATTATGTTCCCCATTAAATAAGGAACCATGGGATTTGAGTTTGCGTGATTTGGAATCCGTTTACTCAAGTTATGATCATTTTAGTGAATATGTATCTACTGTTTTGGGGACTGTGATTCTTGACATAATTAAGGAGTTAATTTCTATTTTGAAACACCTAGAAATGCATGCAAATTATTAGGCTCTATTGTAAATCAAATTATCAAACTTTGGAAACTTATTTTCCATGCTTTGAATTTAAATTGATTGAGATATGGTAATTTTAGTAAGTGAGGGTCACTACTGGAAATTACATTTCAAGAACCTTACGATTGTCATTTAATCAATTAGTGAAATTAATTGTTTATTTTCTTAGAATAATTATGGATAAATATTTGTGAAATATTTGATGATAATTATTTCCTTAAATGACATTGCCTTAACTAATAATTGATTAGATATGATCTAGATCACAAATTGGTTGCTCAATCTACTTTCCAACAAACAAAGTTGCTTGAATAGGATTGGGAATCTATTTAGAAAATTTTCTTATAATGTTAATAAAAAATGTTTTAATTATTACTATTTGGTATAACTTCGGTTGAAAAATCGATTATCATATCAAGTACAAAGTGGTCGATTTTGTATTATCCTTTCTCGAGGTAGATATGGTGTCTAGTCGGGGAGCGTTGGGGTAACAGGTTGCACCGTGTGCTGTCTATCCCACTCCCGTCGGTACTAGACATGACAACGGGTAGGGTTGGTATAATGCTTGAGAAATCATGATGTATTTTCTAATTATTAAAATTCGAATAATATGTACTTTAAGATAATGCCATATTTCAAGTAACAATAAAGAATATTTGTTGGATATTAATTGAATCAATGGTTTAATATGATTAGATTAATTGGAATACAATTAAAATTAAGACACTCTATTATGAATAGAGTTGTTATTTTCCTTGGAAGAAATAATTACGTGAATATGATTCATAATAATTAATTAAAATTTGAACATGATATGGAGGATCACATAAATGTCAACCATGGTCTCCCGTCAAGGCGAAGGGTTCCGTCGTCAGGGATTGTATGTAGGAGACGTCTGTCCGAAGTAAACGATCTTACATACAAGCGCATCTGGATCAGGCTCTTTGCTTCTTGAAAGAGTAAGTCCGTATGCGTAGTGAATCCAATATCAGATCCTCATATTATTGAGGCGATATTGGATTGCGCATAGTGAGTACTATTCCTATTGATAGTTGGTTCAATTAATGATGAGTCAACATCACATTAGGGGTGTGGGCCCGGGTGTTAAAGACCAAATTGAGAAATGCACGTTGGACTTGCAAGGTGGAATATGTTCCCGCTTATTTTTATCCGAGTACAGGTTCTCATATTATTGAGATGTGACAAAGATAAGGAAGGAGAACCCGCATCATGCTTGAGATATAATGGTAAATATATCTCTTACATTGAAAGTGATTAAGGGAATGAACTTTCAGTGTTGATAAGGAAAGGCAACTTTGATATAAAAATTCCTAAATCAAAGTAATATATATATATATATATATATGCAAATTTCTTATTTCAGATAATCCTTTATTAAACTCACTCAATACTATACTCAATAATAACCAGTGTAATATAATGGATTGGATCCATGATCAAGATGTTGTACTTGCAGTTGGACACATAATGTATGTGATTGCAATGTGCAAGTTTCCTCATAATAATGAAGAATGGTAAATAAATAGACAATACGACTACAACCCTAGGGTTTGTGTGTCTCTCTTGATCTCATCGAATGTACTTTGGAAGTGACATATCGATGATGATCGTAATTGTCAAATAATCCTTATAAAATCAAAGAAGATATTCTAGCATACATATGTGATCTCAACATCTATTCATAAATGGCATGGTTCACTGCATTATGCAGAATGGTAGCTTTATGAGAGATGATGTATTCAAATGTTTGAATACCTACCTGAACCTAAGTCTTTAAAAGTTAAGATGTATGCAGATATAATAAGTGCCATCATTCTACTATCTATACTCAAGTCATTCATGAAACTTAATAAAATTCATATTGTATGAATTGAATGAAGCATGTATAAATGTTGAAATACTCTTACATTGAAATCTTTTGAATTCAGTATAAGAGATTCTTTGTCATAAGCAATGGTTGTTTATAGATGAAGGGAGCGCAGTGGAAGCGTGATTCTGACCCAAAGCAAGAAGGAAGGTCAAGGAGTTGACTGTACTTCCATAATTTCCATATGACATCCAAAGAGTTGGATGAATGCCAATGCTGCAATAAGACAATGCATTGATAGTATGACTATCTATACTATCTATAAGCGCCTTAGAAAAGGACTAGGATAGTGCATCAGAATAATCAATATCTACATATAATCATTGAAATTGACTTTCTTATTAGGCAAGATGAAAGTCTATAATTGCATCTCATTCTTCTAATGATACTTGCAATTGGTTGCATATGTATTAGAAGACTAGAAAATTGATCTTCAGATTTAATAGTCATCCTTGGATATTGATGCAATGGTTGCAACAATATCTATTTGATAGATAGACTTCAAAATTTTAGTGGGAGAGCCCTCAGTCTTAGAGATGTCTCTATGAGCTAGATATTAGAATACACTCATTGTTTATTTATAAATGTCTGAAATAAACATGAATTCTGGAGTAGACCTATCATAAAGAGTTATGATGGATATATTTCAGATAGTAATATGACATCTGGAGGACTATACTAAATTATAAAATTAATGAATGGTTCATTAACATTTCTAATACTAAAAAGTAAACCTTAAAAGATGAATAGGAGGAAGAAAATAATTTGACAATGATATGACATCAAGCCTTGGACATATGTATGTTGATGAGATCACTAGACTAGTAAGATATGAAGCTTTAGAATGTCTAAAATTTCAAATCTTACATACTTGTGAGTATTGTATTCAAAAGTAGAAATTATCCAATGCACCCTTCTCTGAAATTGGTGTAAAATGTCAAGATATTCAGGATCTCATACATAATGTATGCGGATTATCTATATCATAATAAACATTATGGATATGTGATATCTATTGATGATTATGTGTGATATTAGATTTCTTCTCTTCACCTTAGAAACATTTGAAATGTTCAAAGATTTCATAATTTTGGTTTAGAACTAAAGTTTGAAGGAATATGAAAATGAATTTGATCTAATCTAGGTAGTCAGTAGCTTTAGATGAATTCGTGGAATACCGTATGGAGAAAGGAATATCATTCTTGTCTCATTCCTCTTGATATACCTAAACTCAATATAGTTGTATGGAGATACAATTTACCATGTGTGACATGATTTGATCAATGATTAATCTTAGCATAATTACCTCTTAGTTTCCAAGGTATATATGTAGCAGATACTGCAATATATATCCATAATAAGGTTCCATGCATGTAAGATGGAATCTAGTACTAGAGAATGCTACTTCATTAGAAAAATAAAGGATGGTATTAGATACCTACTAAATGAACATGAGATTCTTAAAAGATCTCATCTCTGAGAATGTGAACCTTAGATGATGAGACTCTTGAGAATCAAGATGAAAATGAAGTGAAGGAACTCATTTAATCTTGAGAAGATAATGAGGCTCCTGAAATCGGAAACTAAAAGGACAATTAAAGATGAACCACTAATACCTCTTCAAATAAGTTTGAGGATGTATTCCATGTGTCAGTTAAGTTTGATAATAATCTGACTTCATATGATAAAGCTCCTGAGGACCGTGGCATGGAAAGATGGATGTTAGCAATGAAATCTAAAGTAGACTTCATATACAAATGTTGTATATGGACCCTCGAGGATCCACCTATATGGGTGAGACCCGTTAAGGTGTAAATGGATCTTCAAGAGAAAGAGGGAACCCTATGTGGTGGTAGAGATCTTCAAAGCACGGCTCGTATCCTCGATATACACATTTAAGAGAAGACATCGCTTGCAATGAGACTTTCTCTTCAGTGACCATGTTTACACTCATCATATTATTGCTAACTATAGATACACAACTTTGACATCTGCAAGATGAAAGTTAATATTGCATTCCTCTATGAATACCTCTCTGAGGATATTCACATGAAGTGGCCCCATGGCTTCATAGTTGAGGAAAGAAAGATGTGCAAGCTAGAGCAATCTATCTATGGACTCGTATAAGCTTCTTGTAGTTGGAACATAAGATTTTATGAAATTATAAATGTTATGATTTCAAATAGAATCTTAATGAACCGTATGAAGTTTATTGGGAGTGCCATTGTGTTCATCGTATTAAATGATGATATCCTAATCATTTGAAATGATATAAGGATACTAATAAGTGTTTTATAGACTGGCTTTTCCATACCTTGATATATGATCTCAAGGATACCTCTTAGATCTTAGTTCTGAAGTTGTTCAGAAACAAAGAGAAGAGAGCATTGGAACCGTCACATTAGTGGTACACCTTAGACATGTTCTATTTTTTGAAAAATTCCAAGAAAGGCTTCTTTTCCTTAAGATATGGTACTGACCTATCTAAAAGGATATCACCTTAAGGAGTTGAGAACGTGAATAGCTATATGCCCTAGTGCAACAGCTTTGGGAATCTCACTATATGCTAGATATATACAAAAGCCAGATGTTTGCCAAGCAGTGGGAGTAGTAAACTGTTACTAATACTAATATGGAGATTAAATACTTAGTTGCAATAATTATAATATCTTCAAAGATGACAAGTTTTTTGAGATAGCGATCGCAAAGTCTTATCTTCAAGAACTTAAGACTTTATAGATAGTAATCTAAAAGGTCTTAGATGCATATACTTTAGGATATAGAGATCTCCAGGAATAAGGGTATTCTGATAAGGAAAATAGAAATACTTGTTATATTAATTATTGAGCGGTAGTGTCAAGGATACTATAACTGCTTTGACAATATTAAGTATTGGTTGCATAAGATGCAAGATTCGCACTGGATGCGAGCACCGTTATTGGGGGATACACAAGTGCTGTAAAAGGACTTGGCGTAGTCTCTTGCGAATAGAGTGACTGATCAACTTACCTAGTTATTTTCTAAATAAAATATGATTTTCACATGAATGTGAGTTTAAAGATTAGCCTATTAATGTATCTTTGGTTTAGTGGGAGATTGTTGGACATGAGAGCCCACGACGAGCCATTATGCAATAAATGTTATTGCGGATATCATTCCTAGATCTGAAAGGAAGATTAATTAATTTGCATAATAGGTCCCATAGTACAATTAAGGTTATGTACCATAGCCATCTTAATGATCTTATATTTTTTGATTCAATTATTGAATCATAGAGGCTGGTGCTTGGATGAATATATAAAGAGTTAGATTGAGGACTCATCAAGCATCGTCAAATGATTGTTAAGAGAGGATTTCCAGCTTGAGAAGGAGATGGAAATCCTTTCTCTAATGGCTAATATCTGACTGACCTCTTGATGCAGGTCCTCTGCATAGGAATAGAGATTCAGAGGTGTAAGATTAGTTAAGTCAAAGAGTTGACTTAACGAGATCGAGATAACCAAAGTACTATGTCGTATGCCGTCACAATATATGCACACATCCTTTGACTAGAGACAGATGTGTTACTATATGTCTGAGTATGTATATTTGGCAGACCAATAGGTTGATGACCTAACCAAGGTCTATACACCGACGCTGGTGTACATGCAAGGGCATATGAGTAATACAATTTCTCAAAGGGGATCATACATGTTCATTACTGAATCATAAGACATGAGCTCACTCATGAGATATTGAAAAGAATCAAATTCCACGTGCGGTCGTCTCGCTTTGGAAGCTTGACTGAATTTGTAGAGTTTTATATATGCTTTTGGAAAGCATATGATCAACACTTAGGTATAATATATGCTTTTGGAAAGCATATGATCTATACCAACTCTTAATGATCGAATGAGAAACTTAATGATAAAACCCTGAAGTAGACAATAAAAAGAGATCTAGTACTTCGAATTTATTCTGGATCTTCCAGTATGCAGGATATACATGTATTAGGAATACCTGAGGGTGATGTGATTATAAACAATTGTACAACCATGACGCTTCCATTCCTAGAGAGTGATGAAACAGGTCTGGATTTTAGTGACTCCTATCAGTAGAGAAGTGATCTGATCTTGGTCCAAATGTTGGACATTAATCTGAATGTGATTCAGGTAAGAATATTAGATTTGCGATCTTGATTTAATCAAGCATCTATGTGAGGTTCGCAAGATCTGGATTTGAGACGTGATCTCAATATTCAAGTCACTATACGTGGAACAATACAATCGTTCTGTTCTTATCTCCAACTATCCGCGGAGAAAGCGCATTATCCTTGAAAGTGTTCATGGATAATTTCATTGTTGATATTATATATCCGAGCATTAAGAAAATTGATAATTAAATGTGATTTAATTATCATGAATAATATGAATTTGATTCATATTATGAGTAGAGTTTTCGTAGATAATTAAATGTGATTTTATTATCAAAGATGTAAATAATGTGAATGTGATTCACATTATTTAGGCACATGAGAATAGAGATCCAAGATGATAAATGTGATTTAATTATCACGGATATGAATAATGTGGATAGCACTATCCATATTAATTATATATGTTATAAATGTGATTTATAATATATGAGAGAGAGAGCTATTTTGTAAATTACATTTGTTAGTTAAATATTGATGTGAATTGGATTCACATTGGACAATTAATTGAAAATATAATTTACATTTTATTTTGAATTTTGAATGTGATTCACAAAATTCCAATGGCAAGATTGCAATATTCACAAAATAATTATGAATTATTTCTATAGAATAATTTAAAATAATTGTTGTTATAAATATTGGAGATACATGGAATAGTGTAATCTTGGAGATTTAATGAATATTTCTCCTTTCCTATCAGAGAGGGGGATAGCCACCAATTCCTATAAGGAAAAGGTGGCCATCCATAAAACCTATATGGAAGGAGGCTATCTCCTTTCCATGATATCCAAGTTTGATTGATTTAATTTTATCAATATATATTTAGTCTAAATTACATTAATTGTTGTTGAGTTTTTCTAACAAAATCTTGGCCATTGAAAGAAGCACAAATCAATCTCATCCATTGATTTTGTGTAGTCCATGGATTGTGATCCATGGACTCCCAAAATCCTATATAAGAAGCGACTCCCTTGCTCTTCTTAAGTTTACAAAAATATGCTCTCTCTCTCTCTCTCATTCTCTCTACATTCCAATCCCCCCCTCTTGTGGTCGTCCATCATGATGCCTTGAAGAGAGTCGCCATCGTCGCATCGTCGCCGTTATGCTGCCGGATTGTTTGCTCGTGGATCTCCATCTCCTTCGGTGCGTCTCATTCATGAAGAAGACGTCGGATCTCGTGTGATGAGATCATAAAATTCGCCACTTAGATCATCAACATGGATTGCGAGAAGTACATGTTTTATCAACGCGCTCACAAGCTTCTCCTCTGTCGGATCGGACTTGAGACAGGAGGTCTCTTCGTTTAGAGACTCGATCGCATGCACGCTTCAAGAGGTAATCCTATTACTTATTTTTGATTTAGACGAAACGATCCTAGAAGTGTTCTTGGATCTTGTGGTTTTGTCGCATGAATTTTTTTTAAATTCCGCTGTCTCGAGCAACTAGTCGCTCCCGATATCATACGATGTGATCCTCATGCTTCCGTGATGTGCTTAAGGATTTCACCATATCCTTCAGGGATATGATCGAATTTAGGCTGAAGGAGGACGTGGGTAAAATTGGTTGAAGATGGGTCGTTAGAACAAAACTGCAATGACCAGTTCTTGAGGAAGATGAAACCAGTGCTGATACGTGTCAGCACCTGGTTAGCGAGATGTAATAAATGTTTTATAAATTAGGGATCAAATAGTAACTAATATTATTTTAAATAGACATAAAAAATTTAAATAATTAATTTATATATGTTAGGGTATAATTATTTTTTATAAATAATAAATAATTTATGAAATATAAATATTATATTAATAATTAATAGGTGTATATAATACTTAATAAATATCTATTTTATTTTTAACTTAATAAATACCTTATTTTTATATTTTCTTAATTTTTATAATAATAAATAGAATGTTTGTGAATTTTTTATGGATTTTAATATAATTAAGTATATGGATAAATATAAATATAAGTTACACATTTCAAATTCATCTATAAAATATGTTTTTTGATTTATTTAAAAAAATAAATAATGTTAGAAAATTCTGAAATAATTCATGGTTAATATACAAGATCATGAAAATAATAAAAAATTATAAAATTAATAGAATTATAAATAATGTATTCTAGATATAATAAATAGTCCAGAAACCTAGTTGTCATTAGGTCCCGAAACCGACTTTTTGCAAATGGATTTTGATTTAGTGAAATCACCTTCATTAATTAGAGAATACTATTTTATGAACTTTAAAGGTGAGTAGAGTGAAATTAGAGTTCGTATTAGAAAGTTATGATGTTCGGAAGTTGAGAATTTGACAATTTAAAAGTTAGATTTCTTGGCATATGTACAAGATAACATTTTTTACCTTTTTATATTTTTCTATAAATTTTTAAAAATAATTATGAAAAGAGTTTGGTGAAATATATGTACATATGAATTAATTAAAAATTAATGAAGATTCGATAATTATTTGATAAATAATGAAGAGTGTCTAGAGTGAATAATTAGCTATTTTTCATTGTTTTCTTTTCTTAACTCCCCCTAATTATTTGTTTACCGATCAAACTATGCTAACTTGGTCTCGATGGTTAGGTTATATAAATATATCTTGCAACTATTTGTATATTTTATAAGTCATATTGTGTATATATATACATATCTTCAACCTGCCTTCTTTTCTTTATTTTTATTCTTTTATTTATTGACATATTTTGAATTCATAAAAGTGTATTTTTCATGAATGTGCTTTTGATAAAAGATGGAAATTAATGAATATTACATGTATTTTTTAAGGGTTTTAAGATATAATACAGAAATAATGTTAATGAATCATAGATTAATCAATGCCCACCACAACGAGTCCTGCTAACGTTGCATGCGACCTCTCGCGGTGCGTGGTTTCTAATTCAATTAAATTAACTTTTTATTTGACTAAGTCCAATCGTGATCTATAGAAACATATATTCTATTAGGGTATTTGGACCTTAGTTTCTACAGAGCTCAACCAGAATAAAACCTAAGTCTAGGGTCTAAAATATCGGAAAACAAATAAATGTAAAATGCGAGAAAACACGAAAATCCAATGAGGTCCTCCGAGTGCACTGGTACTCGGCGAAACAGAACCCGAATAATGTTCAAGTGTCCAGAAGAGAGTCCAAGAATATAAGTTATTACAATAGTTTTTGCAAAACTAAAACTAAACTAATTCTATCTAATATAATTGCCTCTGCTCCTACTCCTCAGGTGTGGATCCCTTCAAAGTGAACCGAGTCATCCTCCAAGCGGTCCCTCGCACAAAAAGCAAAACAGAAGATGTTCAGAAACCATTATAAAAGAAATAAGCAAATAAAATAGAAAACCGAATCAATGAAAATCAACTACTTAGCCATGCTCCTCGGTAATGGTATAAGGTTAAGTTATTAATTAAGTTGTCATTGTGACCCTAATCAATCAAGCGATTAACCGAGAAAATAAACCACTAAGATATTAAATAGAGAAAATGAGCGGTTATGCTATTTTTATTAACCTGGTATAACAATTACGATCAAACTCAAGGAGCACAATTATATACTAAGTAGTCGATTCGAGAATCAAAGGAATTTTTATTGCTCTTTTTAGTGGTTTTTAATTTTTCAAATTTTTAGTTTTAAATGTAAAAGAAAGATGCACAAAACATAAAATCACACATAAGCAATCTTTTATATTTTTCAAAATAATAAAAAATGCTCAAAAAATTTAAGTAAAAATATTTTTGCGTTATATATATTTTGAAGTATTTTTGATATTTTTTAGAAAATTTTAGATGTTTTTATGATTTTATAAAAATCAACCAATGACAAAATAAACAGACAGTGTACAACCAGGGATGTTTTGATATTTAAACTAGGTAGAAGGCTCAAAATTCCTTGAAGTGATTTTTGTGAAAACTATGAAAAAATATCTACAAAAACAAACTGAAATCATAATTTTTGAATTTTTGTATGATGCTATACATTTTTTATAATTTTTTGAATATTTTGCAAGTTTTTTAAAAGGTATTTTTTAACAAAAAATGTGTAGAATCTAAAAGGGATTAAAATACAACTACCGACTTTTTTGTGGAATTTTTAAGGTATTTTTCAAAATTTTTATTAATTTTCTAAGGCAAACAAGGGGTTTTTGTAATGTTTTTGAATTTTTAACAATAGAAAATAAACGAAAATCAACAAGAAAAATCACTACAAATTATTCATGAAATCAGAAATCAAAAGTAATTTCTAGTTAATTTTTGGAGTCAATCCACATTGGACCAATAGGAAGTGACGCAAGATGGGACAAAATTCACTATGCTATTTTTTATGATTTTTAATTATTTTTATGAGATCATGTATACATTATATACAGTATAGGGTAGTGCACATAGGTATAATATCCCAACATATTTTATCTTTTATCATTTTTTTATATTTTAATTTCTACCAAATAATTTGAGGAGTATAAAATATTTTTATTTATTTTTACAAATTAAATAAAAATATTAACTAAATAGATATTATATACAATATGCACAAGTGTGTCTTTGTACAATGAACCTTTTTTATTTTTATTTTATTTTATGTTTATAGTTTTTATTTTATTTTTAACATAATTATTAGGGATATGTACAAGTGTTTGAAACTATAATACATAAAGTAATAATTAATTATTTACATGTATAGGTATCATGTGATTGTACACGGTTAGTTATTGACCTTCTCTCGGGGTTTGGATCAGTTTGTACTTATTAAATAATTATATCCTTTTTCTTTTCTCTTTATTCTTTTATTTTTGGAAAATATATGTTAATTATGGAATATTAACAAAAGTATGTATAGTGTTAACTTATTGTATTTACACCTATTCATAGGTGTTTTTGCTAAAAGATAAAGCTGAACTAAAAGAATAAAGAATGAGAATCATATATTCATCAATGACATAGGAGTATTTGCTTCTGATGAAATTGTATGACCTATTACAGTGATATAACGTTGAAAATACATGGTGGTATTTTCCAAAAAAATAAAAAGTAGCGAAAAATAGACATAAAGTAGGTAAGATTGCCTACTTCATGAAGTAAGCTCACTTTTCTCATATTAAATATATACTATTAACAGATCTGCTACTATATATGTATCTATTTTAAATATTTTAAAAAGATACAAAGTTATGGATATGTCACCTCTATACATGCAAACATGATCATATGTATATTTTTTAATGTATAAATATTGTCACAATTTGTATCCTATATTCTTTAATCCAATTTAATTTATTTCTATTAACTAATAATAATAATTTGATTTTTATTTATATTTACGATATTTATTGTTAAAAAAATAGCAGTAAACCATTTTTTATATTCATTTGTATCAATTACATACCAAGAGATAGTGCTTGCCAAATTGGGAGCAATAACAAAATAGGGGTATAGGTATTAACCCCCTAAGGTCTTGTAAGAATTATACAATCTTCTTTTTATATTAAATATACGTATACATGCACAGCTTTAACATCCCCTTATTTACATGTACATTCCTTTTTGCATTTGATGTCAATGGATATGTGAATTAATTCAGGAATCTATAATTATTTGAAGCTTTGGTTGAAAATGGAAGAAAAGCTCTGGTACCATATTCCATGGTGCTAAAGTTTTAGTGAACTTATACATGCACATCTTTTAAAATTTATTTAGCAAATGCTATAAAGGAGTCAAACAACTTCTAATGTCTTACCATTATACATATGGTAGACTCCCAACCTAATGCGACCGATGACCTCTATGAGGACAAGCTCCTAGATATAGAGTGGAGACAATAGACCACTGCGCAAAGGTTCGTTGCATAATTTGAGAGATCAGAACAGCTGAGACACCCTTTTGAAGAATATCTATACATGAGGAGCTAGTAGACGATGCCATCTATTGGCATTAGCCAGAGTTTTCATGTTAGTGGAAGGTAAGATCCCCATCTTTAGAGACGTCGAGACACCAATAGAGGCAGAGGCCTAGTTAAAAGATGTGGGGCAAGAATGTTAATAATCATTTGTGTGCTAGCAAATTGTTGTATTTAATCCGATGACTACTTCACTTGCAGGACATGCACATCCATGACGGACAACCATGTCTATATAGTTTTCATTGCCTATTCAATGGACTGTCGCTGATGATGAATTTGGGAGTCGATTCTACCCTATACACCAGGTAAAGAAAGAGGAGAGAGCTTGCAGTCATACGCAAGGCTTGATTTCAGTAAGTTACTCACCTATACTTCAAGCACCTCTTGGATAGAGTTCCATTCCATGGATTTCATGATGAAACCTAAAACACTTTGAATTCTCAAGCACATTTTTGATGTTGGAGTCTACCATTCATGTTCCTAAATCACAAGGTTAATCCAAAGCTAACATGTTTTCTTTGATTAACAACATGAGTCTTAGACCCCGTAGTTCTTGTGACATGTTGCTTTTACCCATCCTCTCTGCAGTCCGTCCCTAACTAGGGATGGGTATTTGACTAGTTTGAGTGGGTCTTGGTTACTCGGTTTGGATTGCAAAAATGACACCCATCACCCAACCGAATTAGATTGGGTTGAGATATTTGGGTGACTGGTTTGGACCGATTGCGTTGGGTGAAAATCAAATTACCCATATGAAAAATCTTGTTCATTGACGGTCAAAGTAATGATGGGTCATTGATGCATGAAAAAGATGTCAAAGTAAGCATGTATTAAGCGCAATAAAGAAGAAGAAAATTTGAGGAATATGTTCAACATGGATGAAGAAGGATGGATGTGTTCAAGTTGATATCAAGTTGTTCAGTTAAGATTATGGGATTTTCAAGAATGATTTATGTCAACTGAAGTGGATAGGGATTGGAGCATAATTGTGAGGTAATAAGGCTTTGTGTGGTAATAAGGCATGCTCTCAACTGGTTATAGTTCGTAATGATAATTTTAACAATGATAGAGAAGAAATATATTGAGTACAAAACATAATAACAATTGAAATAATGTTTAGTGAGACAATGTTGTTAACAAGTTGATAACTTGAATTAGAGAATCTGAGTTATACATTATTAATGCGTATGAGTTTAGAATTACTTATATTACATGTTAGATACATATCGGTTAGGTTGGATGGGATTAAACATTTTGTCATCTAAAGAAATAGTTTGGGTTATTTGAGTGGGTTGGGTGAGAGACATTAGATCCATCAACCGACCTAATACCCGTTGAAGGAATATGGTTTAGGTCCAACCCGACCCAAAACCCAAATGACTCAAATCACTCTGGCCCATTTTCAACGATTTGATTGGGTTATATGGGTGGACCCATATAGTGCACACCCCTATCCCTAACTGCCATTTCTGGTTCCACTTTCACAGCATCAGATTCATTGTCTTCGACCATATAACACCACAAATACCGTCCAACATCTACTACTCACAAAATGCGAGTGTTGGTTGTAAGAGTAGGAGACTGTTACTTGAGAACTTAAGCTTAAATATTTTGATTAGTTGCCAATGAATCTACTTGAACTCGAAGCCAACAAGTCATCAAGTTCAGATTCCCATAACGACTCAGATTTGGATCTAAACTTAATTGGGCGTGATAACGTAGAGAAGCATCTTATTGCAAAAAAAACTCATAAAAAAGAGGCGATCAAAACTAGGATACCTATATTTAGGAACATGGTTGGATCTAAAATCCCATTGTCCTTAAACCTACATTGGTTCCTAGAAAATATAGCACTGCACACACTAAACGAGGACCTATATATAGGAACATGGTCGGAACTAGGAGTCTCCCATTATCCTAAAAAACTCTAGGGACGTACCTGCAAAAGTCGCACAAAGAAAAAAAAGGACAAAAAGCTTCGGAAAGGCCATACGTACGCGGGCAGAGATTCCCACACCCGTGTCAGAGGTCACGTGCGAGCCCACAGGTCCCCTCTGAGCTCCCTCACCCCCACACGTACGCCTGCCCGATCTTACACGTGCGGCGTCGTCCTCGTCTTCCACGCCTGCCGTCCATCATCCACCGCCGGATGAAACGAGATCTCTGCCGTCCGTTGCCGCCACCCTGTCGGGGATTTCCCAGCGAGGGAGTGAGCCAGACGGCCGCCACCTTTTTTTGAACTTTTGACACATTTCACCCCCTTCCTTGGTTTTACTTTGGGAAAATTACATCCATAGTCGTCTACGTTTAATATTTGTGCAAACAAGCACCATGAGGCATCAGATTTATTCGAATAAGTCGACCCAATAGGGTTCCACTGTATGAAAGTTCGACCGTACGTCGACCATGTACGAAAGGATAAAAGAAGGAATAAGACAATATAACATATACTTGTGATTTATTATCTCCAGTTATCGATCAATTGATTTGAAACATAAAAAGAGATCAATATTATAGACATATACAACATATTGATTTGTGAGATAAAAAAGAAATAAATATAGTAGATAGATACAACAGACGACACCCCCTCGTGTGCTGCTGAACCATCCCCCCCCCCCCCCCACAACCCCTGCCCCCCTTCCGAAGGCTGCATGAGCGTCCTATTCCCTCCACACCTCATGCCTCCCCCCCTGCCCACCCCCAAGCCTCTGCCCCTCCAAACCTACCTAGTGTGACGTTTGCGGGACATCCACCCCCCTTGCGCCCATGTCTCGAAGAATGGCCTTCTCCCCACCTATTGTAGGCGGGGAGGAGGTAATTCCTCTCCGAGGAGAACGCCTCCTCGTTGGACAGAGAATGGGAGAACACTTTCATGTTCTACATCCTTGGGAAAATGCCCTACAGAAAGTTGCTCGCTTCGTTCATCGAGAAGATCTGGAAGCCAACGAGGGAGTACATGCTCTTCCCCCGCCCCAACGGCTTCCTCTAGTTACGTCTTACATCTAACGACGACTGCCAATGAATCCTTACAAGAGGACCCTGGTTCTTCCAGGGTCGCTTTATGGTGATCAGACGCTGGGAGACGAGCTCCTGTCTCGAGCGGGACATGTTTATCCGAGATTCCTCTTTGGGTGTGCTTCCACGGCCCAAGCCTGGGCCATACCTCCGCTCTGATCCTCAACAAGCATGCAAGACTTCTGGGCACACCCCTCTTCATGGATGCTGCAACGAAGTCGTGCCATAATGAGAGCTACGCCTGGTGTTGTATTTCAGTCCATGCATCCACGAAAATCCCAAAGGCCATTCCCCTGGTTTTTTATCTGGACAACGTCAGATGATCGAGGTGGAGCTAGAATGGACCCTGCCTCAGTGTAGCGCTTGTGTCTCCTTCAGCCACTTCCTCAAACAACTGACTATCAGGCCATAGTGCTTCCTGCTACGAAGCCGCCACCAATCCGTCTGGACCAGTGGTCTAGGCAGGGGACCCTGCGGAGATGGACCCTCCACTGTCAACTCACCATCCCTCCACCTTGGCCTCGGATCCCCCTCCGAGTTCTTCTTGCTAAATGTGCTCCTGGGATCCATTGCACAGTGTATCGCTACTGACTGTCCGCTGCAACCAGAATCCACCGTCAAGGTCCTGCAGATAGGTCGCTCGTAGCTTAAAGTCACAAAAAGTTCTCGACAAAAATGAGTCTCTAGAAACCATATTCACTCCCTGCTAAATGTGCAGGGGAGAATAATTGATAGGATTGCTGAGATCGCTGCGACAACGCTAGAGCACTACAAGGCCTTGTTAGGTTTGGAGACGTCGCGCTCTATTATGGACACCCCATCCCAGCCTAATCGCGTGCTTTTTATCCAGGCGAGAGCATGACTTTTTCGACCATATACTTAGGAAGAAATTTGGAGCGCTCTGCGCTCCAT
Organism: Ottelia alismoides; assembly: GCA_037367405.1. NCBI lineage: Eukaryota > Viridiplantae > Streptophyta > Magnoliopsida > Alismatales > Hydrocharitaceae > Ottelia > Ottelia alismoides. The sequence goes on along the minus strand of JAZKJV010000917.1, from coordinate 346,747 downwards.
TCCCTCGTCCAATGCCCCTGGACCAGATGGATTCAATGTGGTCTTCTTCAAAAGGCATTGGGCCACTCGTAAATAGGGCATCTGCTCTGCGATCAATTTCCTACATTATGGGGGGAATGCTCAGAAAAGTAAACCACATGTTCTTTACCTCGGTACCAAAGGTGAAGTCCCCTACTAGGATTGATGAATTCCGTTCAGTTTCTTACTACAATGTGACCTACAAAATATTTTCCAAGTGAATTCCGTTCAATTTCTTACTACAATGTCACTTACAAAATATTTCCAAGTGAATTCCATTCAATTTCTTACTACAATGTCTCCTACAAAATATTTTCTAAGTTGTTAGCAACAAGACTTGGGGTGGTCCTTCCGCACCTAATCTCGTTGAATCAATCAACTTTTATAAAGGGCTGCTCCATCAGTGATAATATCCAGCTGGCGCATGAGATAATGTGGGGTTTTGACTGTCGGTCGAGCTCCAACAAGGTCTGCTTCAAGATCGATATTTCCAAGACTTTTGATTCCATTGAGCACTCTTTCTTACTTGATGCTATGAGAGCAATGTGATTCTGCAACAAGTGGATCATGTGGATTGAGTCATGTATAACCACTGCTTCCTCCTTAGTGATGGTGAATGGTTTCTCGTATGTCCTTTTCAAAGGAACGCAAGGCCTGAGTCAAGGTGACCCGCTCAACCCCCTCCTTTTCACAATGGGAATGGAGTCCCTCTCGAGACTGATGGTAGAGGCAACTGCTTCTAGTTGCCTCAAACCTTTTTGGGGAGAGGACGTGCTACTGCCCCGACACACCTCATTTATGCTAATGATCTTCTATTCTTCTGCAAGGGCTGCATTAGCTCCCTCCTAGCAGTTAAAGACATCCTTAACTCCTTCCATTTCATCTCCAATTGTAACACCCCCAAAAAGATAGTCCCATACCGTGGAACATGAAAAGTTCCGGGTGGGATAAATAGCGACTACCGGGCAACCCGGCTTAAGCATTTTGGGGGTGGTTAATCGGGTCCGTATGGGTTCGATCCCAAGAGGTTGTTAGGGCCAGTAATGCTCCACTAACGGACCGGGGACCTAAGCCCGGGACATTACAAACGGTATCAGAGCCGAACACCCTCTGACAGTGGAAAGGGCTACCCGAGAGGTGGAGCCGCCCCTACAAGAGGTTGGAGGAAATGGCTACCCGGAGCGTGCAGCCGCCACTGTCACTGGGAAGAAGTGATGAGCCATGTCGCAACGAGGACGTTGCGAATATAAGTGGGGGAGGTTGTAACACCTCCAAAAAGATAGTCCCATACCGTGGAACATGAAAAGTTCCGGGTGGGATAAATAGCGAGGAGCTTACTACCGGGCAACCCGGCTTAAGCATTTTGGGGGTGGTTAATCGGTCCGCATGGGTCCGATCCCAAGAGATTGTTAGGTCCAGTAATGCCCGCTAACGGACCGGGGACCTAAGCCCGGGACGTTACACCAATCTGGAGCTTAATGTTAGGAAGAGCAGAGTCTTTCGCCCAAAGTCATATCCTAATGACTTTTCCGCCATACTAAGATTGGGCATCCTGAGGCAATCCATGCCAATCATATATTTAGGACTGCCCCTTGGGTTGTCCCATGGGAGAAGAAATGTCTGTAGGGTCTTGGAGGACATGGTGAGGGCCTTTCTTGAGGGTTGGAAAGCAAAGTTCCTCTCCCTCGTCGGTCATGTGCAGTTGCTGAAATCTGTGACCATGGGCATCAACCTCTACTGGATTGAGGGCACCCTACTCCCCGTAATCGTTGTGAAGAGGATCGATGGGCTCTGCACGGATTTCTTGAAGGGTCGACATAGGCATGACATCGCTTGGGTTTCGGTTTGCCTCCCTAAAATGGAGGGAGGGCTAGGGTTGAAAACACTCTATTCACTGCATGATGGTATGGTTGCTTCATGGACGTGGAGGTTTCTCTCCTCGAACTCATCTATATGGGTGATTTTCTTGTGGAAGAAGTACCTGCACATGCACTCTTTATGGGAGATGCAATATGCTAGGTCTGACTCTACAATTTGGAGGGCTATATTAAGGAATCAACGATTCATCCGTACTGCAATAAGTGGGGATGCCCCTCCATTTGTGTGGGTGCACTCACCCAAGGGATTTACCTTCTCGGACGCATATGATCCCCTACGTCCTAGGGGAGACCCCCTCCCTTGGACCTCCATTGTATGGGCTAAGGAGACGTCGCCTAAGTTCTCTTGTACGCTTTACAGGGCGATTCTGGAGCGCCTGCCCATCATCGATAGACTCGTTTTCGGATGAGCTAATGTTCCGGAGTCCCATGCTCACCTATACTTCAATTGCCCCTTCGCCTACAACATATGGACTGGTGCCTGCAATGCCTTTGACCTTTGTACGCCTTCAGCTATTCTGTTGATGGACTCTCTTATGTGGATAACTCATAATCAGGATCCTGAGGCACGCATGAAGCTGAGCTCTCTCATCATGTTGGTGGTATGGATTATTTGGAAAGAAAGAAATCAAAGATGGACAACAATGTGCTCCAGCCCGTCTAGGGAAATCCTACAACATATAGTCCACAATGCAAAACTAATTTGAGACTATGGTGGTACCAGAGTTTTTGGATCCTTGAGATACCATGTAACCATTCCCTCAAACGCTTCAGCAAATGTCAACTCATAGAGACTTTCTGGCTATTTAAGCCTTTTTTATACCATTTTTGGGATGAAATACACAGATTACTTACCAGAAAAAAAAAGACATGAACCCCACTACACGAATTAAAATACCTTCGAGATTATGGATGCAAAAAAACCCTCCCACCAGCAAGAGCAGGCACGCATCACGTGGGCGTCGGCTGCACTCCACAACACCCACTCCAAAACGGCCCCACCACCCGCCGCTGCCGTCGGATGCGGTGGACCCCTCTCCCAACTGTCCGATCTCGCACGTAGCCCGCGCGTGTCGGGGACCACGGTCCCTTTGACCGCGTCCCTTTCCGCTATCGGCCAAAGCATCGCAAGACTCGTAAATTAAGCTGGACTTGGACCTCATATATGCTGACGTCAGGGAACACCTGGATTCGTTGGACCTTGACTCCGAGTCGGCTTGGAAGCAAAAAAGTCGCATTAATTGGCTAAAGTTGGGTGATCGAAATTCTGCTTTCTTTCACCTCTCGGCAAACTCTAGAGTGGCTTCCAATCGTATCTCCTCGCTGTTGGACTCTGATGGTAACCTGATGGATTGTCCTAGCGCTCTGGGGCGCTCGGCCTTGGAACACTTTCAATCTCTTCTAGCTCCTACTAGGCAGGCTCGGGAGCTCGCCCCTCCCCCAACGCCTTCGCGTATCCTAACTGCTGAAGCCAGGGACTGGCTCATAAGGCCTTTCGCTAAGGAGGAAATCTGGCGGGCAGTATGCTCCATCCCATCCTCGAGTGCTCCGGGCCCGGACGGCTTTAATGCTGCCTTTTACAAGCGCCATTGGTCTCTTATCCAAGAGGATGTCTATGCGGCTATCGACTTCCTTCATGGAGGGGGTGCTATGCTCCGTCAATTAAACCACACGTTCCTCACCTTGGTGCCAAAGACTCAATCCCCATCTTCTATTGGGGATTATCGCCCAATCTCCTGTTGCAATGTCGCATACAAAATTTTTGCACGATTAATGGCATCTAGACTTGCAGAGGTCCTCCCGCACATTATTTCGCCGAATCAATCAGCATTCATCAAAGGACGTTCCATTTCTGACAACTTCAGATTGGCACAAGAAGTTCTTACGGGCTTTGACCGTAGGAAAAGCTCAAATAAAGCATGCTTCAAGGTTGATATCTCCAAAGCCTTTGACTCCATTGAGCACGGTTTCATTTTCTCGGCCCTTAGAAACCTGGGATTCGGTGATACTTGGGTCAGATGGATTGAGAATTGCATCTCATCGACGTCTTATTCGATATTGATCAATGGCTCCCCTTGGGGGTTCTTCCGCGGTTCCAGGGGCCTTCGCCAAGGTGACCCTCTAAGCCCTCTATTGTTCGTGATCGCCATGGAATCCCTTTCGTGCTTAGCTAATGCGGCTTCCGCTTCTGGGAGGCTCAAGCACATTGGCCGGGGGCGGTGTGCGGCTCCATCCCACCTCATATATGCTGACGACCTCCTCTTCTTCTCCAAAGGGTGCATTAACTCCCTCCTTACGATCAAGGATATCCTTTGCTCTTTTGAAGCTATCTCGGGTCTGGCTCTTAATGTAAGGAAGAGTAGGATCATTAGACCTACCTCCTTTGTCGATAACTTCGCTGACACACTCAGATTGGGCGTTCTACGGAAATCACTGCCCTCTGTATACTTAGGCCTTCCGCTTGCCTCTTCCAGTGGTCGTTGCTGTGTCTTCAGGGGTTTAATTGATCGTGTCCGGGCCTTGCTTGATGGCTGGAAAGCCAAGGCCCTCTCTTTCTCCGGCCGTGCTCAACTACTCAATTCTGTGATCAAGGGGATTGTGCTTTATTGGTCTGCTAGCACCTTCATACCCGCAACCATTACTAAAAAGATTGACCAAATGTGTGCAAACTTCTTCTGGGGTCGGCAGCAGCATCCGATTGCTTGGAGTACTCTATGTCTCCCAAAATTGGAGGGGGGTGTTGGTCTTCCCTCTGCTTTGCTTCTCCGGGATGCCATGCTGGCCTGCTGGACTTGGAGATATCTCTCCTCTGATTCAATCTGGGCTACGTACTTGCGGTCCAGGTACGCCGTCGCCGAACAGTTCTGGAGCCTCTCCACCCCTCCCTCGGCTTCTAAGGTTTGGAAGGCTATCTTGGTTTTCAGGCCGCGGATCCGTGCGGCTATCTCTGGACAGGCCCCCCCTTTCATGTGGCTTCCGCAGCCACATCATTTCTCCTTTGCTGCTGCTTTAGACTTCCTTCGCCCCCGTGCTGAGCCCCCCTCCTGGGCTCCCATTGTCTGGTCGAAGGGCTCCCCGCCGAGCTTCTCCTTTACCCTCTTCAGAGGGGTGCGGGAGCGCCTCCCTACCACTGATCGGCTCGCCTCCTGGGGGGCTTGCCCACATACTATGTGTTACCTCTGTGGGATGGAATTGGAATCTCATAGTCACCTCTTTTTCGGCTGTGACTTTGTGACAACTGTTTTATCTACCATTTGCATCGAGATGGACCTTCCTTTACCACCTCTGACCTCATTGCGGGCCTCTTTGCAATGGATTTCTGCGCTCCCAAGCAAGGCCATTCGTCAAAAGTTTGGCCCCCTTCTTGCAACTGTGCTGTGGTGCATTTGGCAGGAACGCAACAGAAGATGGACCGGGCTGCAGCCTTCCTCTGTTACCTCCGTCAAACGTCAAGTTTCACAGCTACTCAGAATTATCTCCTGTTAGGCCCAGCTGGGCTATATGCCTATCTTCTACTGGGCACACTCCATAACCTCTAGTTCCCCAATTTTGTGCTTTTCTATTGTAATCCCCATTGGGGTTTTTGGACTATACTTGTATATCGTTTTTTGAGTGATATCAATACAAATTACTTACTCATCAAAAAAAAAAAAAAGACTCGTAAATTAATTGTTCATCTTTATTCATCCGAAATCCCGTCTCTCTTGCACACGTAATGATACCAAAAAAACTAATCCACGCGGCATTAATCATATCCGTAAGGTTATATGCAGAAAATAGAGATGGGATTATGGATAATAGTATGCCTTTAGACTCTAGAGCCACGAGGAATCCGGATCACACCAGAACCCAAAGCAACAGGCGCCGCATGCCGCCGCGGCCACACGTGTCGCCCCACAACGCTGTCAAACCCAGCATGGGGGGCCCTCGACGGCGGCGGAGCGGCGCCGCGGGCCCCGCGCGGGCCTCCGCTTTTACGAGCCTCTGCGTAGGCGGTTACAACACGCGGCACGCATCTCCTCCCAATTTACGGTGGCTGCCACGGGCGTAGGGGCACGCAGGCGGCGGTGGTCAAGTGGCAGTAAGGTCATTCTCACACAACACGTCGATGGCGAGTGCACGGAGCCGCTGTCGGCGTTTCTCGGGGCGTGTGCGGAAATTACTGGAAGGCCCCTTGTTTCGGGAAAACCACTTATCCTCGCCGCCACCGCGGGTTGCATTTTGCAAAAAGTGCCCATGATTTCTTGGCAATATTTCGTGGAACCCCTTGAATTAATGGACATCGTGTCATGAGCTCCGCAAAAACTGTACGCAAGAAGGGAGTTCGTCATATCACCGCAAACAGATCGTTTTGGAAACTAGACCCAAAAAATTTAAACTAACTCATTATTCAGTCTAATCCCAAATTCCATTAACACAACCAAATGTGTAGGTGGTGAAATAAAATATGGAGATTTGTAATATCTGGAAAGGAACACATCATCATTTGTCTAAAAGAGGATATCACGGAAAGATACAAAAAAACTGGAATAAAAACAACCTGAAGGTTCTTTCTGCAATTTACCCATAAACATGGAGTGGTTAACAAGAAATAAAGCCGCCGAAAGAGCCGCCGTTTTGCAACAAAGACCATGGGATCCCACTAAGCATCGGCAATTAGTCGAAAGAGAGAGGGGGAGAGAGAAATAACAATACGTCAATCTGAACAAAAAACAAAAGGTCCCAAAGCTGAGGGGCCTTCAAAAAAAGAGCGAGGGAGAGATCCGGGCCGTCGGATCAAAAGGGCGGGGCGGGAAGGTTGAGATCGAACGACAGCGGTCGCTTCTTCCCCTCTCCCACCGGAGCCACCGCCTGGAACGGGAACACCTGGCTGCGGTGCTCCGCGTTGAGCTTACCCTCGCGTACCACCTGCACGGCGTCGAGGCGGTAGGCGGTGAGCAGATCCCACGGCGGCGGAGCGGTGGCGTAGGGGGATGGCGGCGAGAGCGAGAGCGCCACTGCGGGCGGCGGAGGCGATGCGAGCGAGACCACTTGGTCGTGTAGGTGGTGGTGTAGGTGGTGGTGGGCGAAATTTGTCTTGGCCTTAGGGCCGCGGAGGCTGCGCGCGGCGTCGTCGTAGGCCCGCGCAGCTTCCTCGGCTGTGTCGAAGGTGCCGAGCCACTTGCGCGTCTTCTTCCAGGGGTCGCGGATTTCCGCCGCGAAGCGCCCCCACGGCCGCTTGCGAACGCCGCGGAAGTGGATCTCCTTCGCCGGCAAGGGAGGTGAGTCGGCGGCGGGGGCAGGGAAGCCGCCGTCCTTAGCGAGGCGGAGGGTGTCAACGGCCATTTGTAGGTAGAGAGAGAAAGGGTAAGATGTGGGTAGAGAGAAAGAGAGAGAAGGGAGCGCGAGGAGGATGTGGATGAGGGGGTTATATATATAGGAGGGGAGGATTGGACGGTCGTGGCGAGGGCCGACAGGAATTGATGTGGAAGGGGTTTTCATGTAATAACCCAAAATAATAATTATTAATATTATTTAATTATAATATTAATGGTCTTGTGAGAAGAGGTGGTTCTTGTAGATAATGTGATCTTGTATTTTATGTATTTTACTTTTTGTGTTTTTTACTTCAATGTCCCTACCAAGATCGGTATTGCTAAAATTCTTATGAACTCTAAGGAAATTGCACATGCACCCTTCTAGTGACACCATATCCTATACACAAAATCCGCATTAGGAAATTAAAAATAACAAGGTAAATCATAGACAGTCTGCTACCCGAACTTTATGATTTGTTTTTTAGTGGTGAGTTAATGTGATTACATCCATGAAGATCACATATCGTATTTGTTACTTTTAAGATTATAGGTACCGTGTCGAAACAAGACTTTTGTGTAATTCACTCATAATTAATGTTATCTTGATATAAGGTAACTCATGATAAGTGTTAATCACTTATTCATCATCCTATCTTATTACTTATCAGTAGTTCTATCTCATTCCATTTTCCCTTCAAATAACACGTTATAAAGGGGGTTCCATGCAAAAAAAACAAGGAAGTGAGGATTCCCGGAATGCCGGAGAAGTTGAGGGGGCAAGGTGTAAATTCCACCTGCTTACTTGTGCGGGCGAGGGGGGGAATGGGTGGCGGTGCTATTAAAGGAGGGGGAGGCGTGGGAGGTGGTGCAATAAATGGACGATAGAGATACGGCAGTGGGGGAGGATGTGCGGCGTAGATTTCGGGGCACGCGTCCACACGGATGCCCTCACTCTCTCTCCTCCGCTCCGCGATTCCCGACATTGAGAGAACGGTGGCGACTGGTTAATGCGGCGCAGGGGCGGTAACCGCACCTATATCCTGCCCCTCACCGCCGACGATTCGGTCTTTCTTTTTCTCTTAATTATTAATATTTGGTGGAACTACAGTGAGCACCATATGCTTCGAGGATAATAGGGCTTTCAGGACATGTGCATAATGAAAGAAAATGAACTTATTTTGTAAGTAGGAGAATCAATAATTTACATGAGGTGATAAATGCACGCTCTTTCGGGTCCTTGAACCTCTGTCATCTTTAAAAACCATCAATGCATCTATTTTTGATAATAGCATGACTCTGATAATTTATTGGGTTAAATCTGATTAGACCCACTAATAACTATCTAAAATGTTTTAACTCAAGTTGTCAAGTAGCAATCTCCGACTTCATAATCTACCCCCGCACTTCGTGAATTTCCTATATGGAACAATGATTAGGTTGGATTCTTAGAAACGCACTCGTTACGTTTAGAAAAAATTACCCAACTTACATATTCATTTGTTAGTTTTTTTTTCGATTCGTAAGAAGATGTATAAGTAATTGAGATGGCACCGCATCAAAGTTACACATACTGTCTAACTTGTCGCTGGTCATACCATTACTATGATCAATTATACCATTGTAATATAACACACAAATCAAGCATATAGGGTGTCATTCGCCTTTAAAGTTTCGACACAAATATACTTTTGATTTCTATGCATGCCCAATTCAACATGCTAATCATCAATTGGAAATGCTGATATTTTTTTGTAATTTTTCATTTTTATAAAGTGAATATCAGTTTTTGTATAGAAATCAATCAATCCAAGCACTAGAAGGTGGAGACACGGATTTACATGGAAAATCCTTCAAAGAGGGAAAAATCACGAGGGTACCTACAAACCCTAATCTCCTAGACAAGAGATCATGACTCTTTTCACTAATATAATCACAAAAGAGAGAGGTGAGTACAATATATAGAAATGGGTAAATGGTCTCTCCTGCAATGATCGATTTACCCATATAAAGACATGCCCAACTCATTACTCCCCCTCAAATTGGGCATACATGTCAACCATACCCACCTTGTCTACATTTATCATGAATTGTGTCGCAGACAGCTCCTTCATGAAGAGATCCGCAACTTGGCCATTGGATTTCATGTAGGGAAATCATACCTCTCCTGCTTCAATCTTCTCACGAATAAATGTTTGTCGGTCTCTACATGCTTCATCCTATCATGCATAATTGGGTTATTTGTAAGGTTTATCGTTGCTTTGTTGTCACGAACTATCTTTTTTCATTGGCATATCAACTTAGATGCCAAGTCAAGTAAATGAATTTTCATCCATAAGATTTTAGTAACAACATTTGCAAGGGTTTATACTCTGCTACAGTGTTTGATCCCGCAACAACGTTACGTTTATTACTTCGCTAGATAATAAGATTTCCACACATATACACCGTGTAACATGGAGTAGATTTTCTATCATCAAAAGAACCAACCCAGTCAGCATTAGTGTATCCTTCAAGTCACGTCATGATTTCTCTTGAACATTAGACCTTTTTCATGTGATCGTTTTATGTAGCTCAGAAATATTTTGGCTGCTTTAACATGAGAGGTAACGGGAGCATGCATGAATTGACTCACCATATTCACAATATATGTAATATCAAGTCTAGTAAGGGTAAGATAAATGAGTTTTCCAATCAATCTTTGATACCTTCCTTTCCCTGCCTCATCAAGAGGCTCGTTGTCATCTTTGCTCATTTCACGATTTGCCTTCATAGGCGTAGTGGTTGGTTTGCATCCCAAATGCCAAAATCCTTCAATAACTTGATAACATATTTACATTAGCCAATGCACATGCCATTTGGAGACCAAGACATCTTAATGCATAGGAAGTATTTCAACGTACCTAGATCTTTCAATTCAAATTCAACAGCAATGGTCTTTTTTGTGTTGGATATTTCATCTGCGTCATCACCAACAAGAATCATGTCAACATATATTAAAATAACACATATTTTCTCACCATTCCTCCTTATAAATAGAGTGTGGTCTCCATTCACTTGAGAATATCCACACATGTTCATGATAAGTTGAAGTCATTCAAACCAAGATCTTCGTGACTGCTTTAGTACATACAATGACTTTTTTATTTTGCGGCACTTATACTTCTCTTAAACCCAAGAGGCATCTTCATCTAAACATCTTCTTTCAATTCATCATTTAAGAATGTATTTTTATCATCCAATCGATGCATTTTTCAGGAGAAATGAATAACTAGGCAAATTAACAACTCTAATCATATTCATCTTTGCCACATGGGGCAAAGGTATGTAATTAATCAATTCCAAATCTCCGATCATAAATTCTACCCATAAGACGAGCTTTGAATCTCTCAGTTTTCCCATCACCATCATCATTATATTTTATAGTGTAGACACACTTCAAACCAACCAAGTGCACTCCCTTATGGATATCAACTATATCCCAAGTGTTATTAATTATATAGAGCCTTCATCTCCTCCTGCATAGGAAGATCCAAGCAGGTGATGAATCCACATTTCATCATCTTTATTCTAACATTTTGGCCTCAAAAACCCTGACAAACACTTGTAAACACCCTTAATTCTTGCATCTTAGTATTCATGCATGTGTATGTAAATGGTGTACCAAATACAGTTTTTAAAGCTAAAATTATAGAATAAAGAAAAGAAAAGAAAAAGAATACAATATTGTAAATATTTTATGATCCGAAACCCGAGACCTAGGCATCGCGATGAATAGGTCGACATGGAATAAAGTAGAGGGAGATAAGGGTCAAACTACAATAAAAATACCTCTTATTTAATTCATTCTTTAATTATTTTGGGACCTGCTTTTAGTCTCTCCTTTTATACTTCAACTAAAGAAACTTGAACATGAAATTTGTAGATAATTAAATATAGAAAAATATAAAATTTATTTCATACGAAAATAATGTACAGATAAAAAGTTATGATCTGAATGAGATTCCAGAATCCCAACTTCTCAGACCTGTATCTCTCAAATAAAAACTCAAAATGTACCAAACTCACCTTTAATTGTATATAATTTCTCATAAGCTATTTAATAAAGGTGGTTTCGTATTTTGAGGAGTTACGGTTTGAAAGTTGAGTTTTAGACCCCTATTGTATACTTGTACAGATTAAAATATTCATTCTATTTATTATTCATTATTTTTATACTTTTATTTTTTATAATTTTGTAAATATTATTTATAATATATGTGTACATTAAATTAGGAATAAAAACTTCAAGAAAATACAAAATAAAATACTTGTATATAACATACTTAGGTATAATACCAATACACATACCTATATAATCAATACTTATATTTTATTAGATGAACAAAACACTCCAGATAAAATAAAATAAAAATATATTTAGGTGTATAAAAATATTTTATAAGTTTACAAAATAATAAACAAAAATAAATAAATTAAATATATAAAATAAAAATGAAATATTAAAATACATAGATATATATACCTATATAGGCCTAAAAAGGCAACTTGTATTTTTGTACCTCATAAAAATAAAAAAAATCATGATAAAATACCTCATAAAATAATAAACATTTTTTATTTTATAACCTAAAAATAATAAAATCATTTGTTATTTTAAAATGAATTTACAAAACATTTTCCAGGGATTTTTTTCCTGGTTGGTCCACGTGGACCAACCAGGTGACAGTCCACGTTGACCGGCGGGTCAACTGGCTGTTCTTCCCCAATGTGCCCGTGTCAGACCTCGTTTGAACCCCTTCTTTGTGATTTTTTGAGGACAAAACTTGAATTATTTCGTGCAAGTTCCTTCTTGTCTTTTCTTCCTTGAACAATGAGGAATCACGCCTAGGTGATTCCTTGGGCTTCGAATCTCTGATCCACCCTCAGTGCCTCGTTCTTCCTCTCCTACTCGTCAACCATACAAATACACACCTTCTTCCCATTTTGAATTTTGAACCCCTCTTGCACAGGCTTAGCTCCCCCTTTCGTGCCCAATCGATCGAGGAAGGTGACAGCTTCCTTCGCTGAGCGTCAGGCTGGTCGAGCGAGCCCCAAGGCGGCTCCAATCACCTCCGCCCATCTCCGGCATTGAGGTCTCCTCCCTCTGGTTCCGACCATCGAGGTGCTTCTCTTTTCTTATCTTTTCTTCGCATTTTGTATGCCCAGTAGTCTTAGGATCATTTCCCCCCGAAGATCGTCGCGTTTAGTCCATCCATTCTCCTCTACGAGTACCTCGCCGGAGTGCACCTCCAGCCACCACCTCGCGCCACCATTTCTTGCCTCCACTACACCATCGGGGGTCCAGGCATTTTTCCTTGGATCCTCTCACTCCTTTTTGCAGGATTACGCACGTTGAAGAGAGCCTCGGGCTCGTTTTGACCCTCGTCAGAGGTCCGTGAAGCCCTCTAGTTCCGTCGTCCTCCCCAGCGAACTCAGGTCATCGCTGGAGCTTTTTGGAGCCCTCAGGCCATAGAGGAAGCCCCCAGGAGCTCGCGACCCGTTTTTTAGCCTTCCAGGTCACCGGAGCACCAGGATTTGGCTCGGGGATGTTCGCATCCCCTGCGTTCTTCCCCGTTCTTCCTCCTTACTCCTCCGCCGTCCGATCACATCGCAGCTCCAGGTGACATCGTAGTCGTCCGATCCAGCCAAGCCCCAACCTTGATCATCGTTGGATGATATGATCTCATCCGTTGGATTGCGAAGCGGTATCGGCCGTTGCGCGCGTGCCACGTGGATTAGTGGATGCTTCTCAGTCGTCCGATCGCGCACGAGGATTTTAAGCGTGGATATTTTGCACCTCAACCCTCGCCTATTTTTGTATTTCTATTTAGTCCATTAACTTTCATCTGTAGTTTAAATATTTCTGTAATATTTGCATTTAAGCCCCCGTAATTTCATTATTTACATTTAGGTCCAGTCCACGTCACCTCGCGTCCCTGTGCGTGTGAGGGGATTGGGCATTTTGCAAGGACCCCCCTGGGGGTTTGCTTAATTCGTTTAAATCCAGAAACTTTTCATTTAAGTTGTAATATTTTTGGAAAATTGATGTTAAGCCCCTGGTTTTTTGTTAATTGCACTTAGATCCTCCCCTGGCACGTGCACCCCACGTGCATGGCGGGGAATATTGCAGGGGTGCCCCTGCGGGTTCGTGTATTTGCATTTTGTCCTGGAAAGAGGTTTATTAGTTATATATTTTGTGAAAAATTGCACCGTGGTCCTTGGATTTTTGGATAAATATATACCCTTGCTAGTAATGTAGTTTCTTTTTGTTGTCTCTATTTATTTAATGCATCTATAAAATCCCAAAAATTGCCAAAAAAATATCATAAGCTCTTGTTGTATTCTAGTCTCACGGCATATTTTTATTTTGCATTATATCTGCATTTTATTATTTATAAAAATTCAAAAATATGCATTTTCAGTACTTTTTACATTAGAAAATACCTAAAAATTATAAAATGTTTTTGAAAAAAATACAAAAAAATTACATTTTGATTGTTTTCGTGTGTTTTCACTTCAAACGAAAAATCAATAAAAATTTCAAAAGAAAACTCCTAGAAATTACAAAACGCCTAAAATCTTCATAAAAATCTTAAAAATTCTACAAAAACCCTAAAAAATACAATTTCAGTTTCTAAATTTTCTCTATTTTATTATCTTTATGTTAAAAATTAATTGAGGAATTTTGGACATTGTTTGATATTTTTCATCCTCATTTTAATTTCGGCCAGCCATTTGTTTCACTGTTCACTAGTATTTTTGACTTTAAAAATACCAAAAAAATGAGAAAACTCTAGAAAAAGTACAAAACATTAGCAAAATATAAAAAGCACAAAAAAAATTATTTCCTGTATTTGAGTATTTTTCCTTGTTTTTATCTCTCTTATCTCTATTGTATATATACTCCTTATATATATATATATATTAAATCTTTATTAAAAGAAAAAGAAAATACAAAAAGAAAATGCAAAATAAGTAAATTAAAAATAAATATATATATATAATAAAAAAATTTAAATATAAAAATATAAAAATTAAAAACCCACAAAAATAGCACAATTGTAGGCATTTGATCACTTTCACATTTTTTAGCATTTGTGCCTTGATTTATCTTGCTTGCTCCCTGAGTTCGACCTCTACACATACTTGCACTATACACATCTTTGTTGTAGAGTTATAAGAAATTTTAACTCCACATATTGCTTTACATTATTTGATTGATATTGTGGGTTAATTGTTGACTTAATCGGGACTTATCGAGGGTCGCCGCAGTGACTTTGTCTCTGCCTTGTGTGAGACATTTAGACCCTCGTAAATCTTGGCTAATCAAATGGCACCGTTGTCGGAGAGCAACAGCGTATAGATCATTATATTTGTGACTGATTGTGATTATTTGTTTACCACTATTGCTTCATTGATTTCCTTTATATTTGACTTACATTTTTGAGCTATCTGACCACCTTATTTGTTGTCTTTGTGCGAGGTACCGCGGATCGAGGGAGGCATGTTTTCATAGGCGCCTGGACACCCACGTGAAGCTGGCTACGGCCTTCACAATGAAGACTTAGAGTTTTTGTAGATTAGTTCATTCATTTGCGTGCATATATTTTTGTAATTCAAGTGAGAGAGTGACTCCAAATTTGTAGCTTAAACAGGACTTGGACAATACAACACTTCACGAGGTCCAGTGCCTGAGGGATTGTTTCCTTGGGGGCCTCGTCGGTTTTTCACGGTTTTCTCGCGATTTTTGTCGACTTAATTACCTTCTTGTTTCACGTGGATTCAGCCCTAGCTTTAGGAATTTCTATTGATTGTGATGTAAATAGCTAAGGCCCAACACCTAATATCTTGCCTATTCCTATAGATCGTAATTGGACTTAGCTAAAAATTAACTGAAAAAGCTATCGACTTGGACTAGAGACCACGTGCCGGGAGGGGTCGTCTACATCGCGTGCATGATCCATTGTGGTGGACACCGATCGGCCCCCAAGGCCGAACTCCGGTCTCTCTTTCTAGTCATAGCTACGTGTGCTTCACGATTAATAGAAGTTGCTCATCTAGGAATGGTTTTCTTCGTGCATCATATAGATAGTTTTGTTCCTGTCTTTTAATTTATGTGCGGACCACCCTGCATGTAGAGTGTTGGAGCAAGGTACGCATTTCTATCTCTGCATGCATCATTGTGTTTGATCGCGCATTGGCTTTTCTGACTTCCTTCCCTGTTTTATTGGACTTAAAATAATCAGGAGATCAGAAAATTCGTTAGGCGTTGACTTTTATTCAGAAAAATACCTAAAAAGTGAAAACCATAAAATTAGGACTACTAATGCAAACTTGACCATAAAACTCATCCCACTAAAAATTTTATCTTGGGGAGAGTAACCCCCTCCTTGTTTGATTTATCTGCAGCAAGAGAGTGACCTGAACACTACGCTAGAGCCACACTCGAAATCTTAGTCGACTACTGGTCTTGGTAAGTCGTTCTCCAGTGAGGATCTCTCCGGTAACCCGTAAAGCGGACAGCGACGTCCTTAGCAGACGGGATTGATCGGGTAACTGGTAAACGGTCCGCAACTCCTACTGGTTGGGAAAGATCTCATTTGGGATTGGGACAGTTGGCTAGGAGAGTTGGGTTCCCAACATCTCGCTTAATCGCTCTGATTGATTGACTTATCACCTTAATAAAATTTGACAAGATAAAAGACCGAACTTTCATGATCATCAGCTCAGAGTTGTGTAGGTGAATTTGAGGTTTTGATTGACCATCTTGTTTGCATTCCAGATCTCATCCGCCCTTCTTCCAGATTAAAATGATGGGAAGGAGATCCCTTAGGCCACGTCTGGTGGCACCGCTATCGAGCACTCCTTCCTATTCATCTAGGTCGGCGTCGGGGAGTCTTGGCCCACTCTCCGAGCCCGAGTTTACTTCCACCCTGTTCCTCCTCGACCATTCTTCTTCTTCCATCAGTCCAGTGGTGTCGGAATTTAGTGCAGCACACATTTCAGAGCATTTGAAGCACATGAGATGGGTTCTTTTGTCTTTTTAGAGAACCAAGAGATGGATGGCAGAGAAGAACACCCGGATGAGAAGGAACACCCTCCATTCATATATGACCAAGCTGCTATCAACAATTCACTATTAGCCTCCCTGGAGACCATGCAGAGACAGATCAGAGGCCATGGAGTATTCATGGGTGATATCATGAGAGAGCTGGCGCAGATGCGAGAAGGCAGAGATGACAAACCTGAGGGCAGTGGTGAAGACATACTAGAAGCAGCAGGCAGAGGAGGAGAACCTAACCAAGAGAGGCCGCCTCCGATGACCATGTGGCAGTTGCACAACCCAGCTGCAACCCTAACTCACCGATGGATCCAGCTTCCTCCCATTGTCGGGAACTTCGAGCTTTGCCCGCAGACCATTCAGTTATTGCCCAGGTTTCATGGGCTAGCCACTGAGGAACCTCATCTCCATCTGTAGGAGTTTGAGATGATTTGCAGCACTGTACATGACAGATTCGTGGACGAGGAAACGATCAAGATGATTGCCTTCCCATTCTCCTTAGCTGACAGAGCAGCCTATTGACTGAAACATCTTGGGAGGTACGTCACATCCTGGGCACAACTCCGGACTGCATACTTGAATAAAAACTATCCACTCGGTCGAACGAAAGCAGCGTGAGCTATGATCATTAACTTCACGATGGTCCCGAATGAACAATTCCATGAGGCTTGGGATCGCTTTAGAGAGCTCATTGACCGGTGTCCACATCACGATATATCAAATCCCAACTTGTTTCAGAGTTTCTTTTGTAGGATGACACCGAAGCTGCAAGGGCTTGTTAATGCCTCTTGTGGTGGGTCCTCTTTTTCCAAGGGTGAAGATGACGTTTGGGCCATCTATGAAGGGATGGCAGAAAACTCTACAGTCATGGCCCAAGCATGATCTGCAAGGGACAGGATCATATCAGAGGATCGGCCGCATCGATGTCGGTCCCCACACTTCGTCAGCAGCCGCAGCCCAAGCCGAATCCGCAACAGCCGACATGGGGATCATTAGCGAAAAGTTGGACCGCATCGAGATCCTCGAGAAGAAGCAGAGTCAGGGGCTGGCCCAGATGGAACAGTTGACGCAAACTATGAGTGAACTGAAGACACAGATCTTGTGTATTCAGGAAGCACAGACGTCCGTGCAACCCCCCATATCACGTGTTGATGCCAAAAGCTCCACCCAGCCCTCTACCTCACACTGCCAAATTCACCACATATAGGCAGAGCCGATCCAGCAACTACAATACTACCCCTCACAGCCACCGTCTCGGGACACTCAGATGGTGCTTTATCAGCCGGATCAGCCATTGGCAGCTTTACCTCCACCATCCTTCGAACAGGAGCCATTGATGGAACTCAATGGGATATGGTACAACTGGTACCCACAACAGGTCGGGATTCGGCGTGATCACCCCGGATTCCGATGGACCACCGGAGGTATGTCCTCCCAACAGCAGTCTCTCGCTCAGGGAAGTCAAAGCAGCAAACACCAACAGCATCACCAGCAGGGTCCTCGTCCCTTCTATCAGGGACATCAGTGGAGGCAGTGTCAGCAGCCTCACCAGACATACTCCCAACCTCCCCATCACTACTCTCAGCAACAACAACCTCATTTCCAACAAGGGAACACTTCCGGCTCTCAGGCGCCCGCCTTCGAGAACCCAGCTCTAGATGACCTCGCCCGCTTGCTCTCTGAACAGCAAGCATCCTTCTGGCGGGAAATGGATGATTTCCGGCAGGAGATGAGGGATATCATCAAGGGTAAGGCCGCCATACCAGCACAGATTGAGCCTAATCCAAACAACTTAAAGAGGAAGTCTGAGCAGGTAAAGTTTACAGAGGATACCTCTCCTACTGACTATTTGAGTGACATGTCTTCTTTTTGTGATGATGATTTCATGACTACTAGGAGCGGTAGGATTCCAGCCGGCAACACCTCATCTGAGCGACAGCCACATGAGGAACCACGAGCGTCAGATGAGGAGAGTAGCGGTGCTGAGGCCGCTAATGATGTTGATGACGGTGGTGTTGATACCACCAAGGATGGAGATCCTGATGACGGTGCTAAGGCCATCGTGATTCCAGACATAGGTGGTGGTGCTGAGACCACCATTTTGTTTGATGATGATCCAGAAGCAAACGGTGGTACTGATGCCACCATTTTTGATGATGTGCTAGAGCGCGGTGCTGATGCCACGAAGTCAGATGCCGTGGGTGGTACTGAGGCCACCACTTCTACTTTTGTTGAGCTCCCAACTGTTGTTTTGCCACCTTTTGTATCTCAGGACTGTGGTAACAAGAAAAAGAACAAAAATATGAATAAAGGAAAGGTTTATGTATCCACTTCGACTCCATATGTGTTGCATGATGATCATTATATGGATTCCATTCCTTCACATGCACAGGGACCTATTCTTAGTCCTCCATCTGAGGAGGCCCCTACCATCCCCTTCCCGCAAGCACTCCACTTGGCGAAGGGGAACAAAAGAGAAAATCCTAAAAAGACTCACCAGTTAGAGTTCAACAACTAGATGATTGACAGATTTCAGATCCAGCTGACTCTACAGGAGGCGCTTGAGCACATCCCCCTCTTCCAAAAGAATTTGAGAGAGAAGACTACAGTCCGTAGAAAGAGGAGGAACCGCATAGATGAGATCCATGTGCTCACCCGCTATACTTGCTTTTCCATTCAGAACAGATTGCCAGCCAAGAGACCTGATGCAGGAGCTCCCTATGTCAGATGCGAGATTCAGGAGCAGTAGTTTGACCGTACTCTATTAGACAACGGCTCTTCTATCAACCTCCTTCCGGCTTCCTTACTCGACCGATTCGAGTTTGGTCCTCTTCTTCAGAGCAGGACAATCCTTTAGTTTGCTGATCGATCGATTAAGAGGTCGAAGGGGTTGTTGAGAGACGTGTTCGTTACCATTCAGGGCCTGAAATTCCTCGTGGACTTTGTTGTATTGGACATGGAAATCCTTGAGTCGGTAACAGATACCCCCATCATACTTAGAGCCCATTCTTGGCCACTGCCAAGGCGGTGACCGACCATGATTGTGGGAAGGTGTACTTTCGCGTAGAGGACGAAAGTATACAAATAGAGACGATCAATGAGACCAGAGCGAGAGAATCAGCATGCTCAGAGCAGTATAGTGATACCAAGTAGATGACAAAGGCCGAGCGAGACGTCCACCAGGAATGTGATTTTGTGATGACAGACGATGAAGCCATTTGGATAGATCCCGTAGCACGAGCCCTCGCCTTGCCCACAGATTCAGCATACTTATAGCTTATGGCAGTTGAGAGCTTGCAGAGCACACCCCTGTCAGAGGACACATTCGAGGCCGACAGTTCTGGGATGAGTGGTGAAGCAGAATTTCATTTGTGTTCTTCAGATTCAGATCCCTCGGTGTCAGACATTGATTGGGATGATTTAATGAGTATTTGCCATGTCTGATTCCTTCTGAGCCAATAGCTAGGATGGAGAGCGAGCCAGTACAGTTTATCGATGATTCAGCAGGGTTCCCTTCGTCAGATTTTCATGCACAACGAGAGTTCTCTCATGCAGACCTGGTAGCCTTCATACAGACATATCAGAAGCCAGATCTGTCGTCTCCCAGTTGTCTAGAATTGAAGCCCTTGCCGCAGTCGTTGAAGTACAGATTCCTTGCGGGTGAACCAGATATGCACCCAGTCATTATCTCAGCAGATTTGACTGGAGAACAAGAATCTCGTCTAATGGAGGTTCTTTAAAGAGAAACCGCAAGGCGATTGGATGGAGTATATCTGATCTTCAGGGAATTATTCCGGCTCTGTGCTCCCACCACATCTATCTTGAAGAGGACGCGAAGCCATCACGTGAGTTCTAGCGACGGTTGAACCCGAATCTTCGAGATGTGGTCATGAAGGAAATATCGAAGTGGTGGAGCGCCGATTTTATCTACCCCATCTCCGACTCCAAGTGGGTTAGTCCATTACATGTGGTGCCCAAGAAGATGGGTATCACTACAGTTGTGAATGAGTCTGGAGAGGAGATAGCTACCCGAGTACCCACTTCTTGGAGGGTCTATGTGGACTACAGACGATTGAATGAGGCCACCAAGAAGGATTATTTCCCACTGCCTTTCATTGATCAGATTATCAAGAGGCCAGCTGGGAAGAGTCACTATTGTTTTCTTGACGGGTACTCTGGATATAATCAAGTGCCATTACACCCGAAGACCAGGATAAAACGACATTCACCTGTCCGTTTGGGGCTTATGCTTTCAGACGGATTCCCTTTGGTCTATGCAATACCCCGACGACATTCCAAAGGTGCATGTTGTCCATTTTCTCGGACAAGGTGGGTGACTGTTTGGAGGTCTTCATGGATGACTTCTCGGTCTATGACAATAGGTTTGATGCTTGTCTTGACTGCCTAGACCGTGTGCTTCAGCGCTGCATAGAGGTCAACCTTGTCTTGTCTTGGGAGAAGAGTCACTTCATGGTGACTTAAGGGACGATCCTTGGCCATATCATCTCAAACAGGGGTATGGTGGTTGATCCGGCTAAGGTGGATATCATTAGAAAACTCAATCTGTCATCCAATCTGCCTCAATTGTGGTCTTTTCTGAGGCATGTCGGTTTCTACCGACAGTTCATTCAGGATTTGTCGTATTGCCCGACCGCTCACTGATTTGCTGACGAAAGACATCGAGTTCCTTGTAGATGATAAGTGTCTTACGTCTTTTGAGACTCTCGAGAATATGGTTGTCACGG
The DNA here is from genome assembly GCA_037367405.1 of Ottelia alismoides. Lineage (NCBI taxonomy): Eukaryota > Viridiplantae > Streptophyta > Magnoliopsida > Alismatales > Hydrocharitaceae > Ottelia > Ottelia alismoides. The sequence continues at coordinate 325,710 of JAZKJV010000917.1, read as the reverse complement.
CTCTTGTCCTTCAGCCACCCGATTGGTCTCTCCCATTTGAGATCATGACAGATGCTTCTGATTTTGCCGTTGAGGTTGTGCTTGGATAGAGGATGGATGGATTGTCGTATGCTATTCACTACGCTAGCCGGACTTTAGATGCCGCTCAACATAATTACACCGTCACTGAGGAGGAGATGCTAGCTGTAGTCTTTGCTTTGGATAAGTACAGATCATATATTCTCGGATCTAGAGTGACTATCTTTACATATCACACCGCCATCCGGTACCTCATGGTCAAGAAGGATGCCAAAGCTCGCCTTACCAGATGGATCCTTCTGCTCCAGGAGTTTGACATTGAGAGGATAAGCTTGGAGTTAAGAATGTGGTGGCGGATCACCTCTCCCGCTTAGAGAACCTTGAGGAATATGAGCCCAGCGCACCTATTACAGAGACGTTTCTAGATGAGGCGATCTTGGCTATCACCTTGCTCCCATGGTACGCCGACATTGTGAACTATCTTGTCGCCAAGACGGTTCCACAGGGTTGGCCCAGGCAAAAACTTGAGACCTTCCTTGCGAAAGCCAAGTTTTACCATTGGGAGGATCTCGTCCTTTATCATGAATGAGAGGATAGCATCTGGAGGAGGTGCATTCCTTAAGAAGAGCAGCATAGCGTCCTCACATACTGCCACAAGCTTGAGGTAAGAGGACATCATTCTGGGAGACGGACAGCACAGAAGGTGCTCCAATCCGGCCTTTGGTGGCCTACTCTCTTTAAGGATTTTGATGAATTCGTGAAGAGATGTACTGACTGTCGGAAGATGGGTACTTACGGACAGAGGGACATGATGCCCATGAATCCCATTCACTTTTGTGAGGTTTTTGATGCATGGGGGATTGCTTTCATGGTCCCATTTCCAAAGAGTTAGGGGTTTGAGTACATTTTGCTTGTTGTGGATTATATGAGCTGTTGGGTTGAGGCCATCCCCACCCGAGCCGCAGATGCTAAGACCGTATGTCGCTTTTTGAGGAAAAATATCATTTCATGGTTCGGGGTACCTAGAGTTCTGATTTCAGATGGGGGGTCTCACTTTATCAATGACAAGGTTAGGGCCCTTGCAGATGAGTTCAGCATTGACCATTGTGTTGCCACTCCATATCACCCTCAGACTAATGGTCTTGCTGAAGTATCGAACAGGGAGATCAAGACTATCTTACAGAAGATTGTCCGTCCAGACCGAAAGGATTGGTCACAGCTTTTGGACTCAATCTTGTGGGCTTATCAGACTTCCTTCAAGACACCATTAGGGACATCTCCCTTTTGTCTCGTCTATGGCAAGTCGTGCCATCTACCAGTGGAGATGAAGAGCAAGTCACTATGGATAGTTAACAAATTATTATTGGATCCCGAGAGTACAGGAGAACAGAGGAAAGCAGAGTTGGCAGCCCTGAAGGAACTGAGAGATACAACCTTTTCTAGCAGTCTACAGTAAAAGGAAAAAGTGAAGACATGGCACGATTCTCATATCAGGCATAAACAGTTTGAGCCCGATCAGCGTGTATGGTTATTTGATTCTAGACTGAAATTATTTCTAGGGAAGTTACAGAGTAAGTGGAAAGGACCATATGTGGTCAGGAAGGTACATGACAATGGTAGTATTGATATATCTGAGTTGTCATCTTCCTCTACCTTTCGCGTTAATAGTCAACGCTTGAAATTATATCTTGATCATGATCCGTCGACCGTTGATGTTGCCCCCATTCATTTGGTATGAGATGTGCTCTTTGACTCACATCACTTGCATTTCATACATGATATCACTTCTATCTCACACTGTATAGATCCATTTGTCCATATCATTCATTCCTTCTTCCGTATGTCTGCCACCCCATCGTCATGTTATGATTTTTCTATACTTAGGACGTACTTTGTCCTAAGTATAGGGGGTGCACACATTGAGTTATGATCTGTATATCTCTTTTCTTCTTTTCTTCTTTTCTTCTTTTCCTCTTCTATCTTCCTCATCTATCAAGAAGGTGCCTCCCCTTTTTGTCAGTCTTATATACTTAGGGCATACTTTGTCCTAAGTATAGAGAGTGTGCACCCTGACTTTCTTCTATTCTTTGATCCTCTCCATTGTCTCCTCTTCTGGTCTATACTTAGGAATATCTTACCCTAAGTATAGGGGGAGACAATCTGAGTATGATCTGTTCATTCCCACCCTTGACCCTCCCTGCTTTGTGTACAGTCTGCTATACTTAGGATTATTTGATCCTAAGTATAGGGGGGACGGTTGACTTCTCATTCGTTTATTCATTCATCTCTTATTCATTTATTCGTTAAACTTTTCTATACTAAGTATGCGTTATGTCTTCTTTTTCTCTCTGATCTATGAGAACATAGCTCAAGCTAAGTATAGGGGGTCGTATATACTGCGTATATACTTTAGCCATAACTCGTACTTTTGAACTTTCTTAATAATTATGGCTAATTATACTTATAAAATTCATTAAAAAAAACTTAATAACAAGACTGAAAAATCTTTTGATCTCATCTACTGGATTTTTTTCGTGTGTTTTCACTTCAGACCAAAATTCATTAAAATTTCAAAAGAAAACTCCTAGAAATTACAAAACCACTAAAATCTTCATAAAAATCTTAAAAATTCTACAAAAATCCTAAAAATACAATTTCAATTTTTGAATTTTCTGTATTTTATTATCTTTATGTTAAATTAATTTGAAGAATTTTGGACACTGTTTGATATGTTTCATCCTCATTTTAATTTCGACCAGCCATTTGTTTCACTGTTCACTAGTAATTTTGACTTTAGAAATACCAAAGAAATTGAGAAAACTCTAGAAAAAGTACAAAAACATTAGCAAACTATAAAAAGCACAAAATAATTTATTTGTATTTTGAGTATTTTTCCTTGTTTTTATCTCTCTTATCTCTGTTGTATAAATACTCCTTATATATATTAAATCTTTATTAAAAGAAAAAGAAAATACAAAAATACAAAATACAAAAAGAAAATACAAAATCAGTAAATTAAAAATCAAAATATATAAAATATATAAAATCAAAAATTAAATAAAAAATATAAAAATAAAAAACCCACAAAAATAGCTTAATTGTAGGCATTTGATCACTTTCACATTTTTTAGCATTTGTGCCTCGATCTATCTTGCTTGCTCTTTGAGTTCGACCTCTACACATACTTGCACTATACACATCTTTGTTGTAGAGTTATAATAAATTTTAACTCCATATATTGCTTTACATTGTTTGATTGATATTGTGGGTTAATTGTTGACTTAATCGAGACTTATCAAGGGTCGCCGCAGCGACTTTGTCTCCTCCTTGTGTGAGACATTTAGACCCTCGTAAATCTCAGCTAATCAGCAGGATCATCTTTAGCCTCAACCCCATTTCTGGGTTCAATATTAGAATTAAGAGATGTGGGGAAATATATATAAAACATGCTCAATTTATAGTAAGAAATACGTCGTTTAATAAGGTATTGAGTGCATCCTGCATATCTAGCCGGGAGTTTGATGACCCTCTTACCCTTTCTTTTAAGCAATATTGTCATCCAATTACTCCAACTCTACATTTTAAACATCATTTTTAGTCTCATCAGGAATCATAGCAGTATTAATTGATGCTTGTTTTATCTTTGGATCTTGCAATTCAGTGTTAGTCACATCAATAATAGCAGGATTACCATAAAACGCTTCTGAAATTGTCACTCAAGAAGTAAATAAAAGGATTATTTTCTTCAGCTCCTCTATTAAGACAAACATTCTTACTTGATTGAATCTCCTTATGAACATTATTACAGTACCAAGGTTTTAAAAACCAAACCGGACATCAAACCGGACAGGTATTGGTTCTTAGTTTTTATGATCTGACCAATGAAACCAACCGGTAGTACCAGTGATGACATTAGCTGTTCAAAAAATTGAAAAAGATCGAACCATTGAATTGTTGATTTTGTTCGTATGGTTCAACCAGTCGAACTGTGTTTATCCGGTATATTATACATATTAATATGAAAAAACTACGTTATATTTTCGAGGGTTTGTACATTCTTATCCTTCCAAGTTTTTCTAATAATACTTATACCTCCTTTTTCACAATTACACGTGTGCCTTTATATTTTTACAAAAGACATAGAAATGGCTTTTTATTAGTACACGTGTATTCCTATATTATATCAACATAAGGATAATATTTTGAATTTGTTAAGAATATATGAGCACATGTTAAATAACATAAAAATAAGGGGTATAAATATTATTAAAAAAACCGTGATTGTATTTGTAATCAACATCATCCAAGAACTGAAGCCCATGAAAGTCCTCTTCACATCTAGTCCTCCTGAAGAGGAACACTCAGAACACGACAGAGGAGAATCAAAGCACTGATATCCTTTTTGTGTAGTAGAATAACCATGGAAGAATACCTTATTGTCACGAGAGTACAGTTTATTAACTCTAGAGTTATTTGCATGCAAAAACAAGCACAACCAAATACCCTAGGTGACAGAGAAAATAGTTCTTGACCCAGATAAATGTGTATATATGGATATTCGTCATTTAAGACACGCGATAGCATTTTTCATTAAGTAAACACTTGTAAGGGTAGCCTCACCCTAGAATTTTTTGAGAACTTTTCGTCCAAAGAGAAGAACACGATTAATCTCAAGAATATTCCTATTATTTCTCTCAGCAACACCATTTTTTGTGGAGTGTAAGCCCACGAGGTTCCATGATTAATTCCTTTCCCAACAAAGTTTTTGTAATAGACTCGATCAAGTACTCTCTAGCATTATCTGAAAATAACCTTTTTATCTCGGCATTGTGTTGTCTTTCCAAAAGGGCAACAAACTCACCGACTACACCAGGAACCTCAGCCCCTATTCTTCATAATAAAGATAGTAGTATGTCTTGATCAATTTTCAACATAGATAATGAAGTAGCGATATCCCTCCCAACTATGAATATTGTACATCCCCATACGCCAGAATGCACTGCTCAAAGGAATGAGTGGATTTTTTAGTAGAGATTGGAATCGTAGTTTGTATTGTTTTGCAAACTTGCATACCTCAGACGATACATTGACCTGACAATGATGAAAATATATCAGGCATCAACTTTTGTAAAAAAAGAAAAATCGATGTGACTCAGCCATTCATGCATTTTTTACTAACGTAGAGTTACCCTTCTCGATCCTACCCTTCCACCGAAGCAAGGTTATGAATCTCTGATTTATCATCACAATCTTCATTTATTTTCCCTCTATCTTGAACCTTTCAACAAAATCTATTGTTAATTAATCGTAATTAACAAGTAACTCGCTATTAATAATTAACCCTAATTATTGTACATAATTAACATCTTTTTGTTTTCTTTATCTTCCCTTATTTTCTTCTTATTAAAAATCCCCAAAAAAGATAATTATTGTGTATATATTTATTTTTTCTTTTAAAAATCACAAATGAATTAAAAAGAGGTGTCTTTATCCATTAAAAATACTTCCAAAAATTCTACTTTGTACATAGGACTTGTTTTAACTTTTTGTTCAACATGAAACTTGTAGATCTCATTGAGATATACAATTTTTATGTTTTAAATTTTTTATGCAAGTATATTATTTTAATTTCCTTTCTTTCTTTTAGTGATAATCCAATTGGGCCCTAGAACTAGGGATGAAAACGGATCGGATACGGATCAGATATGCATATTTCCATATCCATATTCGCTTCATCTATATCGAATACGAATACGGATACGGATATAATTCGGATATGCATTATGGAAACCATATCCGTAAAAATATGGATACGAATCCGAATCAGATATTTATCAAATCCAAATATGGATCAAATAAAGAGCGGATCCGAATACGGATCGAATAAAGAGTGAAATCCCAATATGGATCCAATAAATATGAAATCCAAATACGGATTGAATAAAAACCACATATGAATATGAATTGATTTTTTTATCAAAGTTCATAATGATTTTGAAAATAGCAATGAAATATAAATAAGTTGCGTTATGACAAAAGGGAGTGTCGACGTGACATGTATTCTTGACTGGAAGCAAAAAGGGGATAGGATTTCATAAATTTTGTAAGCGCTCATACCCAAAGAAATAGAAATTTATTAATATTGTTAATATATTGTATTATATAATGTATAATACTAATATAATAGCATAAGGTTGTAGCTTATATTATATTAACTAATATATAAAATAATATTAAATATTGTATTCGGATATCTGGATCCGAATCCGGATATTCAAGCTATTACCATATATGTATCTGTATTCGGAAAATTTTTACAACCTATATCCATATCCGATCCGTATTCGATTAATATTCGGATATGGATATCCGTATCCGATAATTTTTCGAATACGATAAGCGGATATTCGGATATATCCGTATCCGTTTTCATCCCTACCTAGGGCCGCCCACGTGGCCCTCTCTCCTTCTGCCACCCACTTCACCTCTTAGCAGTCAGATCGGCCTTGATATGATGGTTGTACTCTGACCACGCCATATTGCACACGAACCCTCTGATCATCTTGACCTTTACACGTCCTCCTTGGCCATTGAATCACTTGATCCAACAACCATAGTGTCATCTTCTTCATTTGAAATGGACGCCACCTCGCTGTAGCCCTCTCTTCTCCCACTTTTCCCTATTGCCCCGTGTTGCCTCTCCACTCACCAATCACTATCCCAGGTAGCCTTATCTCCCTGCTTCCTCGCATAGCCATTAGCATTCCACAACATAAACCCTAGGGTTGACGCAAGGTTGTTAAAAATAGCCGACCACCTTCTGTAACTGCTAGTCTATCTCCACAAAACCACCATTTCCGCCACTGTATCACCTTATCTACCCTTCGTGCGAGACTTCGCCTTAGTCTTATTCCCCTCCCCGTGACACGGGGAGGTGGAATTGAAGAGCGACCATGGGCTCAAGTCTCTGATGAGACCCATGGTCTCATACTGTGCCACTGCCGCCCCTGGCCGTTTGAGCTGCTCCAAGCGACTTCCAGAGTACAACAAAGATTGGAGGACCTTTCAGGTCCTCGTCCCAGGCCACTCCATTCCATATTGTGATGGTTCTTTAAGCTCCAGGTAAGATCCCCTTCTTCGTTTACTTTGTTTTCTTTGATTTAATTAGCTACACCCGGGACTTCTGAGTTCGATTTACTTAGCCTACACCTTCGTTAGACCTTCCTCTCCTTCGCGAAGGGTCCAACTCCTCCTTTCCGATCCTCCAAGACCCCCTCCTCCACAAGCATTCATCTCCAATGGAGCCAGAGATGAACACACTAAGGGCTCCACGTACTACGTCCTGCAACCCTCCATTTCATTCGCACGCCTTGGTTATATTCCTCGCTAACCTTTTTTGTAGGTACCGCCTTCAATTGTCAGACTTCAGATGGAGCTCTGGTCTAGAGCTCTACCTCCGGTGAGCATGTGTCGTCAGCATCCAACGAGGACTTCCTCTCTGTCTCCTACTCGCGAGCTTCATCGCCATACTTCTAGGAATCTTCTTGAAGCATCAAAATCAACGAAGGAGCAAGGTGGAGCTCTATTCGTGCCTCTATGGTATGGCGGAGGAGGAACCATGATGAAGTACATGCGCCGCTGGAAGGTGCCCTCCAGCGCTATGTGACGGTGCTCCTAACACCATGTTGCTCGTCCAAGGCAGGTAGGTTCGATGGGACGGAGCCCCGCTCGGAGTACCCTCGAGTCGACACGTGGCCTGAGGCACGCGTGTTACCACCAAGCCTCTAGTTACATGTTGGGCACGTGATGGTTCGGGGAAAATTGCGTCCATGCCTTGAACTTCTCTAAAATTACAAAACGCTCCTCCCTACGTGTGCGTGCCTCATGTACCGCATCTGGGAAATTTGCATTAGGCCTCACTAGTTATGTAAAATTACAAACATTCTCTTGACAAGACCTTTTTTGTTGCATTTTCTCTATTTATTTTGCATGTTTTATTAAATTTATGCGCTGGACTTAAACGCTTTTATCTTGAGCATATGGACTCCATTTCAGTTGATTACAATCGTATTATTTTCCTTATTTGATGCTCTTCATAATGTCATGATTAATTTATTGATTTGACATCTGGAATTGTATGTTAAAGCAAATGTATAATGTATCATTTGCTAGTTAGTTAAATGTCATTAAAATGAATTCTGACTTAGATTTATTGCATCAAATGCCACTGATATTGGATCGTTTCTTAATGCTCATTTATTTGATTAATTTAGGGGTATAATTGTGTATTACTATATGTTTACACCTCATGGCATTATGTAGCATGTCATCTATATTTTAACCTGTATGAATATTAAATAAAAAAATATTATTTTTATCTATGCACCATGCATCACATTACATGCATTGCATACTATTCTGTATTGTGTTCATGTTAACCTAGGTTTAGAAATAATCACTAAAGATGACCATTAATTTCTGATTGATCATCGAAGAGGCTTGTGTCCCTGTGTCTGACCTTGGTAGACTTGCCAAGTAAAAATTTTCTCTACCTATTCAAAGGTGTGGTACTCGATAGATCTATTTTCACCTCATGTACTATGATAAAATGTGACTCTTAAAGAGGTGAAAATACGATAAGTCACAAGGTCCTGGTCGATTCAAGCAGGAAGATGATTCAAGCTATCCACAACCAAGCTAATTCAAAATTTCTTTCTTGTATGCAAGTCTTTTAGAACACATCATATGTGATCAAAAATCAGCCAACAGTGCCATTCTTTAGTAATCTTACTGAAAAATAAAAGATATATTAGGAAATCAGGGATGTGAAGTGCATCGCTAAGGAAGAAAAGGTAGACAATAGGAATCATTCATTTTATAGCAACACTAGCAAGAGACCCATCTGCAATGACAATCTTCTCTCTACCAGATAATAACTTATAATCATGAATTCTCATATCACATATCATGTGATCGAAGGCACCATTATCGATAAGCCTTTTAGATTTGGTAGAGCAAACATTTCCGTGCTCTCCTTGTATTAAAAGTTGAACCACTGCCTATCAATTGAAAATAACTAGATTCTTTTGTATATGAATATTTCAAGTAAGACTGTAACTCCATGATGATATCCTTTGCCATGTACGGTTCTTCGGATGCTCCATGCATCGTAATGTCACTTTCCGGTAAATTTGAGCCCTTCAGACATTGACTATCTCTCACAGATACTCCGTCAGCCAGCTTGAGTTCACTATCAACAACAGAACACTCTTGCACATCAACAAACATTTGGTGTGCACAACTACACACACATGACAGATCCACACTTCTCAACTTGATCCTCAAAGGGGCGGAAAAACACACCCCAGCAAGGCCCACAGGTCACCAACTACCAAGAGAAGCAACCAACAAAAATGACGATCAAGCACAGGGTGCAAAGCTTCTAGCTAAGGATGCAAACGGTCAGATACGGATACGGATGTAGGTATTACCATATCCTTATCCATTTTTAATACGAATGCGGATGCGGATACGGATATTAACGGATATTAAAACTATCTTATCATATCCTTAAAAAATGAATACGGATGTAAAACGGATACTGATCGTACACGAGTAATGTTAGAAATACTCTATAGAATTGACTTAACTATATAAGAATTGGATGGAAAACACATGATATTAATTTTGTAAATGTGTTTGTATAATAAAAATTATATAAATATGGGGGATTTTTTTTAAATAATTATTAAGAAATTCATAATTAATTAAATAAGCATCAAAGAAAAAAAATTAAAAAAATAGGCATCGATCGGCACCTGAGGTGCCGATTTGGGGCGCCCCCTCCAAATCGGCACCTCAGGTGCCGATTTGGGAGATACCCGTTGGCGTCCTCTCCAAATCGGCACCTCAGGTGCCGATTTGAGAGGCGCGCCAACGGCCCTCTCCCAAATCGGCACCTGAGGTGCCGATTTGGGAGAGGGCCGTTGGAAATTTGCCAACGGTCCCCTCCTCCCCATTTCCTATATAAAACGCCCCCCCCCCCCCTCATTCCATCCTCCTCACAATTTCCCCCTCTCCTTCTCCTTCTTCATCATCTCCCCATTCATTCTCTCTGGTTCCCTAATTCTGTATTCTGAAGTGCGATTGCTGCTCTCGATCGATTAATCTTATTCAAGTAAGAATAAGATATTTTTGTTTGTAGATTTTGTTCTGCGTTTTTTGCAGGGTTCTATCAGTGAGGACGCTATATCAGTGAGGACGCTATATTATTATATTTTGGATAACATTTCTTGTAGAAGACACGCATCTTCCAAGTAATTTTATTCATGAATTTTTATTAAATTTAACAATTAATTAGTTGTGCAAAATTCATGATTAGTTAAAACATATTTCAAAATAATTATTGTTTATTTTTAATGGTAAATCATTTGTCTATGAAGTAATCTAATGATGTTGGACAATAGTGATTATAAATGTAATATGAATTTTTTAATGTCACTCACATTAGACATTTAATGAAGAAATTTTTGTAATAGTTATTTAAATCGAAATTAAGTAAGTAGGGGACAGTAGACATTTTATTAGGAGATTTTTGTAATAATAATTAAAAAATTTGAAATCAGTTAAGGACAGTTGACATTTTATTATGACATTTTTGTAATAATTATTTAAAAAAATAAATTAATTAAATAGGGGACATTACACATTACATTAGCATTTCATTTATTTAGATTTAAAAGTGCACAAATTCATGTTAAAATTACTGTCATTTAGATTTGGAATCGAGCGCCGAGAGGGTCTCTATACAGCGCTGGCAGGACTCACTGTGGTAAGCACCGATGAGCCCCCAAGACTGGACTTTTGGATTCCATTTCTGAGTGATTAGTATATCAATTGAATTATTAATTATTAAAGATAACAGCCGAGTGAAATGTTATTTTATTTGTAAAGTAATTGTTACATCCGATTATTAAGTAATTATTTTGTGTAATTAAACTAATTAAATCATTATTTTATTCGTATAGATGGCCCCCAACACCGCTCATGTATTAATATATTGGGGAGGATCGATTGATGTCTCTGATGACCACGTAGAATATATTGGGGGTAAGAAACGGATGGTTACATTACCATGCCAATTAACTTACACTGGCTTACTGTCTCGAGTTTCCGAAGTCACTGACATTACCATGCCAACTAACTTACATTAGCATTCTATCGTAACGAGCTCGATACACAAGAACTCATCAGGTATAAAAACTGTAATACTCATATTAATTTTAAATTATTGTAAACTACAAGATCTAATTTTTTTTCTAAAATACAGATGATTTGGACACCATACGCTGAAGTTGAGATATCACAATTGCATCCTATCTGCAGAAGTGGACAGCCTGTATGGATGAGTCGTGTTCCCCTTATTTGTTACGATCTTGTAGTGATGCACCTACCTGATCGTGTGATGCGACAATTTGGGATGCGTCAGCACCTTCCTGTTTCTGTGGAGAGGATAAATGCTATATCTAGACGTAACAAAACCCGAAGTGGAGACATCCTAAACTGGGCTACTATACATCGACAGTACGTGGATCGTTGGGCTGATAGGGAAGCCACAGTTGTTCATGAGCACCCGGATTCTGATACCGATCTTTATATGCAATGGTATTGGAATATCACAAGAAGATGGATCCAAACACAGATTCCTCCTCCTGCAGTAGCTTACCGACCACACGGACCAATGGAAAGACGTCTGGTATGTTTAAAAACTCTACTTATTCTATTGAGATTCAATTAAATCATTCTTAATATATTTGTAAATGGACTAGGTGGATACGATTGTACAAGGAAGAAATAGTATGGAACAACTTAGACGATCAACAGACTTACCTACCGACATGAGGACGATAGTCGAAAATACAATTAGCATGTTCGATGAAACACTGAACATGTTCTCCTTGATGTATCCCTTCCATCAATATGGGCATCAACACCGATGTTTGCTAGTTCAGGTTTTAGTTATTTGTTTATGTATAGTCAACTCTTATCCATATATCGATTTTTAGACATATAATAACAGCTCCTCATAAAATATAGGAGGACTAGGTGAGCAGGCATTTTTCCAGGGTCAGACAATGGAGGAGTCAATATTTGGCACCTCAGGAATGACATCTGCAGGATATAGCGGGCAAGGGTACTCATCAGGTCTTCAAGGACTCGCATCTCAATATGACCAAACTGGATTTGGAGCTTCAGGTAATAAAATGACTAAATTAAATAACAAATTTTTATCTTATGTATTATTTTTTAAAAGTTGAATATCTAATTCTTGCAGGATATGGAGAAGCTTTTAGTCAATCTCAATTTGCAGGATCATCATTTGCTGGTCCTTCGAGTCAGGGATACATCGGACATGAAGTTCCACCAATTCAACCAGGATTCGTATCTACAGGTAATAGTGTACTTAATTTATTACATTGCATTCTCCTCTTACTTATTAGGTAAGTTATTTGACATATAATGTAATTAACATCTTTCAGGTATGAGCTATATCGAGTATGGATTTAGAGGGTCTCAAATCGGTGAAGCCGGATTTAGAGGTTCAGGTATAAATATATTATACAATATACAAACTCAATTCAATACGTTATGTTTAAATTTTGTGATACTTATAACAATGAAAATGTCTCAATCTTGTAGGACCATCGCTTGTTGGACCTTCGAGTCAATTTGACTCTGGACCCTCTCAGCTCATACCGTCTACTCAATACAGTTCAGAAGATTTGCAGTCGCAGATATTTGATAGTGTTCGACAAATGGAGGTAACAGATTTTGATAGACAGTTGTTTGGTATATCCACGATACCACAACAACGTCCGGAGCCGCCTCGAATACCTTCTCCCGGAGTAAGGATCACGGAGCCTCCTCCATCAGAGCCGCCTCGCCATTCAACAAGTGTACGAACGTCAAGGAATCAGGAATCACAAACAATCGAACCGCCACGGAAGTCGTCAGCTAGACCGCATCCTCCAGGGCATGTTCCAACACATTCAGAACAAATATCCAAGCAGAAGAAGAAGAAGACAACACATGAAGAGACTCACAAAAAATTAGGAGATGGAGGGAAAGGAAACGACAAGGGAGGTGGTGCAGGAGGTGGAGGAGGAGGTCTGAAGGGATTTATGAAGATATGGAAACTTTAAGTTATTGTAAATTTTTTTCTTATTATTTGTAAACTCATATTTCTTCTCTTATGAATTTAATAAAATACTTGTAATTTTTTAAAATTAATTCATGTCAAGTTGTACCTTTTTGAGTTCACATATATCAATGATAAATGATGTTGTTCACACTCTCAATTTCTTCATATTTAATACAATATTGTTAACATGTCAATTATAAATATTCTAAGTATGTATCAATAATGAACAATATAATAAAAAAATAGAGATATACTTAACATTTTATAATAACGTTATCGGGAAGAAGATGAGACCACGAAGCTCTACTGATAGATCCAAAATAGTGTGATGAAGGAAAATATTGATATTTTATTTTTTAAATTTATTTAAGTAATTCCTCAAATTTACTCAAATGAACATAAATATAATTGTAGAATAATATTTTCTAAAATTATTTACATAATTCCTCAAAATATTTTTAAATTATTCATATCTAATGAAGATAATAATAATTTGTAATCTCTGGCAGTACTGAACTTGAAATACATTGTTGAAGGGATTTGATTTGTAAATTGCCCATCCCAAATCGGCACCTGAGGTGCCGATTTGGCGCCTCTGCCCAAATCGGCACCTGAGGTGCCGATTTGGAGGGGCGCCCCAAATCGGCACCTCAGGTGCCGATCGATGCCTATTTTTTTAATTTTTTTTCTTTGATGCTTATTTAATTAATTATGAATTTCTTAATAATTATTTAAAAAAATCCCTAAATATGGTAAAAGGAGGTAGAAAATTATGTTATATATGGTTAAAAATAAAGCTATGAGTATATTTATATATGAAAACGGATATATAATTACGGATACGGATGTTTGCGGATATCAAAACGATATCCATATCCGTATCCATTTTAAAACGGATACGGATAGGATGTCAAAATTTGTATAAAACGGATACGGTGACGGATCGGATACGGATATATCCGTATTCGTTTGCATCCCTACTTCTAGCCTACGCGTAGCAGCAACAAAAGGATATCACGCCAAAGAAAGAGCCAAAAAATAAGACACAGATACACATGCGGTGAGTCGCATGCAAGGGGGATCCGGGTCGAGATATTGAGCGGAGAGCACCGCGGAAAGAAAAGATCGAAAATCTTGATCTCGTGTTTGATCTTTACACAATCTCTCGTCGACTAGGAGTCACATCACAGGAGAAGAGCACGACAAGGGAAGAGGAACACAACACGGATCAAACCTCAAACTGGTTTTGATTCCGTGTAGAAATCAACCAATCCAAGCACATGAAGTTGGGGACACAGATTTACACGGAAAACCTTACAGAGAGTGAAAGCCATGAGGGCACACACGAACCCTAATCTTCCCGACAATATATTAGAGTTCTCTTCAGAATTCTGACACCGTTTGCTTTTCCTTTTTCTCTCTCCTATTGTATCTTATAAAAAAGATGGGATTTTTACCCGGCGGACCTTGTAATCTTTTGCAATTACCGCTACGACCTTTGAAATATCGATATTCCTCCCTCAACCCCATAAACTTGCTCCGTTTTACCCTATAGACCCTACCGTTAATTTGAGACTTTTTGAGCTAACTAGTTTGAGTTTAAGTTGAGTTAATCTAACACTATCAAATCCAAGGGTGGATTTTCTTCCACATCCCCTCCTTTCTTCTTCTCTCCTCCTTCCCCTTCCACTCAATCTCCTTCCTTCTTCGTACTTGCTGGACGAGCGGCAGACGGGGGGAGGGAGGCTTTTTGGATCGAGCGACATGCCGGAGAGTGGGGGTGCTTTCAATCGAACGACAGACGGGAGGGGTGGATTGACACGTAATGGATGTAATACCAAATAGCAGCATATAAACAAGAAGGCTCGAGACCTAGAAATGACTCAACAACCACCAAGCAGTATCCCACATTAAGGGACGTCAGCTACATGTATTCTTTCGAATTCTTTGCTTCCAAACCGTTCTAATCTGAGTCATGCCTGGTCTGGTCATCAAATTTGCATCCTAAAAATGGCCTTCACTAAATAATGATTACATCTTTGGGTCTGCCCTGACTTGTGATCGTCTTTGGTTGACAGACTGTTCACCAGTTATCGAGAAGTTTGAACGGAAATTAGCATGTAGCAAGATGTCTATACTGTAACGTGGTAGATAAATTGGTGCTTGTTTAGTATTGGCAGGGATCGCTGTTTCCTTCATGTCATCGAGATTACTGTTGATCACAGTGCGTTATCTTTTTCAAATGATTATGATGAGATTTTTCTGTTGCAAAAATGGTCAAAGCAATCCAAGGATTCACGTGGTTGATTGGGATACAGTTACACTTCCTAAATGAGGATGGCCTTGGCATTCACCTCTTGGAGACTATGAAGAGCCTTACTCTAGTAGTTGATCGCCGAGACATGGGAGCTTGTTTTTTGGAACAGCAATGCAGATTACTTCATCCCATTGCATCTATGGCATTCATGGAACGTGATCCACCTCGCACAGTTTTTTTTCATTCTGGAAGGATATCTGCACTGTCATGCTACAGCTACCTCAGTTTTCCACCAATCCTTGTAGATGGTTCCGGGGGCGTCTTCGACCAACATGCGAGAGCGGGGGGCAGCAAGGGAGGCGGCTCCGGGAGGGGAGGGGTCTTCGACCAACAGGTGGGAGGGGGGAAAGCAGGGGAGGCGGCACCGGGATGCAGGAGGGAGGGGGGAAAGCAGGGGAGGCGCCGCCGGGATGCGGGCAGGAGGGGGGAAAGCAGGGGAGGCGGTGCCGGGATGCGGGCGGGAGGGGGAAAAGCAGGGGAGGCGACGCTTTGTTGGGGGGGGGGGGGAGGGGCAGCGGGGCGGATGGGGGGTTGGCTTCAAGCGGAGGAGGCGGGGGGGGGGGGGGGGGGCAGCAGCGGGGAAGGTTGGGCTGGGGCTTTGGGCAGCGCGACACGGGTCGGACTTCGAGGAGGACGGCGGGGAGGGCAAGGATGTGGGGGTGGGAAAGATACACAGAGGAAGAAGAGGGGGAATGACATTGAATGTAAATTTGACAAACAAAATGGGTATAATGTAAACGAATATAACGGAATCCGGTTAGTTTTAACGGACAAATGGATGAGAGTTAATTTCAGGGTCTGTAAGGTAAGAGTTAGCAAGTTTATGAGGTGTGGGAGGAATATCGATATTTCAGAGGTCGTAGCGGTAATTGCAAAAGATTTTTTTTTTGAAAGAAAAAAGGGCCTTCATCGTATAGATGAGTGCCCAAAAACTTCACCATTAATCACCAAAAAATGTACACACCTGTAAACATGTCAAACAAATAAAAAAAATTACAAGTTCCAACACTCCGCTAGCGCTCGAGCATGCGCAACAATGTTCTCTCCGTAACACCGCTCCTGACGAAAAATCACACCATTCCTGGCAAGCCAGATCGCCCAAATCATCGACAAGACTCCTGTTCTCTCCATCTCCGTGCCATTCCATTCCGCTCCAATGGATTTCCAGAAATCAAATACACCATCTACATAAATCATATGATTCCCAAAACACTCC
The DNA here is from genome assembly GCA_037367405.1 of Ottelia alismoides. Taxonomy (NCBI): domain Eukaryota; kingdom Viridiplantae; phylum Streptophyta; class Magnoliopsida; order Alismatales; family Hydrocharitaceae; genus Ottelia; species Ottelia alismoides. The sequence continues at coordinate 308,958 of JAZKJV010000917.1, read as the reverse complement.
CATGCCTTCTTTGAGTTCTCACACCTGAAGAAAAGGTGGTCAGCATCTTCCATCTCACCCAAACACCGCATGCATGCAGGATCGGCTGACTGAACAAAACGCACAAGTCTGTCCCCGGTTAAGAGCCTTCCCCTTTTAAACAGCCACAAGAAAACCTTCACTCGCATTGGAACCCTCCATTTCCAGATCCTTCTACAATCTGCCACGCATCCGCCCGGGCCAAAAACCACTGACCCCTTCAGAGCCTTGTAAGCCTTGCCAACTGAGAATACCCCATCACACCAGGTCCAGCAGTCTCGTCCCTCAGAGGGCCCAGAAATATTATCCAGCTCTGCCAACATCATCAGTAACTCCTCCATTCTCTGATCTGAAAGTTCGTATCTAAATCTAGGGAAAAAAGATTGCCCATCCCACACATTTGCCACAGAACAGTCCGGATCCATTGCTAATGCCATCAATCGCGGAAACCTCATACTCAACGGCCCACTCTCACTCCAGTCGTCCTTCCAAAACTTAAATCCAATGCCATCTCCAAGGATCGGTCTCAAAAAGGGACGAATGTCCTGCACAACACCACATATTCCTCGCCAGAAATACGAGGGAGCATGCCCAATGACCCCATTCTCAGGAAGTGAGGAACCGTTCCCATAGATTTTCCTTATCAAAGTACATGACAAACTGCTACAATCACCCCAAATCCGAGTAATCCATTTGCTGATCAGCGCCTTGTTCATTTCCTCCAAACTACGCACACCCAAGCCACCATCATCCTTCGAGCATGAAACAGTTTTCCAATCCACTAATGGTATTCCGCTAGATCGACCAGACGACGACCAGAAGAAACGTCTCATGATACTCTCAAGCCTCTTTCTGATCCCACCAGGCAAGAGTCTGGATGAGAGGAAGAAGATAGGAATAGCAGAAAGGACCGAGCGCAACAACACTAATTTACCACCTCTGGATAGACAAACAGATTTCCATCCAGCCAACTTCTTCTCCATCTTCTCAATCACTGGTAACCAATCTGCCAATAGCATTTTCCCACTTACCAATGGCACCCCAAGGTAGCGTAATGGCAAGTTCCTACGAGGGGAACGCAACCAGCCAGCACAAGCCTCAATTTCAACATCATCTAATCCGAACGGGACAAACTCTGATTTCGCTCTATTGAGTCTTAAACCAGAAACATCACCAAAAATGTCGAGAACCACTGACAAGCCCCTACAGTTCTCTACTCCTCCTTCTGCAAAAAGGATTGTATCATCTGCATACTGAAGTAGAGGTATAGAAAGCTCTTCCTTTACAAATCCTTTGCAAAATCCACCTATCACTGCTCGATCAATCATAACAGACAGGGCATCCGTCGCAAGAACAAAAAGTAGTGGAGCCAAGGGGCAACCCTGGCGAACACCACGCTGTGGCTGAAAATATCCACTCTTTGGTTGACCGTTGACAAGGACAGCGCATGAAACAATAGTAATACACCTCTTCATCCACGAGATCCAAATGTCTGGGAAGCCTCGTCTGTACATAGAAGCCCATATGAAACGCCAATTCACACAATCATAAGCTTTCGAAAAATCCACCTTCCACAAGACTCCCTTTGTTTTCCTCCTACGCCAATCCGCAGCGATCTCCGAGGCCGTGACAACGCTGTCCATGAGCTGTCTACCAGGCAAGAAAGCACTCTGAGAAGGTGAGATGATTCTGCCTAGAACTCCCCTCAAACGATTGGCCAAGACCTTTGCCACAATTAAGTATATCGCATTGGAGAGAGCAATCGGTCTGAAATCCTCCACCCTTGTCGCCATTTCCTTCTTGGGTAGTAAGAAGATAAAAGATCTGTTAAGCCGATCAAAGCCATAGTTTCCATCTGTGAACTCCATCACCATTGCCAGCACCTCTTTAGAGACCAACTCCCAAAATTCCCTAAAGAAGAACATAGGGAACCCATCTGGACCCGGGCACCCGTCTGGGTTCAAATCAAAAACAGCCTCGCGAATCTCCTGAAGCTCGAATGGCCTCGTTAACAAATCAGCCTCACCATCAGATATGCTCTCCGCCCCCGTGCCCAGCCACCTAGAACCACTGTGTGGTAGACGTCTGCTTATGCTTTTGAAATAGCTTGTGACTTCTCTTGCAACCGCCTCCTCCCCATGAAACTCCTCGCCGCCAACTTCAATTGAGTGGATGAAGTTCCTCCTCCTTCTCCCATTTGCCACCGCATGAAAAAATTTCGTATTCGCATCCCCCTCCTTCAACCACTTCTGTCGGGACCTCTGCCTCCACTCAAGCTCACGCTTCCTATCCTCCTCCTCAAGGATCTTCTGCACCACCCCTCTACTGGCTAGCTCCTCCTCATCCAAACTTTTATTGTCCTCCAACAGGTCTAATCTCACCAATTCCTCCTGTGCCTGAGTACGCCTCCTCTCACGGTCAGCACGAGAGTCTCTTCTGAAGGTCACAAGCCTTTTCCGCAAAGCAGCCAATTTCAAAGCAATCCGGACAGTCGCTGAACCGTCCACCTCAAGCTCCGACCAAAAGGAGGTTACCATCTCACGGAATCCCACCTCCAACAACCAACACCGCTCAAATCTAAAGTAAGATGAATATCCCCTCCCAATGCAAGAGTTGAAGCAAAGCGGCGTATGATCTGATCTTGACCTTGGAAGGGATGTAACACTTGCCAAACTGAAAAGTTCAAGTGCTTCAACAGACAATAAAAACCTATCTATTCTAGATCGAGAAGAAGAGTTTCTCCAAGTATATTTGCAGTTTGCCGCATCAAACACCTCCAGAGCTAGTTCCTCCACCATATCTGCAAATAAATGTGATCCGGGATCCTGCGCTCCTCTCCCACCAGGTTTGTCTTCCGCATACAGTGTTACATTAAAATCACCACCCACGAGCCACACCAATGTTGGAAATCTCTGCCTAATGTCTCGCAACTCATTCCAGAGTGCCTCATTGGTAGAGGACCCCGTAATGCCGTAAATCGAAGAAACCACAATCCTCGATCGGTCCCTTCTGTTATCCAAAACAACAGTCACTAAATGGGTCAAAATGACCTCATCCACCATATCAAAAAGGTCTCCATTCCATGCCACAACAATACCCCCTGAGCTACCATTCGCCGATACAGCTCTGAACTCATTGAGATGAGGTCCAGAAGTGGAGTTCCATCTCACTGACTCCCACGAATCAATCTTAGTCTCCTGCAGACATGCTATATCAACCTTCCATGCTGCTAAAAGTGTGCCAATCGCCAACCTCTTATCTGGTTGACCCAGTCCCCTCACGTTCCAGGTTAACATTTTCATTGAGAAACAAAGGGGTTCGACCCCGCCACCTGAACACCTACAACTTTTGCTACCGCCAGCTCGAAGAACATTCCTTCCTTGCTTCCCAATGTCTCCGCGAAAACATCCTGCTCTAGGTTGCCAACCGCAGCCCTTTCACAAATTTCCAGCTCCATTCCTCCATTGGAAACCGCCAACTCCTGACCGTCAATTAAGCCTTCCTCACGCGATCGAGTATTCACCGCAACTTCCGCTTCACCTTCTCGCTCTAACTCTCTCATCTCCCAGCCTTGCGAGTCTGCTCGAAGCCGCTTACGCGGGAAGAAAGGCACGTGTTGTTTGTCCCCAATACCTCCCAATATTTGGACCGCACAATCTGAAGTCTTATGTTCATGCGAACCCTTCAACTTTACACGTCGACACGCTGCTGCTCCCTTCTTCACGAGAGCCCTTCCCCTAGGCTCGGGTTTCCTCAAACCTCTCTCACCATCACCAACAACGATCCCATTCCCCACAGCAAATCGCTCCCCAGCCCGAATCAACTCAGACGGCTGAAGCTTGCCACCATGAGAAGTGTTAATGGCGGTAAGAGGAGGTTGAGTTCGAGGAGTACCTGGAGACGAGAACCGGGTTGTGCGCCATAAAAATCCTTCTGATTTGTGCACCAATCTCTCCACCGAAGAGGTTAACGGAAAATCCATTTTCATGCAATCATGAGAGTTTAAATTCGTGGTCCCAGAAACAACCATAGAGTCCCCATCCCTTGAGTCAAAATGGCACTTGAATGCCTCCGAGTTTATCTGCAACGGATCCGGGAATGGTGTTTGACAATACGAAATCGGATTTGGGTTTTCCTCTGGATACACATTAATTGAGATAATTGGCAACGACTCCTCCAATTGCGCTTCGTTTGGATTCTCATTTATTACGCCACCCGTTTCGCCATCGGCATCTGTGGTCGATACAGTCTCCTTGATTCTCGCAATCAAATCCGCCGAATGATCTTCCCCGACGCCTTTCGCAGCGCCGCCGCTTGCACCGTGGCCGCCGCTCGCAGACTGCCCCTCCAACACCTCCAACCACAGCGGCACCGATCTTTTCCCTATCTTCATCGTCACACGTTGTGAGGATGAAGGTTTGTTCCCCTGAATGAGAACCACCACCTGCGATCCCTCCCCGGGTCGCAGTCCAGAGCATTCCATCTCCATTACTTCACCAATGTGCTCTAGCACTTTGCGAAGAAACTCCTTTTTCGACACCTCAAAGGGACGCCCGCCACCTTCACTCGCCACATCGGCCCCTCGTTCCCAGAGCTACCATCCATGAACCGAGGTCGTCGCCATGCGATCCTGCCCCTCATCTCCGCCGATAAACCATCCTCAAACGCCCCTCCGATCACCTCCTTGACTCCTTTGGATGACAAGCCTCTCACGCAAAGCAACCCACCCGGCAACCAAATAACATCGACTGCCGCTCCGGAGTCCTTTGCCAAAATCAACCTTTCTCTGATCCTCTGCAGTACCACCTCCGGCCCATCTCCAACAACAAGCCCATCCAGTGGCTCCTCTAAGTTTGAATCTTTTGAGAGACGTCGCAGCAACCATCCCATCTCGACCTCCGATAAAGGGCTTTGAGGATTTATGCGTACCTCAGCCACAGCTTCATCCGCGCAAGTCGCCCCAGCATTGTTGGGACCCTTCTTCAATGACCATGTGCCCCTCGCCACGCACTCCCTCCGTCGATGGCCTGGGTTTCCGCACCGGAAGCACAGCGGAGCAGGGGCCAAGCACTTCTTTGAAAGGTGGTCCTTTGCCCCACATCGATAACACCACGTTCCGATCACGTTGGTTCTCAGTGACCGACTTCGCCGCTTCGGAGTACTCCAGGGGCCCTCTCCCGCCAACTCCTCCATCTCTGCATCATCTCGCATCTCCCCTTCTTCATGATGACCATCGACTCCAACGCTCACTTTGTCGGTGGCCCTCCGCTCACAGGACGACCTTCCTCCCCATTAACTATGGATTATGTCAAATTAATCCATATTGCAAAAGATTACAGAGTCTGCCGGGTAAAAATCTCAAAAAAAATCCACATCTAGTGGATCCATTTCATTTTCGATTTTTACGGAAGTTTGCAATTGACGATGTGCATTAAAGCGAATGATTACTAAAACATGACCCCATGCAATACATCACTCTTTTACGAGGGCAGACGGATAAATCCAAAGTTTATAGGGACTAAGTTGTAATTACATAAGTTTGCAGGAGCATATATTGAAATCTTCAAGGCCCTTATCCGCAGCATCGTAGAGGTGGGCAAGCGGTACCGTCACCGTCACACCTTCAATCTTCGCATCCAACGGCTGGAGATTGATCGCAGACCCCTCCCAGCAGTCAGGCGGCGGTGTTAGGATCCTCGGTCCACGTGAGAAGGGCGCCGCACGTGAACGCGTGAAGAACAACTGCTCCTTTCCATATTAAAGAGATGGGGATTTTTACATATGGATCCTTTCGAATTTTATAATTTGCTTGCACATATGACCTTATAATTTTTATCACAGTTTACCGTACTGTCCTTCCGTAAGTGTAACATAGGAGCACACGTGTAATAACGAAAGATCGGTACTGTAGATTTTGTAAGAATATATAAGCGCAAATATAAATACAAAAGCCACACAGTAGAAGTGGTATGGAAAGAAAAATAAAATAATATGTGTAAAATTATCAAAAAAATAAAGATTACTCCCTATACAGTGAGCCTAAGTATGGGAGGAACCTTCCGATGACATTGTTAAAAGAAACGATGTGTTAGGTTTTTGTAATATAGACGTTGAATCGACTTCACCGATCCAACTCACTAACTCTAACACTTACAGAAGAAACAGTGTGTTAGGTTTTAATGTACAAGGTGCGCGTTTGCAATTTAATCTAATATCGTAACCCTAACATTGAGTTGTGAGGGTGCTTTTGGGGGTCGTCGCTCATTGTAGTCCAACATGTTGTTTCTCCTGAAAGACAAACAGAATCTGGGGAGAATCGCGAAAAAGTACATCGTTGAACCACTATATATCATTTTGTGTTATGATTGTGCATATTTTTCTTTTTTACGGTCTTTTTAGCTTGTTTTGTAGATCGAATCTAGACCCGCTACAACGTCCTAGAGTTTATGATAACGATTTTTGTGTTATTTTTTCCTCGTCTTTTCTTATCTTTTTGAAAGAACTATGATTTTAAATCATCATCAAGATGGTTGCTTCTCTTGGAGCTCTTGGAAGTTTATTTATGATAGGGATATTTACACCCATAACCCTGAGTAGTATGGTAATTACTCCAGGAACGTTCGATAATTCGTAATTACACGAGCAACTCCGAATAATGCTTAACTCTTACATGACATAACCTTACGTTATGTTTCGTTTGAGATGCATGTTATATTTGATAGTTTCAGTTAACAAAAATACAAAATTACCTCTAATACTCGTTCTTATTTGCCAATCATACAGTATAGTTCTCTCTCCAACGTCTGGGAGGGGCCGGAAAGCGGAGGTCGAGGGGGCGCTAGGAGGTGAAGGTCGAGAAGGCTGCTGGAGGAGGTGGTTGGTGTGAGGGGATGGGAGCACTGGGAGGTCGAGGCCGAGGGGGAGGGGGATGTCGGAGGCTGAGGGGGATGGTGGTTGATGATGTGGGTGTTGTGGGGGGAGGGAGGAGGAAAAAAGAATTTTTTTTTTCATTTCCTTTTTTTGCTTTTAATTATAATGGTTGGATCTAGGATTGGTTAGATTAACTTTAGGTCTTGTTAAGTTAATTGACTAAAATAACGGAAGGTTACGGGTGTGAGACGGAGTACTTATTCAGGGTCGCTCGTGTAATTTACGAATTATCGAATGTTCATGAGGTAATTACCAAACTACTCATGGTAATAAGTGTAAATATCCCTTTATGATATAAGTAATGTGAATAGAGGATAAATGGTAGTCTTTACTTAAAGTGAGAGGAATTTATAGAAGTGTGATAGGATATAAGAAAAGTAATTCCGAAAATAAGAAAAAAATTGAAGGAGATTTTCTTACCCCTATTAAGTATGAGAAGAAAACTATCCAACCATTACATCAGTGTTTCAAACTTCCATTGATGTTGAAATTTTCGAGATGACATAGTCAAGTCAAAATAAAATAAAGTCCTCTTAGATATTCAACACACGCGATGACTTCCTCTGTCTAAGTTGCTCTCACTCACACTGTTGTTTGACTTGGTCATTCTTTGTTGGGAGAACAAAAAAAGAAAGAAGAAATAGCAAAAAATCTTTCATGAGGAAAATCGAATTTTTGTTATTATTTATAATGAAAACCATGAAATTTAGACATTCCATAACGGTTCAAAATATAGGTAAATTCAAAAGACACTCATGACATATACCAAATACATACATGTACATACATTTGTACGGACATGTACATACTTATGTAGACACGTATGCAAACATACTTATATACAGAGTTTGTTTGGGCTCGCACGTGTTAAAAGTCGAGTATACGACAGATATGTTAGGGACTCATCCAACTAAGATCAGAAACTCCAAAAATGCGACGCTTACGGCACTCTGCCATATCTCTTTATTTAAAAGATGATACCTATGAGTAACGATGAAAATAGTCGGATATGAATACAAATATATGTGTTATCATATCTTTATCCTTTTTAAAATCTGAATGTGAATGCAAATATCACACGAATGTGTAAATTCATAATTATATCATCAAAATACGAATGAAAATGCAAAATAGATGATGACAATTCAGATACAGATATTTCACAAACGAATACGAATTAATTTACAAATATTTGGCATTCTCTAATTTACTTAAAAACTATAAGTATTTTATATTCACAATCACTTTAAATATATAAAAGATATATTAAATATTTTAATAATGACATGTACATAAAAGTAATTAAATAGCGTAAGGGAACTTTAAAAAAATTAAATAATATAAGAAAGCTTACTATAGTTATATGCATTTATATTATAGTATTAGTATCATTCATAATTTGAACATTCGTATGCTTATTCATATTTGTGTTTTTTATGTATTCGTATCATCCGAAAATTTAATATTCATTTGTGTGTCTTCTAAATTTTGAATATTTGTTAGAAGTAAGGATAGCATATTCGTATCCACCAGATATGATAACAACAGCATTCATATCCTCTATTTGACGAATACGATACGAACGAATACAAATATATTTATATGCGAAACATTTCTATGTTTTCCTTTAGAATCTGTATACATTGCTTTATATGCGACTATCAAATTAAATGTTCAGAACATATCTTCCTCAATTCATTAATCTAAAAGCTGCGTAAATGACAAAATAAAAGGTTTGAGATACAACAAGTTTTCAAAAATTTGATATCATGAGATTTAGAATGTGATGGATGTTATAGACAATTTTTACGAGGAGAGAGGTATAAAATCTAAAAAGAAAACGTTACGAAATATGATATCACAGGAGGAATCTAAATTTTAAAGGTTACTGGGTGTCAATGCAATTATCCCGAGCAATAACACGAATGTCCAGGGTCATGACAGCAAATATGGGGCGGGCCGCCGTGGAATGTGCAGTGGTGGGGCCTTACGCAGCTAACACTACTAAAATTAAATTGGATCAAATCCAACGAGTTTCAATGCAATTATCCCAGTTGAATGAACCTTAAAGTTGGGGTGTTTCATGGGTGTGCGTAGTTTGGAGGAGATGAACAAAGCACTCATCAGCAAGTGGATAATGCGGATTTGGGGTGATTGTAACAGCTTGACATGCATTCTGTTAAGGAAGATTTATGGTATCGGGTCTTCGCTGCCTGAGGATGGGGTCTTGGGACATGCCCCCTCGTACTTCTGGCGTGGGATTTGCGGTGTGGTGCAGGACATCCGTCCCTTTCTAAGACCTGTGCTTGGAGATGGCAACGGATTTAAGTTTTGGAAGGACGACTAGAGTGAGACTGGGTCGTTGAGCACGAGGTTTCCGCGTCTGATGTCATTGGTTGTGGATCCGGATTGTTCAGTGGCGAGCGTGTGGGACGGACAATCGTTCTTCCCAAGATTTCGATATGAGCTCTCGGATCAGATATTAGAGGAATTACTAGTGATGCGGGCGGAGCTGGATAATGTTGCAGGACCGTCTGAAGGGAAAGACTACTGGAGCTGGTTCGATGGGGTGTTCTCTATTGGCAAGGCATACAAGGCATTGAAGGGGCCGGTGGTCTTTGACCCGGGAGGATGCGTGGCCGACTGTAGAAGGATATGGAAATGGAAGGTTCCGATACGCGTGAAGGTCTTCTTATGGCTTTTCAGACGTGGTAGGCTTTTAACAGGGGATAGGCTTGCGCGTTTTGTACAACCAGCTGACCCTGCTTGCTCGCGATATTTGGGAGAGGTGGAAGATGTTGACCACCTTTTCTTCGGGTGTGAAAGCTCAAAGAAGGCATGTGAGTTATTTGGGAACCACGCGATCAACGTAGATGGTGTCTCTGATTTCTGGGATTCCATTGGAGCAAACTGGATTAGTTCAGAGAGGGAAAGATCGAGCGTTTTAGCTATGATTTGGGCAATGTGGCTTGCCAAGAATCATGTGATTTTTCGTCAGGAGCGTTGTTATGGAGAGAACATTATCGCGCATGCTCGAGCGTTAGCGGAGCATTGGAACTTGTAACTTCTTTCATGTATCTAACCTGTATACAGGCATGTACTCTTTCTGGTGATTAATGGTGAAGTTTTTGGGCACTCATCTATACGGTGAAGGTCCTTTTTTCTTTCAAAAAAAAAGTTGGGGTGTTTTAGAAATCATCTATACGATGAAGGCATTTTTTCCTTTAAAAAAAGTTGGGGTGTTTTGATTTCTCTCGTAGCGGGCGATGGAGAGCGATGTGGGGAAGAAGGTCAAGGGTTGGGGACGGAGGGCCACCGCCAAAATGTTTTGGAGTTGGTGGTGATCGGCAAGAAGAAGGGGAGACGTAGGATGATGCGAAGATAGAAGGTGATCTGAGTGTTGGAGAGTGGCTTAACGCAAGAGGTGATGGGAAGCATCACGTGACGAAGACCACGATCCATGGACGGTAGCACAGGAAGCGAGGGGGCAATGTGGTGCATGAAGGTTGCGGTCGTCCCTTCAAGATGTCAAAAGCTGGAGATTCTTCGGGAAGCACTGGAACACGTAGGTGAAGTTCTAAAGATGTCGTGCTCCGGATTGAGACCTGGGGAAAAATCGCAGGTGGTGATTCTTGTCTGGGGAAACAAACCCACCTCACCAAAACGTGTGATGATAAAGATAGGTAAAAGGTTGGTGGCGGTGTGGCTGGAGGTGTTGGAAGAGCAGTCTGCGGATGGTGGCCATCGTGTCGGCGTCAGTACTGCGATAACCACCGGAGAAAATCAGATGTTGGATTCTATGATGGGTTTCCAGGAAACGCCAACAATTACGGGTGCGAAAGGCGAAACAGAAGGTGTAATAGCTAGGATTTCAAACGACGCATGCATGGTGGTAGTTCCGTCGAAGATTGCGGAAGCCAACAAAGGAGGTATGATGGCTGGTATTTCAAATGATGCATGCATGAAAGCAGCGGTGCTGAAGTATTCAAATGTTGCATCGGGTTCGGGTCCAGTGGGCTACCCGATCTCGACTCTGGATCCTCAAGCATCTCCAAATCCACCGCAGAGTTTTCTGGAGGTGGTCAGGCACCCTATTATTTCAACGGATGGGGAGGATATGGTGGTTTTTGAGCCCACGAATTTAGAGAACTTGCAATCCATGAACGTAGATTCCTCTTTAGGCCCATCATTGGAGGGGTTACTGCATAAATCTGGTAGCGGTTGGTGGCACACAACACGGTTTTCTTCGTCGTTTTCTCCTCAGACGTCAGAACCTCCCCAATCTGCCATTATCTCTTTGGATGGTTGCCAACTTCAGCGGATGGAGTCAAATCTGGCAGGGAATTATTTACGGTGGGGAAGGGGTTCGTCAATGCAGGAGGTGCTGGAGTGTCGAGGGAGCCCGAGCTGTGTAGGGGAGGATCGCTCGTGACGAAGGGAGTAGTGGTGTCTCGACGCACAAGTATGAAGGGATTACGATAGCGTAAGACTTCAGACCACATGATGAGAAAGAAGGGGATTCTCAGGGCTGAACAACAATTACCATTCTTCCCTCATAAGCGCTTGTGAGCATATTCGCAAAGGTGGGAGACAAGCGAATTAGAATAAGAAGGTGAAGTAGAGGTTGTGGACGTAGCTGCAACAAATTTTCAATCGTGTCATGAAGGTTTGCTCAGCATCCATGAGGTGGTGTCATCTGAATTGGATTCTAGTGAAAGGGCCATGACTATGAGGCTGAAGCATAATGTGCTTACAGAGGCAATGAGAAACGAGGAAGGGAGGCTCTTCGAGTTGGCGGTAGCACGGACGGTAGGCGTTCAGATGGCGGGGGTGACCCCTACTGTTTCTCAATAAAAATTCTAACTTGGGATGTAAGGGGGCTGGGTCAACCAGATAAGCGATTGGCGATTGGCACCCTTTTGGCGACATGGAAGGTAGATGTAACATGTCTGCAAGAGACTAAAATTGGATGATGGGACTCAGTGAGATGGAGCTCCACTTCTGGACCTCATCTCAATGAGTTTAGAGTAGTGTTGGCAAATAGTAGCTCGGGGGGGTATTGTTGTGTCTTGGAATGGAGACATTTTGATATGGTGAATGAGGCTAGCTTGACTCATTCGATGACGGTCTTTTTGCTTAGCAGGAGGGACCAGTCAAGGTTTGTGGTTTCATTGGTTTACAACATTGTAGGATCATCAACCAATGAGACTCTCTAGAACGAGTTGCGGGCCATTCGGTTGAGATTTCCATCAATGGTGTGGATTGTGGGCATTGATTTCAATGTAACGATTTATGCAAAAGATAGGCCTGATGGGAGAGGAGCGCAGGACCCTGGATCCTATTTATTTGTTGATATGGTGGAGGAGCTAGCTCTGGAGGTGCTTGATACGATAAATTGCAAATACACTTGGAGGAACTCATCTTTTTGTTCTCGAATTGATAGGTTTCTAATGTTTGTTGAGGCATAAGAGGTTTTCAATTTGGCGACTGTTACATCCTTTCCAAGGTCAAGATCGGATCAAACACCAGTTTGTTTTGACTCTTGTAGCAGGAGGGGTTACTTGTCTTACTTCAGATTCGAGCGGTGCTAGTTGTTGGACGAGGGCTTTCGTGACTTGGTGACCACCTTTTGGTCTGAGCTTGAGGTGGATGGATAAGTGACTATCCATATTGCATTGAAGCTAGCAGCATTATGAAAAAGGTTAGTGGCTTTCATAAGAGATTTTCGTGATGACCGTGCACGAAGGCGTACTCAGGCACAAGAGGAAATGGTGCGACTAGACTTGTTAGAGGACAACAGATGTCTGGATGAGGAGGAGCTAGCCAGTAGGGAGGTGGTATGGAAGATCCTTGATGAGGAGGATAGGAAGCGTGAGCTTGAGTGGAGGCAGAGATCCTGACAGAGATGGTTGAAGGAGGGTGTGGAGAAGAGAGACAGAATGGGATATCTATTCCATAGGGCTAGGGCCTCTTATATATAGAGAAAACCCTAGAGAGTACAAGAGGAAAAATACATAAATACCCCTAAGGGGTTACGGAACCCGAAGGGTAAAAGGTTACGAAACCCGAAGGGTTAAGGATTATGGAACCCAAAAGGTTACAAATATAATTGTAATATATTAATTCTAACACTCCCCCTCAAGTTGGAGCATATCTGTCGATCATGCCCAACTTGGATACTAAGTACATTAGGCACTTCCTTGGAAGAGCCTTTGTGAGGATGTCTGCAAGTTGAAGTTCAGTGGAGATGGGTGGAGTGCTGATTCGTCCTTCTCGTACGGCATCACGAATAAAATGGCAATCAACTTCAATGTGTTTTATCCGCTCATGGAAAACTGGATTGGTGGCGATGTACGTGGCAGACTTGTTGTCACAGTATAAGAGTACAAGAGTGGCGGCTGACATGCCAAGTTCTGTTGGGCCTGTTTGGTTGCAGGGTTGGGAAGGGTTGGGTTGGCCCAACCCTTCCCAACCCTCCAACCAAACAGCCCAATCTTCCTCACAGATTACTATTCACAGGGGTACCCCTGCCCAACCCAACCCTGCCCAACCCTGCAACCAAACAGGCCCTTAGGAAAGAAACAAGCCATGTGATCTCACATGTGGCCTGAGCCATTGCCCTGTATTTTGCTTCCGCACTAGATCTGGATACCACTGTCTGCTTCTTGCTTCGCCAAATGACAAGGTTATCCCCAACAAACATGGCGTATCCTGTAGTGGATCAGCGGTCCTCAGGAGAGCTAGCATAGTCAGAATCTGTATAGGCGGAGATATTAGTGTGTCCATTCACCCCATAGAAAAGTCCACGTCCGGAAGATTCCTTCAAATATCGAAGGATCAAAAGAACATCCTGCCAGTGATTGTAAAGAGGCTTCTCCATATATTGACTGGCTCTGCTCACAACATATGATATATCTGGCCTAGTAATAGTGAGATAGAGTAATTTTCCAACTAAGCTTCTGTATCGTGTTGCATCCTCAAATGCTGGATCAGTAGATGCTGAATATTTTCTGACTTCTGCAGGGATGCCAGATGGCTTGCATCCAGAAGTCTTGCCTCAGTCAGAATATTGAGGCAACACTTTCTCTATGAAAGATGGAGCTCTGTAGTGCATATTACTTCGATGCCGAGAAAATAACGAAGTTGGCCGAGATCTTTCGTGACAAAGACCTTCTGGAGGAAGGCCTTGGCTTCCTGAATACCATCTACATCATCTCCTGTGATAACCATATCATCAACATAGATAGCAAGGATGATCGTGCCAGTAGACCGTCGTCTAACAAAGATAGAGTAGTCAGATGTTGTCTTCTGAAAACCAAGTGTGTTGATCTCTGTAGTGAGCCTGTCAAACCATGCCCTTGGGCTTTGCTTCAGGCCATAAATGGCCTTACGTAGTCGACATACATGCTCCCCGTCGACTACATACCCCGGCGGTTGCATCATGTAGAACTCCTCCTTATGATCACCATAAAGAAAGGCATTTTTTCACATCAAGTTGATAAATGGGCCAAGCCTTGTTGGCAGCAACAGAAAGAATGGTACGTATCGACCCCATCCTGGCAACAAGCGAGAAGGTCTCAAAATAATAAACTCCAAAGGTTTGTGTAAAACCTTTGGCAACAAGTCTGGCTTTCAACCTGTCAATAGAACCATCAGGTGATTGTTTGGTCGTGAAGACCCATCAACATTCCACAGGGAGAACTCCCGGGGGGGCACAGCACAAGATCCCACGTATCTCAGGAGGTAAGTGCATCCATCTCCTTATCCACGTCTTGTCGCCAACCTTGATCTTGCATTGCACTGAAATGATCTCTTGGAACGGTAATAGCATTAAGAGCATCTGCAAATCTCTTGCCACAACTAGATAAATCATCTGTAGAAGTAAAATGTGACATGGGGTGATACGCACATTTTCTTTTTTGCTTGCGTAGAGCTATAGGAGGCTCTCCAGGTACATCCGAGACAACAGTGGTGGGAGCACTCGAAGTGGTCATATCATCAAGGGACAGGCAAAGGTACAGACACTGGTGTAGAAGGTATAGAGGTACGCTGGCGAATATAGATGATTGGTGGAGGAGGGAGATCCAGAGGAATGTCACATACATTCTGTGTGAAATAACTTGTTTGCTCAAAGAAGGTGACATCAGCAGATACATAGTATCGACGTCCAATAGGATCATAGCAGCGATAGCCTTTATGGGTACGAGAGTACCCAAGAAAGACGTATTTGATGGCACGAGAGGATAATTTGTCAGCTGCATGAAAGTTATGAACAAAGGCAATACAACCACAAATTCGCAGAGGTATAGGAAAAGGAGACTCGGTAGGATAAAGTAAGGAAAATGGAGTTTCCCCTTTGAGAACTGATGAAGAAACACGGTTGATGAGATACACTGCAGTAAGTATAGCATCTCCCCAATATTGTTTAGGAACACTCATTTGATTAAGAAGAGATCTTACAATATTTAGCAAGTGTCAGAGTTTCCTCTCAGCTATACCATTCTGTTGTGAGGTATATGGACATGATGTTTGGTGAACAGTTCCCTGGGACGCAAAGAAAGAGGTCAAGTCATGTTGGGTTATCTCAAGAGCATTGTCGGTACGAATGATCTTAACAATGCTAGAAAAGTAAGTTTTAACATATTGAAAGAAATTTCTAACAATCTGATTAATCTCTGAATGCTCCTTTATTAGATAGACCCAAGAAGATCGACTATAATCATCAACGAAAACTATAAAGTAGCGATGACCACTTAATGTGCGGATCGGACAAGGTCCCCAAACATCACAGTAAACAAGATGAAAAGCAGCAGTACTACGAGATTTAGTACGAACAGGGAACGAAGTTCTATGGTGTTTCCCGAACTCACATGCCTCACACTGAAAGGGCTTCAGAGCAGAGAGTTCAGGAAACATCATGGAGATGACCTTGGAAGAGGGATGTCTAAGGCGTCGATGCCATAGGAGCGGATCTTCGGAGATAGATGCAGCACCAACAAAATTGGAGTCTGAAGGTATGTCAAGGTAATATAGGACGTTCTTCTCATGACCCCCACCAAAAATCTGCCTCGTCCGAATGTCCTTAAAATAACAACAAGACTCATCAAATATCACGCGACAATGAAGCTCAACACAAAGCTTGTAAACTGACAACAAGCTAAGAGGAAAATCAGGAGCACAGTGAACCCCCAAAAGTCGGAGTTTGGAAGTGAATTCCGTAGTTCCGACAGTAGTAATCTGTGATTGAGTCCCATTAGCGACTCGAACTGACTTCACAGAGGTAGATGGTATGGAAGAGGTGAGCAGACTACCTTCTCCAGTGAGATGAGTAGAGGCGTTGGAATCAATAATCCAAGCTGGAGTAGAAGTGATAGAAAAGTTGGCTATTGTACCTAAGGAGTGGCCAGAGCAACAGTTGTAGTGTTACTAGAAGTGGTAGGCCCTGAAGTCTGAAGGATCTGCATTAGGCAGGAGTAATCTGCATCATTAAGATGAACAGTCTTTCCACTGGAGGTAGGCGATGCTTCTTCCACATCATAGGCATCCTCATAAGCATTATTGGCGTGATAAAAACGTACACCAAACTTCTGCCAGCATCGTTCAGCCGGGTGGTTCCACCTCCCACAGTGAGTGCATGGGACAGTAGAGTCTCGCCCACGACCATGACCAAAGTCACGGCCTCGTCCAGATTCTCGTCCATGGCCACGACTTGGATCACAATCGCGTCCTCCTCGCAAGCCGTATCTGCCTCCCCGTCTAGATGAGGCGATGTATGCAAAGTTCTCCGTTGAAGGTAAGATAGGAGGCCAGGCAGTAGATGTCTCGAACTCCTCAAGTCATCCAAAGATGGCCTTCATTGTTGGCACTGTGTCTGATATAAGAAACTGCTCCTTCGCTGCATGGTACCTAGAATGCAGGCCATCAAGGAAGCGGTATACCTGCCAGACAGAACGCTCTTATATCTGTTTGGTGCAACGTGAGGGCTGGAATATTGCAAGCTCCCCATATAGACTGGATAGATGCCTGTAGTACTCGATGAGGGTAAAATCACCCTAATATGCCGACCATATTCTCCTGTAAATATCTGCAAGGCATGACTTCGTCTTCTTCTGGGAGTATGTTTGTTCGAGATCCTCCCACATTTCCTCGGCCGTATTTTTGTAAAGAAGATTTGAGGCAATATGAGCCTCAACACTGTTGGTCATCCAGTTGATAACCAAATAGTTATCAATCTGCCAGTTGTCGTACTTTGTCCTTTTCATCTAAAGGATCTTTAGTCAAAATGTAGAGTTTCCTCTGACCACCAATGAATACCATAAAAGATCGAGACCAGAGCACATAATTTTCTGTGCCCTTGAGTTTGATAGTAGTGCCTTGTGCCACAATATTTGTGGCCAAGGGCTTTGTCTCGGTAGGGGAATACGTCATAGTGGTCTTAAAATAGAAAGACAATCATGTAATCAACTAAGGATGCAAATAAGAGCTAAAAAATGCCCTAAAACTCACGTTTGCCCTGACGAAGGGCTGAAAATCCCCAATGGACAGTATATCTGGATTCTTGGAAGCGATCCGTGATGAGTTTTGGATCTCCAAAGAGTCGCACGGTACCTGTGGAGGGTAGCTGTGGGACTGACAACCTTCGTAGGAGGTCCTGAAAGCGCCGGGTAGCGCTAGCAGGAGGGTTGTTGCACTGGAGGCGATTGAAGGACCTTGTGCAGGGCCCTAATTCAGGGAAGAGGGCCCGCGCAGGCTTTTGTGAGGCTTAAAGGTGGCAGTGGGGATTTTAGATCAGAACCTCGATCTAGGATTGTTGCTCTGATACTATGTGGAGAAGAGAGACCGAATGGGATATCTATTTCATAGGTCTAGGGTCTCTTATATAGAGAGAAAACCCTAGAGAGTACAAGAGGAAAAATAAATAAATACCCCTGAGGGGTTATGGAACCCGAAGGGTTAAAGGTTACGGAACCCGAAGGTTAAGGGTTACGGAACCCTAAAGGTTACAAATATAATTGTAATATAATAATTCTAACAAAGGGATATGCAAATATTAAATTCTTTATTGCAGGGGCAAATGGGAGGAGGAGGAGGAACTGGATCCATTCGATCGAAGTTGGAGGTGAGGAGTTTCATGGGGAGGAGGCGATTGCAAGAGAGGTCACAAGCTACTTTAAAAACATGAGCAGACGCTTACCCCATTGTGGTTTGAGATGGTTGGGTATAGGGGTGGAGTGTATATCTGACGATGAATCAGATTTGTCGACGAGGCCCTTCAGACTACAGGAGATCCGTGAGGTTGTCTTTGCTCTAAACCATGATGCTTGTCCAGGACCGGATGGGTTCCCAGTGTTGTTTTTAAGAGAATTTTGGGAGCTGGTTTCTAAAGATGTGTTGGCGATGGTAATGAAGTTTGTAGATGGAAACTTTGGTTTATCGACTTAATAGATCTTTCATCTTCTTATTACTAAAAAAGGAGGTGGCGACAAGGATTGAGGATTTTCATCCGATTGTGTTGTCCAATGCAATTTACTTGATTGTAGAAAAGGTCTTAGCTAACCGGTTGAGGGAATTCTAGGAAGGATCATATCTCCTACTCAAAACGCTTTTTTAGGTAGACAGTTATGGACAGGGTTGCCTTGGCGTCGGAGACTATTGCATATTAACGTAGAAGGAAAATAAAGGGAGTCGTGTGGAGGGTGGATTTCTCAAAGACCTATGATTGTGTGGATTGGCACTTCAAATGGGCATCGTTGTTCAGACGGGGTTTCCTGGACAAATGGATTTCGTGGATGAAGATATGTGTAACGACTGCTTCTTGCACAGTCCTTGTCAATGGTCAAAGGGAGGATATTTTCAGCTGCAATGTCGAGTCCACCAAGGTTGCCCCTTAGCTCCACTATTGTTTGTTCTTGCGACAAATGCCCTATCTATTATGATTGATTGAGCGGTGATAGGAGGATTTTGCAAGGGTTTCATAACAGAAGAGATTTCGATAACTCTTCTTCAGTATGCATATGACTCGGTCCTTTTTGCGGAGAGAGGAGCAGAGAGCTGTAGAGGCATGTCAGTGGTTCTCGACATCTTTGGAGTTGTGTCTGGATTAAGACTCAATAGAGTCAAATCAGAGTTTGTCCCTTTCGATTTGGAGGATGCAGATATTGAGATTTGTGCTGGTTGGTTGTGTTCCCCCCTTAGGGACTTGCCATTACGATACCTTGGGGTATTGTTGGTAAGTGGGAAGATGCTTTTGGCAGATTGGATACTGGTGATTGAGAAGCTGGAGCAGAAGCTCACTGGTTGGGAAGTCTATTTGTTTTTCCAGAGGTGGTAGTTTAGTTATGTTGCACTTGGTCCTTTCAATGATTCCTATCTTTTTCCTATCTTCCAGAATTTTGCCCATTAGAGTTAGAAAGCGCCATGAGTGCACCATGAGACGCTTTTTCTGAACGTGTCAGGACGATCAAGTGGATTACCTTTAATGGATTAGAAAACAGTTTCATGCTCAAAGGATGATGGTGGCTTGGGTGTGCATAGCCTGGAGGAGATGAATAAAGCACTCATTAGCAAGTGGATTACATGGATTTGAGGTGATTGTACCACCTTGGCTTGCATTCTCATAAGACATTTTTAGTAACGGCTATTCGCTACTAGAGGACGGGATCATGGGGCACGCCTCCTCATTCTTCTAGCGAGGGATATATGGTGTGGTGCAAGACATTCGTCCCTTTTTGAGACATGTCCTTGGAGATGGAACTGACTTTAAGTTTTGTAAGGACGACTGGAGTGAGAGTGGGTCGTTGAGCATGAGGTTTCCACATTTGATGGCATTGATTGTGGACTCGGATTGTTCTGTGGCGAGTTTGGGATAGATAACCCTTTTTTCGTAGATTTTGATACGAGCTCTCGGATCAGATATTAGAGGAGTTACTAGTGATGCGGCGGAGCTGGATAATGTTGCAGGGCCCTCTGAAGGAAAAGACTAATGGAGCTGGTTCGATGGGGTGTTCTCTGTTGGCAAGGCATACAAGGCGCTGAAGGGGTCAATGGTCTTTTGACCTGGGAGGATGCGTGGCATATTGTAAAATGATATGGAAATGGAAGGTTCCGTTACGCATGAAAGTCTTCTTATGACTTTTTAGACGGGGTAGGCTCTTAACAGGGGACAGACTTGCGCGATTTGTACAGTCAACTGACCCAGCTTGCTCGCGGTGTTTGGGTGAGGTGGAAAATGCACACCATGTTTTTCTTCGAGTGTGAAAGCTCAAAGAAGACATGAGAGCTATCTGTGAACTGTGCGATTTGTGTAGATTGTATTTTTTATTTCTGGAAGTCCATTGGAGCGAACTGGATTGGTACGGAGAGGGAAAGATCGAACGCATTAGCTTTGATTTGGGCAATGTGGCTTGCCAGGAATTGTGTGATTTTCCGTCAAGAGCGATGTTATGGAGAAAATATTGTCGTGCATGCACGAGCGTTGGAACTTGTAACTTCGTTTATGTATCTAACATGTATACATGCGTGTACTTTAGGTGATTAATGGTGAAGTTTTTGGGCACTCATCTAATTGATGGGGGCTCTTTTTTCTTTCGAAAAACAAAAAAAAGTTGAGGTGTTTTATATAAATCCTCCCAATACTGATGCCACATACAACCAAGATTTCGGAACCGAACCGCAGATTAAATTAAAAATTCCAATAAAAAGATTAGATCGTATTAGACTATGAAATCAAATCTGTTCAATCGAATGATAATACTATTATTTTTTAAATAGATCTGGACTATTTTTTTATCTCAAATACAGTCTTCTTTAAACTTCTTTTACCTTTTACTTGTATTGTTAGTCTTCGTTACAATTCGAAAGCAAAACCCGTAATTGAATTGATGGGCTTTTTAAAATTCACATCAAATTCGGGGTCTGCTATGTAATATCGCCTGCCGGCGTTCCAAGTGGCAAGTGTGTGGGCCCCCCACAGAACCGACTGCTTTCGTATGATCCAATTTTCTGGAATACCCTTGCAAAGTCAATTATGTTATCAAGTTGCTCCTCCGTTCGCTATTTTACGTTCGCGGTCAAAAAGCTGCGGCGACGGCGCGTCCAAATCATTCGCGATTCGACAGGACGACAGTAAAGTAGAGGGGCACAGACGCAACTTTCTCCTTCCCGAGTTTGGGGCTCTAGAAATCCCAGCCGTCCGTAGTGATCGATTTCGCACGCCTCCTTCATCCGCAGCTCATGGGCCGGGGATGCCGTGCCTCTCTATAAATATTTAAGGTAGTGGGACCCAGACTTTCTTCCCATCCGAGATGGAATGGATAATCCTTGTGTTTGTTTTGGTGTTGAACGAAGGGTTAAGCATGGGTAACCCACTCCCCTTCTCTCACGTGTGTCTCCCATTTTTCTTTTTTAAAAAAAATAAATAAATCAATTATGCTTATTAATTCTATCAAAAAATAATATATTATACCATCATATCATATAAAAATGATAAACTAATCCACTTCTACTCACTTTTCCAAATTTCAATACAATCACATCACAATAGCTACTCACTTTTTCAAACTTTAATACAATCATATCACAACAAACACACTTCTAACCCACCCCCAATTTAACTCTCTATTCAAACACTAAAATTCAAAAACGAGTTACCCTCTACCAGTTTAACCCGCCTTAACCCGGGTTTGAATTGTTTGAGAGAATTTGAATAAAGAAGGTTATGTGATGTCACATTGAATTGTGATGAAATTCCAATCCAGGAACGTAGAGATTACCGTACCAGTTTAACCTCCCTTTTGAGAGGTTTAACCTCTCTTTTGGAGGTTTGCCTCCCTTAACCCACTCTATCTTTCTCCAATGTGGGCCTCACATTTTCTCTTTTTTAATACATTAAATAAATCAATTCTTTTCCATCCACTCCATCAAAAGATTATATCTTATACCATTATATCATATAAAAATTATAAAGTACTCAAGTTCTACTCAATTTTTCAAACTTCAATACAATCACATCACAATAACTACTCACTTTTCCAAACTTCAATACAATCATATCACAACAAAAAACGCACCCCCAGTTTAATCATCTATCCAAGCACCAAAACACAAAAATAGATTACCCTCTATCGGTTTCACCTCACCCTAAAATAACTCGCTGACCAAAGTTTACACTGCGGTACCCGCAGGTTCAATATTATAAATATGCAAATAACTTTATTTAGTTATTTTATATGATACATTAATCCAAACCTAAATTCAGATCCCGGATTAACACACGGTGGTGATGTATGTAAAATTTCGATTTCCTTGTCGAAATGGGATTTTGAATAAACCAAACTCCGGGGAATTTAATGTAAATAACCCCGGAAAACTGAAGCACGCCATCCCGCCCGACTGCTTTTACTTTTTACCCCCACGGAAACTTTTACGTCACGGAATCACCCACCCTAACAAAACCCACAGTCCACAGAACAGAGCAGCAGCAGCAGTAGAGAGAGAACGAGAAAACGCAGAGAATAAGACGCCGCGGTCAGCTCACCCTTTGGCCACCAGCAGCACCAGTCTTCGTTATCCCTCCCTCTCTCTCCTCTTCCTTTTTCTTCTCTTTCGCAGAGAGAGAGAGAGAGGGCAGAGCAGGGGAGCAGAGGAGGACCTCACCGCTGACGCGCATGATCGCCACCCTGCGCAGCCTGTGATATTTTGCATCCGGTGCCCTCCACACGTTCACGGTACAATTGCATTTGCACCCTTCTTTCCACCCGCGATATAGCATCGGGCCGGGCCGGGCCGGGCCCAGCCTAGCCCAGCCCGAGCCCGGTTACATTTAGCGGGCCTTCGGACCGGGCCCAAGCCCGAGATTTTTTTATAAACCCAGTCCAAGCCCGAGCCCAACCCGCAAGTTCTTGGGCCGGGCTTGGGTCAGGCCGGCCCACTATCTAATCTTGTATACCTACAATGCAGCTTGTATTTGGGTCTGGTGAATATTTGTCCTCTCAATTCATGGGACGGACTTAATTTTTTGGATCTTGAATTTTTTAATCAAAAAATTTAACATTAATAACTTATATAATGACTGTTTATACGGGTTTTTACACTCAGTACCCTGTGAGCTTTTCAAAAAAACAATTATGCTCTTAACTTGTTTACAAGTTTATATTCTTACGAAATTGACAGTATTGCCCTTCTTTCAGCCTAATACTATCAGGGAGCAACTTTAATAACAGAAGGGTGCTGTTATGAGTTTTTTAAAAAAATAAAGAACACGAGTGGCTCACACTGTCAGTAAATGTTTATATACATGTAAAATTCTAGTTGTTATTATTATTGTTATTGTTATTCATTTTTACATGTTTTGCTCTCTCTTTTTGGATTATTGGATTTTTACCATTATCTATGTTTTAAAAAACTGGATGCTTGGATATACGAAATCCCACTGAATCATCTGGATATTTTATTTTATTCTTCTATTGCCTGGAACAAATGGAAAATAGTAGATTGGTCTTATCTAAGCCCAAACATGTAATTGACTAAATAAAGGCACATTATCTTATCTTAAATTTGAAATAAATATATAAAAAACTTAATAAAAGATTC
This sequence comes from Ottelia alismoides, assembly GCA_037367405.1. Taxonomy (NCBI): domain Eukaryota; kingdom Viridiplantae; phylum Streptophyta; class Magnoliopsida; order Alismatales; family Hydrocharitaceae; genus Ottelia; species Ottelia alismoides. The sequence goes on along the minus strand of JAZKJV010000917.1, from coordinate 285,420 downwards.
AAATTATTAGAATATATACCTAAAAATAATAAAAGAGGTATTTATGGGCTCCTATTCGGGCCGGCCCACGGGCTTTGGGCTCGGGCCTGCTGTAGCCCGGACCCGGCCCGAAATCAGAATTGGGCCTAAATTTAACCCAAGCCCGCCCATTTATTGCTCGGGCTCGGGCCTGGGCAGGGGCTTCTTCGGGCCGGGCACCGGGCTGGGCCGGGCCGGTCCTAAAAAATGCTCATCCCTAGCGATATGTGCTCTGGTCCACTTGTAAAATTTACAAAATTTCAATATCATACCTTAACTTTAAAAGATAATAATGTGATATTCGATCTTTAATATTTATCTTAATCCAGTCTTTGACTATTGAAATTTAATTAATCGTTTTGTATTTTCTAACCTTAAATCACAATAGATCAAAAATCACATTTAGACAAATATCAAAGATCAAGAAAAATATAAGAGAGTTTGACATTTGAAATCGAGTGTGTAGTTCAGAGACTATTTTAAGGTGTTTATTTGTATTTAAGATTATCTCGACCTTAATTTGAGCTAATGTCATTTAGCTTAGAAAGATAATTATGTGTATATGATCAGCTCAAATCCTTTAGCTTCACCACGTTGTTGATCGCCATGGTATGTTCAGGTAAGGGATAAGAAATAATGCAGGATAAGTTAGATTTTCCCCGTTCCTGCTCAGTTAGCTTGAGAAAATGAGGGGCAACAAATGATCTTTAGATATGGTATGTCTTAATTTGACTGGAGTTTCTCTATTCGTAAGCCTGATAAGGGGCAATTTTATTGTAGGATACGTAGCACGAAAAGCAGCTTCAGCTAAAGTTGCTAAGAATGAGAAGGCATGTATTTACAATCATCATGTTTTCATTCCTTTCGATTTTGATACCTTTGGATTCCTGGCAACTGAAGCGGTAGAGCTCCTAAAAAGAGTCCAAAAAATTATACACAGTAACGTTATGGTTCTCATGTCTATGAACAATGTGTTTCGAAGAATTGAATTTGTCATCCAAAAAAAATTGATGACACAACTTGTTGCTGGTCTCCCATCAATCTTCCTATAAAACTTTAATTTATTTTGTAACAAATTATTCAAATATGGCATTGAAATGAAAATATATAGGGACATAAGTATCATTTACTCATTTATTTTAAAGGAAATACGGTAAGTAGAATTTGATTTTTTCGAGAAGTGTTGCTATAAGTAATTTTGAAAGAAGACTATATTCAGTTGGTTTGAAAGGAAAAGAAGGGATTAATACTTCACAAAAAGATATGATGTTTGATTTAATCATTAGGAACTCACTTTTTTCTAAGATACTTTATCTGCGATAAAATCTCATTATCCTGCAATAATTAGAGTTTAGTTAATTAGACTACTTAAATCTTATTTTGCAAGAGTATACTTTCATTTTTAAATCAGGACACCAAAAATTCAGTGTTTTTGTACGAGAATCGAGAAGCTTAAGCTTTCTATTCGATATAATTTCTTATTGTTGTGTTTAGTGTTATACAAAGTGGATCGGTGAATCGAGCTTGGATCGGTTTGATTAATCGGTCCCCACGGTTCAGGTTAAATTGGCACAATTTTTGACTCGACCACTGGTCCGATCGACTATTTACAACTTGGTGTAACCTCGTTCAATCGAAATTGAACTACTCAACCACAATTCAAATTTAAATTTATATTAAAATAATAATAACAATGATGAGTATTGAACGCATGACCTCTTCTAACCCATTAATAAGTACTAACCAACTACTCCAACTTAACTTTTTGTAAAGATTGGATAATAAAGATAATTAACCTATCATTATGCTAAAGTATTTTGTTCAAATATCATTTATATCTATGTTAATACCATTCACTGTTGCATATTCAAGAAAATATTATATATATATATATATATAAAAAGTAATATGCTTTAATTGTAAGTGTGTTTGAGTGTATATTATGTACATGTTCTAATCTAATCTGATTTAATTACTCGGTTCAATCATTTTTCCTTACCAGTTCGGTCTAATTTTGTTACATGTCAAAAATAAGATAAGTAATTGCAAATACGTGAATAGTTGTGGTCCCTTTTTTGTAGTTTACCCTACAAAGACCCTCCCAGGAAATGTTTTGTTCTCGAGACATGGAGAAAGACATTTTCCCCCTCCCCCTAGGCGAGGCGATTACCCTTCCAGCATCTGCAACGCGATTGGTTGCGTCCAGATACGACAAAGCGACCCTTCGATCTCTGTTGACCATCAACAAACATCTTCTTCAGTGCGATTGAGAAGCAAGTCTGACCTTGGCATGTAGGAGGATCCTAGGGAAACATTGTTGTGTCAACAATGCTTATCCCTCGCCTCCCACCGTTGCGAAGACCTTTCAGCAACAGGGGAGGTCCTCAGCCTCCCCTTCAAGGCGAGCCAGCGGGAAGAGACCCACCATCCTTGGGGGCAAGCCTTGTTCACACACCCACTAGGGCAATCGATCCCTAGGGGTATGTTTGATTAATGGGATGGGGTGGGGTAACCTCCTATGAATAGTATTTGTTTGATTGGTTACGAGGGTTGGAAAGGGTTTGAATAAGGAATATGATGTGATGTCACATTTATTTGTTATGAAATTCCAACCCAAAAATGGAGAGGGATAAATCGAGTTACTTCAGAGTAATCCAGTAACCAAACGAACGGGGTAGCAAGGGGAGGCAACCCCAGTGTTCCTTGTTAGTCCATCCTTACGAGTACCCTCCACCATCTAGGTACGCCAATTTAATATGGGATGTTTTCCCTTAGGGGCGTTCGATTAGGGGGGTTACCTCTCACTTTGGGTGGGTTATCCTCCAAAACTCATATTTTAAATCCACCAGTGGGGCACACTCTCTTTCTATAAAAAATGTTTGTTATACCATCATATCATCTAAAAATTATAAAATACTCAACTTCTATTCGCTTTTCCAAACTTCAATACAATCACACCATAACAGCTACCCACTTTTTCAAATGTGAATACAATCATTACGTAATAACTATCCACATTTTCAAATTTCAATACAATCACATCAACAACCCTCCCAACTTTAAACCCACTAATCAAACACCAAAACACATAAAAATGGGTTATCCTCCCCCGGATAACCCACGAACCAAATGCACCCTTAGGGTGCATTTAGTATGCGGGTTAGGGTGGGTTAAATTGGTAGAAGATAATCTATTTTTGTGTTTTGGTGTTTAGATACAGTGTTAAACAGTGGGTGGGTTTGTTGTGATATGATTGTATTGAAGTTTGAAAAAATGAGTAGTTATTGTGATGTGATTGTATTAAAGTTTGGAAAAGTGAAGTAGTTTATAATTTTATATGATATGATGGTATAATATATTATTTTTGATGGAATTGATGAAAGAGAATTGATTTATTTAATGTATTAAAAAAGATAAAAAGTAGGGCCCACATGGGAGAGATAAACAATGGGATAGGGGAGGTAAACCCCCGAGTTTTACCCCTTACCTGAACGGGGCCTTAAGATTTCGATGATGTGAAGGATAGAAGATATTTTGCTTAGTGTAAGTACAAGTTGAGGTTTACAAGTACTTGTTATTGTTGCTTTTGCCTTTTTACTCGGTGGTAATTGAGCAAGAGGAAATGCTAAGGATTTTACAACAGTTATCCCATAATGATAAGGAAGAAAAAAATTATTGATTTGGCCCAATATGAGCTCAAGGAAGGAAAGGTATGGGAAAATTGTCTGCTCTTCGGATTATTATCAACCAGACCTTTACCTTTTTGTGTCAAGGGATTAATTGAGACAATAAAAAAAGCATGGAAGATGACAAATCCCCCATTCATACAAGAGGCTGGAGCTCAATGTTGGAGGGCTAAGTTGTGTTCTTCTACAAAAAGAGACCTAACATGGAATAGAGTGTCATGGCACTTTGAGGGTAATCTCGCTATTATTGAAAAAGAGCAATAAAACACAATGATTGAAGAATACGACTTCAGCGTAACTCCCTTCTGGATACAAGTGCATCAAAATCCGATTCAATTTCATAATCGAGAGTTTTATGAAAAAATCATGAGAAAATTTGGGGAGATCGTTGAATTTGCTCCAGATCTAGGCGCCAACAGCCCCCTTTGTTATGATATAATTAAAGTCATGGTGAAAGTACCATTACCCTTCGTTAAAGAAATATAATTATGGTGAGAAAATGAGAGGATAATATCGCTACTGTTGAAATACAAGGTTCTTCCTAAGTTTTGCACCTTATGTGGTATGATGGGATGCGTTTACACTTTGTGCGCAAAGTGATCAACGGTAGGAACTTTTTTGAGAAAATACTGGAGCCTACGCTTAAAGTCCAAGTAAACAAAGCCCTAAAACCGCGATTTCTATTGGACCTTAGGGCCACGCCCTATTTCACCAGGGCTGGCCAGAATAAATACTACCTTGTAGTCTCCGACCGAAAGGATGCTACATGGGAAACTAAAAAGGGATTGGAAACAGAAGAACATGCTCCAATGAACTATAGGAACTTAGACATCCAAAAATAGGCAGTTGTATCAAACAACCTTCAAGCCACTGCGGTAAAGATGCATGAAAAACTTTCCCCACCAGCATTCACATCAAAGACGCCATTCACTAATAGTAAGCCAGCCAACATCAGTACCTCGGTCACAAGCCCCAACTTCGATATGGCCCCTTCTTCAATGGTAAAGACTATTGATATGCATATTGGAGAAGGAATTGCTTTGAACACATGGACCACCATTACCCTCATACCCAGATACAAGCCCTTAACCCATCCATCAGAAAGCCCTTTTGCAGACAAGGAGGGGACTGGTGAAAATGAAGGACTTTGCTCAGGATAGAGTCACTTTAGAGGACAGCCATAACTCAAGGAAGAAGAGAAAGATAATATAGGAGGGATCCGAAAATAAGGACATGAATGACAACAAGAGGCAGAAACTAGACAATCATGGTAGATCTGCATACTCGAACCATGGTGCCTCTGGCAACTGACTCCCAATAGCTACAAGGTTTGAGAAGCCCCCCCTGATTCAACATCTCTAAAATCTTCTCCGGGCCACATTTCTCTCATATTGCTTTATATCAGAAACCCATTGTAACAATAACCTAATAGCATAAGGGGTATAAGTACATTACTATTGACTCGAAGTATCATGCAGATGGCCTTGTCCTCCTATATAATGAGAAAATCAAGTTCCAATTTCTCTGAGCAGATACCAACTACATAATAGTAGATATCCGTTATTTTGGTTGCGAACAATGGAACCTAATGTGTATCTATGGAACACCCATGAACACAAGGAAAAAGGAATTTTGGAAGGAAATGGAGGATATTGTATCATAACTCTGCAATCATTTGGTGGTCATGTGTGACTTCAATGTAATATATAGTGCCAAAGAAAAACAAGGAAGACAAGCATGTTGTACAAGAGAATTCTCTCATCTCCAAAACTTTTGCAACAACATCGGCCTTCTTGATTTAAGACTTGCAGGACCAGCACTCATGCGGAATAATAGATGGGGTTATGATCGAAACATTAAGGAGAGATAAGACCGGGCCTTTGCCATCGGCGATTGGGCGTCGACGTTCCCAAATGCAGTAGTGCTTCATCTACATGCTATCTATAGTGATCATTCTCTAATTCTCCTCAAATTGGAAAGGAAGAATATAATCAAATCCAAACCCTGGAAGTTTGAACTGTGGTAGATGGAAGAGAATGAATTCCAATCAAAGCTCACTAACTTATTATGGCGTGAACAGGAGCATTAGCCCAATGTCCACAATAAGCTTCGAGCGATTGCGAATGGATTAAAAAGATGGACATCAAGAGATATAAGTAACTGGAAAAGAAAGAAAGCCCAAATATAACACACAATGCAAGCAATGTAATCACTTCTTCAAGACAACTTTTTCGACAAACTAAGGCTAGAATTAGAAAGAAAATATGCCCCTCTACTCAAAATCGAGGGAATGTACTGGCATCAACGTTCCAGACATCATTGGATATAAATGGGAGATTGTAACACTCACTTTTATCATCTCTATGCTCTCAATAGGGTAAGAAAAAACAATGACATTTGGATTAAGATGGAAAATGACTCTTATATCAGTAACATGGACTAAATTGCAAGCTACTTTATCTTCCACTTTTCCAACAGATTATGCAACTCTGTTTGCATGGACAGCATCCCTATATTGTTTACTCAACAAGAGAGATTATCGGATGAAGAAAAACAAAGGCTTGGCATAATTCCTGACAATGAAGAAATCTTCAAGGTCCTATCTATCATGCATCCAAATAAAAGTTCATGGCCTGATGGATTTCAAGCCGCCTTCTACCAGAAAACAGCTACCTCATAGGCGATGAAGTTATAGAACGGATAAGAGATTACTTTTTAAGGGGATATATTGATAAAAAAATATTAACAAGAGCCTCATTGGGTTGATCCCAAAAGCTAACCTTGTTAACTGCCCAAGGATTATCGTCCCATCAGCCTTACCAGCACTATATTCAAACTCGTTGCCAAGCTAACTGTAAACAGATTAAAGCACATTCTTATCAGACTTGTCTCCCTTAATCAAAGCGAGTTTCTCAAAGGAAGACAAATCACAGACAATATTATTGCAGCTTATGAAATTCTCCATAATATGTAGATGATGAAAATCAAATCCAAGTACATAGCCATTAAATCAGATATGGAAAAAGCATTCAACCATGTGGAATGGTGGTATATAATGCATCTACTGCTTCAGTTATAATTTTCAAGTAAATTTATCAGTTGTATCCAATCATGCATATCCACCTTTACCTTAGCGTTGTTAATCAAGGGTATGCCTTCAGAAATCATTACTCCAATGAGAGGTATCATACGGGTTTGCCCTCTTACCCCCTTCCTATTTGTCCTTGGTGCTCGCAACAACGAATCATCAAGGGATATAGTCTTCATATGACAATGGCACCGATTACTCATCTTATGTATGTAGATGACACTCATTTTCAGAGAGGCATCAATCCCAAAATCCAAGAAAAATTCTTATCTCTTATATATCTATGGGAAATACTCCAGGCAAAGGGTGAATTACGAGAAGTCAAGCATCGCCTTTAGTAGAAACACCGAGGAGCTTCTTTGAGGCTCAATAAGAAATGAACTCAATATCAAGTTCTCTTTTGACAAAGGAATTTATTTAGGTTGCCCCATGTCAACGCATAAACAGGCCAAGGCATTGCATGCCCATATTCTCAAGAAAATAAAAACTAAGTTTATGGCTGGAAAAGCAAAGCCCTCTCGCAGGCAGGCAGAACAGTCCTTATATAAGCAACCCTCTCAACGGTGCATGTTATTGTTGGACATGCAAGCCCACGACGAGCCATTATGCAATAAATGTTATTGCGAATATCATTCCCTGATCTGAAATGAGGAATAATTAATTTGCATAATAGGTCCCTTAGTACAATTAGGGTTACGTACCATGGCCATCTTAGTAATCATACAGCTGTTGATTCAATAATTGAATCATAGAGGCTGGTGCTTGGATGAATATCTAAAGAGTTAGATTGAGGACTCATCAAGCACCATCAAATGATTATTAAGAGATGATCTCCAGCCTGAGGAGGAGATGGCAATCCTCTCTCTGAGGGTTGATATCTAACCGTCCTCTTGATGCAGGTCCTCTGCATAGGAATAGAGATTTGAAGGTGTTAGATAAGTTAGGTCAAAGAATTGACTTAACGAGATCGAGATAACCAAAGTCCTATGTCGTATGTTGTCACGATATAGGCACGCATCCCCTGACCGGAGACAGATGTGTTACTATATGTCTAAGTATGTACATTTGGCAGACCAATAGGTTGATGACCTAATCAAGGTTTATACAGTGGCGTGTTGTTGTGCATACAAGGGCATATGAGTAATACGATCTCTTGAAGGGATCACACAGGTTCATTTACTGAAACGGAAGACATGAGCTCACTCATGAGATATTGGAAAGAATCAAATTCCGTGCACGGTCGTCTCACTTTGGAAGCTTGACTGAATTTGTAGGTTTGATATATATTTTTGGAAAGTATATGATCAAGACCTAGGTACGATATATGCTTTTGGAAAGTATATGATCGATACTGACTCCTAATGATCGAATGAAAAACTTACTGATAAAACCCTGAAGTAGACAATGTTAAATAGATCTTATACTTTGGGTTTATTATGAGTTTTCCAGTATGCAGGATGTACGTCTGTTGGGAATACCTGAGGGTGATGTGATCATAAATGATTGTATAACCATGACGCTTCCATTACGAGGGAGTGATGAAACGGGTTTAGATTTTAGTGACTCCTCTCAGTAGAGAAGTAATCTAATCTTAGTCCAATTGTTGGACATTGATCTGAATATGATTCAGATGCAATGAGAAGATTAGATTGGCGATCTTGATTTAATCAAGCATCTATGGGAGGCCAAGATCTGGATTTGAGATATGATCTCAATATCCAAGTCACTATACGTGGAACAATACCATCGTCATGTCCTTATATCCAAATATCCGCGGAGAAAGCACATTATCCTTGAAAGAGTTCATGGATAATTTCATTGTTGATATGTGTATCCGAGCATTGAGAAAATTGATGATTAAATGTGATTTAATTATCATGAATAATATGAATCTGATGCATATTATAAGGAGAGTTATCTAAGATAAATTAAATGTGACTTAATTATCAAAGATATGAATAATGTGAATGAGATTCATATTATTTGGGAACATGAGAATAGAGGTCCAAGATGATTAAATGTGATTTAATTATCATGGATATGATAAATGTGGATAGTACTATCCATATTAATCATATATATTATAAATATGATTTATAATATATAAGAGAGAGCTATTTGTAATTTACATTTGTTAATTAAATGTTGATGTGAATTGGATTCACATTGGACAATTAATTGAAAATGTAATTTGCATTTTATTTTGGGATGTGAATGTGATTCACAAATTTTCAATGGCAAGATTGCATTATTCTCAAAATAATTATGAATTATTTTTGTAGAATAATTTACAACAAGTGTTGTTGTAAAATCATGGAAATTTCCAAGGAATCTTGAAATATCAACAAGATTCCATGAGATTGCATGGAGATCTCACCCTTCTATATTGGAAGGGTGGACGGCTACAATTTCTCTATAGAAATTGGTAGCCGTCCACTCTAAATATGGAGAGTGAAATCTCCATCCAATAATCTCCATGTATGCTTGATTTAATTTAGGGTTGAATTATATTTTAATTTATCAAATATATTTAATCTAAATTAAATTATTTGTTGTTGTGTTCTTTCTAACAACATCTTGGTCAATAAAAGAAATACAAATCAATATAAGCCATTGGATTTGTGTTGTCCATGGAATGGATTCCAAAATATTGTAAAAGGAGAGACATCCCTTGTTCTTGGTTACAACAACACAATGAGAAACACAAGGCTCTCTCTATCTCTCCCTCTTTCTCTCTACACACCCTCTCTCCCTCTCTCTCATATGGTCGTCCACCATGTATACCCTAGAGAGAATCTTCTTCGCCGCAATGTCGTCGTTATGTTGCCCGATTGTTTACCTGTGGATCTCCGTATACTCCAGTGTGCCTTGCTCGTGAATAAGATGTCATATCTTGTGTGACAAGATCAGGAGATCCGTCGCTTGGATCATCAACATGGATTGCGAGAAGCTCGTGTTTCATCAACACGCTTGCAAGCATCTCCTTCGAAGGATTGGACTTGAGACAGGAGGTCTCTTTGTTTGAGAATCAATCACAACCACGCTTCAAGAGGTAATCCTATTACTTGTTTGTAGTTTAGACGAAACGATCCGAGAAGTGTTCTTGGATCATGTGATTTCGTCACATGAAAAAATTTAACTTCCGATGCATCGAGCAACTAGTGCAACTAGTCGCTCACGATCGCATACGATGCAATCCTCACGCTTCCATGATGCACTTAAGGATATCGCCATATCCTTTAAGTGGTATCAGAGCCTTAGGTCGGAGGTTTTGGATGCGATTCATAAACCTAAGAAGACTTGGGTTCGTTAGGGTTTGTAAAAGTTTTATCGCATTTCATTTTCGCATCTCTATTTTGTGATTATTTTCGAACCTGTTTAAATTGTTTAAACATGAAAATAATAACTATATTATATTCCTCATTAAATAATAAAATTGTAGGATCTGAGTTTACGTAATTTGGATTCTGTATGCTCGAGATATGATCCTTTGAATGAACATGGATCCACAATTTCGGGGAGTGTGAATCTTAACGTAATTAAAGAGTTAATTGAGGATTTAAAATGCCTTGAAATGCATGCAAATCACTTAGGTTCTATCGCAAATCATATTAGCAATCTTTAGGAACTTATTTTGCTTAATTTGGATTTATATTGATTGAGATATGGTATTTTTAGTAAGTGAGGGTCACTGCTGAAATTACTTTCCTAATCAAGAACCTAGTGATTGTCATTTAAGAAATTAGTGAAATTAAATGGTTTAATTTCTTGAAATAATTATGGATAAATATTTATGAAATATTTTAAGATAATTATCTCCTTAAATGGCATTGCCCTAACCAATTATTGATTAGATGTGATCTAGAATACAAATTGGTTGATCAACATTCCAACAAACATGTTACTTGAATGGGATTTGGGATTTGTTTAGCAAATCTTATTATAATGCTAATCAAGATGATTTTGATTATTATGATTATTATATGGTATAATTTTGGTTGAAAAATCGATGATCATTTCAAGTACAAAGTGATCTATTTTACATTATCCTTTCTCGAGGCGGATATGGTGTCTAGTCGGGGAGTGTTGGGGTAGCAGGTTGCACCGTGTGCGGTCTGTCCCACTCCCGTCGGTACTGGCCATGACAGCGGGTAGTGTTGGTATAATTCTTAAGAAATCATGATGTATTTCTAATTATTAAAATTCAAAATAATACGTATTTGAGATAATACCAAAATTTAAGTAACAATAAAGATTGTTTGTTGGATATTAATTCGATCTTAATTTAATATGATTAAATTAATTGAAATCCAATTAAAATTAAGACTCTCTATTATAAATAGATGTGTTATTTCCCTTTAAATAATTAATCATAATGAATATTATTCATAATGATTAATTAAATTTGAATATGATATGGAGGATCACATAAGTGACATCCATGCTATCCCGTCAAGGCAAAGGATTCTGTCGCCAGAGATTGTATATCGGAGACACCGATCCAAAGTGACAGCTCCTGCATACAAGACATTGGGATCGGGTCATTTGCTTCTCGATAGAGTAAGGACGTATGTGTAGTGACCCAATGTCGAGTCCTCATATTATTGGAGTGATATTGGATTGCGTATAGCAAGTTGTATTCCTATTGACGATTGGTTCAATTAGTGATGGGTCGACATCATCTTAGGGGTAATGGGCCCGGGTATTAAAGACCGAATTGAGAAATGCAAGTTGGACTTGCAAGGCGGAATGTTTTCCCGCTTCTTTTTATCCGAGTTGCAAGTTCTCGTATTATTGGGATGTGACAAAGACAAGGAAGGAGATCCCAGATCTTGCTTGAGATATACCGGTAAGTATATCTCTTACGTTTAAAGTGATTAAGGGAATGAACTTTCAGTGTTAACAAGGCAAGACAACTTTGATATAAAAACTCCCAAAATCAAAGTAAAATATGTATATATAATATATATACACTTATGCAAATTTCTTATTTCAGATAATCCTTCATTGAACCCACTCAATACTATACTCAATAATAATCAGTAAAATATCATTGATTGGACTCATGATCCATATATTGGACACATAATGTATGTGGTTGAAATGTGCAAGTTTCCTTATAATAATGAGGAATGACAATTAAATAGACAATAGGACTGCAACTCTAGGGTTTGTATGCTTCTATAGTCTTGATATCATTGAATGTACTTTGGAAGTGACATGTCAATGATGATCACAATTGTAAATTATCCTTGTAAAATCTAAGAAGATGATCTGGCATACATATGTGCTCTAGATATTTAATCATGAATGACATGGTTCTCTACATCATGTAGAATGGTGGCTTTACAAGAGATGATGTATACAAAATATTTGAATACCTACCTGAACCAATGTCTTTTAGATTTTAGATGGATGTAGATACGATGAGTGTCATCATTCTACTGTCTACACTCAAGTCATTCATGAAGCTTCATAATAGTCATATTGTATGAATTGAATGAAGTATGTATAGATGTTGAAATATTCTTATATTGAATTCTTTTGAGTTCAACATAAGAGATTCTTTGTCTTGAGCAATGGTTTCTTATAGATAAAGGGAGCGCAGTGGAAGCATGGGTCAGACCCTAGATGAGAAGGATAGTCAAAGAGTTAACCGTACTTCTTTGACTTCCATATGATATCCAAAGAGTTGGATGAATGCCAATACTGCAATAAGCCGATGTGTTGATAGTATAACTATCAAGTTTATCTAAAATCCTTGGAGAAGGACTCGGATAGTGCATCAGAATAATCTACATATAATCATTGAAATTGACTTTCTTATTTGATAAGATAAAGTCTAATAATTGTATCTCAATCTTCTAATGACACTTGCAATTGGTTGCATATGTATTAGAAGATTAGAACATTGATCTTAAGGTTTAATGGTCATTCATGTTGGAATTGATGCAATTGTTGCAACAATTTCCATTGGATCAATAGACTTCATATTTTCAGTGGGAGCCCTTAGTCTTAGAGAATGTCTCTATGACCTAGATATAAGAATACACTCTTAGTTTATTTCTAATTGTTGGAAATAAACATTACAACTGGAATAAACCTATCATAAAGAGTTATGATGGATATATTTAAGATAGTAATTTAACATCTAAGGGACTCTACTAAATTAGAAAATTAAAGAATGGTTCATTAAGATTTCTAATACCGAAAGTTAAACCTTATAAGATCAATGGGAGGATGAAGATCATTTGACAATGATTTTGCATCAATTCTTGAACATTTGTCTGTTGATTTGATCAATGGACAAGTAAGAGATGAAACTTTAGAATGTCTAAAAATTTCAGAACTTACATACTTATGAATATTGTATTCAAAGTAAATGTCTAATACACCCTTCTTTGAGAATGGTGTTAGATGCCGAGGTATTCAAGACCTCATACATATTGATGTATGTAGATGATCTATGTCATGATAAACATTATATGTGATATCTTTCGTGATTATTTGTGATATAAGATTTTTTCTTCAACTAAGAAACCTTTGAAATGTTCAAAGATTTCATAATTTTGATTTAGAACCAAAGTTTGAAGGAAGATAAAATGAATTTAATCTAACCTAGGCAGTCTGTACCTGTTAGATGAATTCAAGGAATACCTTATGGAGATATGAATATCATTTCTATCTCACTCCTCTTGATACACCTAAACTCAATAGAGTTATATGGAGATACAATTGGATCATGTATGACATGATTTGATCAATGATGAATTTTAACATAAATATCTCTTAGTTTCCAAGGTATATGTGTTTGTAGTAGAGACTACAATATATATATCCTTAATAAGGTTCCATGCAAGTAAGCTGGAATTTAGCATAAGAGATTGCTACTTCATTAAAAAATAGAGGATGGTATTGGATACCTACTTTATGACCTTGAGATTTTTTAAAAGATATCATCTCTGAGAATGTGATTTTCAGAGGATGACTCTATTGAGAATCAAGATGAAAATGAAGTAAAGGAACTCATTTAATCTTGAGATGATAATGAGGCTCATGAAATCGGAAACTAAAAGGACAATTAAAGATGAAACACTAATACGTCTTCAAATGAGTTTGAGGATGTATTCCATGTGTCAGTTAAGTTTGACAATGATCGGACTTCATGTGATGAAGCTCCTGAGGATCATGACATGGAAAGATGGATTTTAAGCAATAAATTCTAAAGTAGACTTCATATACAAGTGTTGTATATCGACCCTCGAGGATCCACCTATAAGGGTAAAACCTGTTAGGTGTAAATGGATCTTCAAGAGAAAGGGAACTTGATGAGAAGGTAGAGACCTTCAAAGCATGGTTCGTAGCCATGAGCTACACACCGAAGAGAAGACATTGATGAGACTTGATCTTCAGTGACCATACTTAAACACATCAAAACATTGCTAGCTATGGCTACACAACTTGACTTTGTCATCTTCAAGATGGAAGTCAAGATTGCATTCCTCTATGAATACCTCTTTGAGAATATTCACATGAAGTAGCCCCATGGCTTCATGCTTGAGGAAAGTAAGGTGTGCGAGCTAAAGAAATCCATCTATGGACTTAAGTAAGCTTCTTGTAGCTGGAACATAAGATTTGATGAAATTATAAATGTTATGATTTCAGATAAAATCTTGATGAACCATGTGAAGCTTAGTGGGAGTGCCATTGTGTTCAGCATGCTAAATGTAGATAATATCCTAATCATTTGGAATGATATAAGGATGATAATAATTATTTTATGATCTGGCTATTCCATACCTTGAGATATGATCTCAAAGATGCCTTTTGGATCTTAGTTCTGAAGGTATTTAGAAGCAAAGAGAAGAGGGTATTGGGACTATCACATTTGTAGTACACCTTGGAGATATTCCATTCTTGGAGATTCCAATAAAGGCTTCCTTCCCTTAAGATTTGGTACTGACCTATCTAAAGGGATAGCACCTCAAAGAGTTGAGGAAGTGAATGCTAGAACTGCTTTCCCTTGTGCATTAGTTACGAGAAGTCGAGTGTATGCTAGATGTATACGAATGCTAGATGTCTATCATACAGTGGGAGTAGTAAAATGTTACTAATCCAACTATAGAAATAAAATACTTGGTTGCAGTAATGACAATATCTTCAAAGATGAAAAAACTTAGAGATAGTGATCTCAAAGTCTTAACTTCAAAGGTTTAAGACCTTCTAGATAGTGATCTATAAGGGTCTTAACTGTAGATACCTTAGGAGATGGAGATCTCTGGGAATGAAGGCATTCTGATAAGGATTATGGAAATATTGGTTATAGTAATTATTGAGAAATAGTGTCAAGGATACTATAATAACAAGATTGAGTATTGGTTGTATGAGATGCAACATTCGCATTAGATGCGAGCACTGTTACTAGGAGATATGCAAGTGTCGTAAAAGGACTTGGCATAGTTTTTTGAGAATAGAGTGACTGATCAGCTTACCTAGTTGTTTTTCTAAATAGCCTATGATTGTCACATGAGTGCAGGTTTAAAGATTAGCTCATTAATGGCTCTTTGGGCTAGTAGGAGATTGTTGAACATGCGACCCCACGGAGAGCCATTATGCAATAAAGGTTATTGCGAATATCATTCCCTGATCTGAAATGAAAATAACTAATTTTCATAATAGGTCCCTTAATACAATTGCGGTTATGTACCATGTCCATCTTAGTAATCATACAGCTGTTGATTCAATAATTGAATCATAGAGGTTGGTGTTTTGATGAATATCTAAAGAGTTAGATTGAGGACTCATCAAGCACCATCAAATGATTATTAAGAGATGATCTCCAGCCTGAGGAGGAGATGGAAATCCTCTCTTTGAGGACTGATATCTAACCAACCTCTTGATGCATGTCCTCTGCATAGGAATAGAGATTCGGAGGTGTTAGATAAATTAGGTCAAAGAGTTGACTTAACGAGATCGAGATAACCAAAGTCCTATGTCGTATGTTGTCACGATATAGGCACGCATCCTCTGACCGGAGATAGATGTGTTACTATATGTCTAAATATGTACATTTGGCATACCAATAGGTTGATGACCTAATCAAGGTCTATACATCAGTGCGTTGGTGTGCATACAAGGGCATATGAGTAATACAATCTCTCGAAGGGATCATACAGGTTCATTTACTGAACCGAAAGACATGAGCTCACTCATGAGATATTAGAAAGAATCAAATTCCATGCACGGTCGTCTCGCTTTGGAAGCTTAACTGAATTTGTAGGTTTGATATATACTTTTGGAAAGTATATGATCAAGACCTAGGAATGATATATGCTTTTGGAAAGTATATGATCAATACTGGCTCCCAATGATCGAATGAAAAAGTTACTGATAAAACCCTGAAGTAGATGGTGTTAAATAGATCTTATACTTCATTTTTATTCTGAGTCTTCCAGTATGCAGGTACAGGTATTGGGAATACTTGAGGGTGATGTGATCATAAACGATAGTATAACCATGACGCTTCCATTCCTAGGGAGTGATGAAACGGGTCTGGATTTTAGTGACTCCTCTCAGTAGAGAAGTAATCTAATCTTGGTCTAATTGTTGGACATTGATCTCAATGTGATTCAGATGCAATGAGAAGATTAGATTTGCGGTCTTGATTTAATCAAGCATCTATAGGAGGCCCGAGATCTGGATTTGAGATATGATCTCAATATCCAAGTCACTATACATGGAATAATATAATCGCCCTGTCCTTATCTCCAAGTATCCGCGGAGAAAGCTTATTATCCTTGAAAGAGTTCATGGATAATTTCATTGTTGATATGTGTATCTGAGCATTGAGAAAATTGATAATTATATGTGATTTAATTATCATGAATAATATGAATTTGATTCATATTATAAGGAGAGTTATCTAAGATAATTAAATGTGATTTAGTTATCAAAGATGTGAATAATGTGAATGCGATTCATATTATTTGGGAACATGAGAATAGAGGTCCGAGATGATTAAATGTGATTTAGTTATCATGGATATGATAAATGGATAGCACTATCCATAGTAATCATATATATTATAAATGTGATTTATAATATATAAGAGAGAGCTATTTGTAATTTACATTTGTTAATTAAATGTTGATGTGAATTGGATTCACATTGGACAATTAATTGAAAATGTAATTTACATTTTATTTTGGGATGTGAATGTGATTCACAAATTTTCAATGGCAAGATTGCAATATTATCAAAATAATTATGAATTATTTTTATAGAATAATTTACAACAAGTGTTGTTGTAAAATCATGGAGATTTCCAAGGAATCTTGAAATATCAATAAGATTCCATGAGATTGCATGGAGATCTCACCCTTCCATATTGGAAGGGTGGACGGATACAATTTCTCTATAGAAATTGGTAGCCGTCCACTCTAAATATGGAGAGTGAGATCTCCATCCAATAATCTCCATGTATGCTTGATTTAATTTAGGATTGAATTATATTTTGATTTATCAAATATATTTAATCTAAATTAAATTATTTCTTGTTGTGTTTTTTTCCAAGAACGTCTTGACCACTAAAAGAAACACAAATCAATGTAAGCCTTTGGATTTGTGTTGTCCATGGATCTCAAAATATTATAAAAGGAGAGGCACCCCTTGTGTTGTCTGATCGTTCGCTCGTGGATCTCCGTCTACTTCGGTGTGCCTTGCTTGTGGAGAAGACGTCGTATTTTGTGTGATGAGATCAGGAGATCCGTTGCTTGGATCATCAACATGGGTTGCGAGGAGCTCGTGTTCCATCAATACGCTCGCAAGCGTCTCCTCCGACGGATCGGACTTGAGACAGGTCGACTCTTCGTTTAGAGACTCAATCACAACCACGCTTCAAGAGATAATCCTATTACTTCTTTGTGGTTTAGACAAAACGATCCGAGAAGTGGTCTTGGATCATCTGGTTTCGTCACATGAAAAATTTTAATTTTCGATGCATCGAGCGACTAGTGCGACTAGTCGCTCACGATCGCATACGATGCGACTCTCACGCTTCCGTGATGCGCTTAAGGATCTCGTCGTATCCTTCATACCTCATGTATACAAACTCACTTCTAGTGGACACATGTGCACAGAAAGACAAGACCAAGAAACTTTTGTGGGGTTTCTTGGACAACGAGCAGTATTGTTATGTTAAGGCCTAGAATACTATCTCCCTACCAAAGCACTTTGGTGGAATAGATATTAGACAAGCCTAGTTGTTGAACAAGTCCTTCATTCTCAAACTAGCACGGTGTCTCGTTGATCCCCAATCAACGATATGGAAAGAGATCATTTATGCAAAATATTTCAGAAAAACAGACTTATGCGATGCCACTCTGTCAGCGACACCTTCCCCTTTTTCCCTTATGGAGAGCTATCCTTGATACCAAGTAATTCCTATTCTCAAAATCAGCTGCACTAGTGGGTAATGGAAAAGCAATCATCTTATGGAGGGACCAATGGTTGCCAGACTAGCTAAAGCAGTTACACCCAAAACACATTACAAAAGGCACCCTTAATATGGTATGCGAACTCCAAACTTCTAATGGGCAATGGAAAATGCCCCTAATCCAACAGTATTTTCCTAACGACATCATCAGACACATTGTTAAACTCATTCCCAGTTGCACACAGGATGACATTTGGATTTGGAAACCTCATCCTATTGGGAAATTTTCCACAAAATCCACATATCAATAATTACTCAGACAAAGGTACTTCAGCCCTAGATACAATACAATGCATAAGGAAAATATTGGTCCATAAGAAAATTCCCCCCTCAGACAAAACTATTCATGTGGAAGTTGTTCGTTGGTTGTCTTACTACACTTCTGTGCTTAAGGAGCGCATTCAAGAGATTAATGACAAATGTGTTTTATGTTCAGCTACTATAGAAAATGAGGTACACCTATTTGGTTCATGTTTGTATGTTAGGATTTTCTGGTTTGTATTTGCAAAGAGGGTTTCCCCCTCCGAGAACATGATATCCACATCTGAATCTCTTAAGAGAACCGTCGTAAGAATTAGGGGAGATTCTTATGATATGCAATATTTTGCATAGGATCTGGATGGAATGTTGCGTTACAAAGCACACACAATCTCAGCCTGACCCAATCATGGCAATCAATAAGATCTGAACTTCCTTGGCAACTAGTACAGGGAGGCACAGTCTCCCTCGGAATACCAACACTACTTCCAAGGAGGATACATGTACATTTTCCACATAGATCACGATATTGGTCGATGCAACTTTCTATCACGAGATTCCAGTAATTACAGCAATCGGATACAGGTCCAAAAAGGAAGGAACTTGTCATAGCCAAATGTGTCAGATTAGAAGCAATGTCAGTGTTGGAAGCGGAAGAACAAGCCTTAGATCTTGAATTACATATTGCTGGAAGATTCATAATGCATGTTATTGTTATTCACTCTGACAATAAAAATACACTGGGAATGGTGACATGCAGACACCCCTTCCTTGGCATATAAAAAGACTTTGTGAAGGCATTCGATTAAAGATGCTTCACATTCCTTTAGCAAGGTTTTTTCATGTAAATAGAGAGAGTGTGTATGTTAGACATGTGCACAATCTTGCAAGAATAGCCAGTTGTAACCCCATGTATGGATAATGGACGGTGCATGATATTCCCGAAGTCTTGTACTCACTTCTTCACTATTAATAAGATGTGATGAATTTCAACAGAAAAAAAAGACATTTTGTTTTGAGAAATTTTACGAGGATGCCCCCGAACTTTTCATCCAATACCAAATGATTTCGAATTTACAAATGTAACAATTTGAGTCTCAAACCGTTATAAAGGTAATAACGTTGTCCCCAACTTATCCAAATGATGTAGTGTGAATTGAAATGTGGACAACCAGTGAGGATCGTATTGTTAATTTTGAAATAGCATGGGACCCAAATCGTTACATTTGTAACTTTGGAGATTGCACTGATAGAATGTTTGAAGACCTCTGCGTATCTTACTCTTGTTTATTAAACTTGAAGATATCGTCTACATGATCCAAAAGTGTATAAATTGGTACAAGTAAGGATGAGCTTAGGGTGCATTTGTTACGTAGGTTAAGGCGGGTTAAAGTGACAGAGGGTGATCTATTTTTGTGTTTTGATGTTTGGATAGAGAGTTAAATTGGAGGTGGGTTTGTTGTGATATGATCGTATTAAAGTTTGAAAAAATGAGTAGTTAGTGTGATGTGATTGTATTGAATTTTGAAAAAATGAGTATAAGTAGAGTAGTTTACAATTTTTATAGAATATGATGGTATAATATATTATTTTTTAATGAAATTGATAAAAGAAAATTGATTTATTTAATGTATTAAAAAGAGAAAAAGTGGAACCCACATAGAAGAGAGAAGGAATGGGTTAAAGGGTAAATTCCCAAAGAGGAGTTTACCCCACTACCCGAGCCCCTTAGGGTTGAACCTTGTCAAGTTCAAAGTAGTCCGATCCAAGGTCCGTTTAATTTGATGGATCATGAACCAGATCGTCTTGTCATAATTTCTTTCACAGGCTCATGATCTAGCCCAACCCAATTAAAGTGATCTCACTCTTATTCCACCTTATTCTCCTTATTCCAATCTTTTCAGCCGAAACCAGAAAACCCTTATTCTCCTTATTCCCACCCTTATTCATGTTTATTTCCGAAACGATAATAACATATAATCATATGTAGTTAATCGTGAATCTTTTTACTATCAAAACTCCGTTGACTTGTATTTTATCCCTCCACAAGGTTAATTTTTCTCAATTGATAAAAAATGGAACGACTTCGATAAGTTTAACTAATTTGAAATTTAAACCATAATGTCTCCTCTTGGAAGTTATTATGTAGTTCACCTGCGAAGAACTTGAAGATGCCTAATCCTATATATTTTCCTTAAATATATACATATATTTGCCACAGGGAACCATGCATTGATTCATAGAAGTGTCAAGAAACACAAAATGAACAAAAACAATATCTGCACATTGTCTTTAACTAGATAAAGATTACTTCATATCACTGTGTCTACATTGAGAAATTCTCAAGTGATGATTTTATCTTTTTTTATTTATGTTGCAAATTAAATTTTGAGTAATTATGATTACATGTGATAGAAAGTCGAAGAGACTTTGGTTATCTCAAAAGTTCACTGAGAAAGTATCTCAGAGATTAAACATGGACAAAGCAAGCATGTAAGTACCCCTCTTAAAGTACACTTCAAGTTAAACACCAAACACATTCCACAAACAGAAGACGAAAAGAAGAATATGGAGGAGATTCCTTATCTCTCGTCCACAGGCAATCTAATGTATGTTGTGGTATGTAGAAGAAGACATGATATTGATCATTCAGTTGCAATTGTCAGCATATTTTATCTCTCAAATCCAAGAAAAGAGTATTGGAATGTAACTAAATAGATCTTGAGATGGTCCCATGCCACTGGCAACGTTTATCTTTGTTTTGGAGCAGAGAAGACATTCTTACTAGGGTACATAAACTCTGATGTGACAGGTGATGTTGATGGCCAACACTATCTCCGGTATTTTGATGGCTATGCAAGGTGTTGTTTCATGGCAATCAAGATTGCAGAAGTGTGTAAGATAATCTATTACCCCAAAGATCAATCCTATCGACCGGAGGTCAGAAGAAATGGTATCCATCGGCACCTCTCCGACACCCCTCTAGTAAAAGTTATCCTCCCCTCATCTTCCTCCATCGTCGATTACAAGGTAGGAGGGGGATGTCATAAGGGGATGAACTTAAACTCCGGAGCTCGAGTTCCAAGCCCACAATCAAGGAATCCATCAAGCATCAAGCCCTAAGAACATTGAACCACAACGAGCTAATCCCACCAACCGCAACATCACCACCACTAGGCCTTCATTGCTGCCCCGACAAAGGATAACCATCGAACTCGCAGATCGACATGCACCACCATTATGCTGCCCCATCACCTCCACTTGGGTCGAGCCCCCTCAACGTCAGGAGCCACTGTGTGATCCTCCGACACGACCTTGAGCTTCAACAGTCAACTGCTAAAACCACAAGCTCGACCATGACGTATCCGCTGTGAAAACGGTCATGCACGTCATTACCTGTCGCCACCACGGCTGTGGTCAGTGATACCTGTCTCCTACAGGAATCCATCGCATATTCCCCATTAAGGGGGGATGTGATTGCAATATCTTTCTTTTTTTCAATATTTTTTAAAGTACTTTGGACTACTACAAGAGCAATCCTGAATCATAAATCAACCTCAAGACCAACTCGACATAAAACAAACTTAAGTTATATGATGCTAGTAAAGAACAAAAGGGTATCCCTGATGGTAACGAAACATCAAAAATTAGACATACCATTTGCTCAGCAAAAATTTTCCGCACCCCCATTTTCCTTTCAACAAAGAGGTACCGTAGAGTTTCAGTCCCGTTGTTTCCTAAATTTTCAGGCATAAACAGTCCATCCATATCTTATATATCGCGACTCAGAGAGCTTTCTCTTGACAGATTAAGGCTAGCAGCAGTCATGGTCATCATCCCCGGTGAAAACCTTCTTCCTCTTTTTGTGCTTGAGTTTCCGACGCTGTTCCTTCCCTTGTGATGGGCTTTGAGGTCTCAAACTATTCATATCATCGCATTCCCCTGTGGGTGACCCAGCAAGCATAGCAGTTTCACTTTTCTTCTTCCTTTTCATTATTTTTGCCTTCTTCGATGATATTTGGCATCCATCTAAATCCTCAAAACCTTCAATGTCACTATTGTTGGCAATTGCAGGTTCATCTTCCACGGGGGTACATTTCTGTCTGTTTTCTGAAATACAAAAGATATGAAAAACAGTCATTAGAGATGAAAACTAGAATCATATGGAGAACCATCTGAACGTATGCATAACCTACTGAATTCAGGGAAGAAACAGCTGCTTTATTTCATGAGGATGACATATTATTATAATATCTACAGAAGAACTCTCACCTTCTACAGAGAAATTTGAGTCAAGCACAACATTTGTGAGAACTTGCTTAAGGAATACCTGTCAAGAGGCATATTATCAGCATAAAGAAAAAAAGTCACAGAAAGGTCTAGAATATGGACATAAAGAACTTAAAGCTTAATTGTTCTGGGATATACATAAACGTGCCTGTGAACTTGTATTTTTGTACAAATAGTCCCCAGAAAAAAATGTATTTATAAAAAAAATCATGCAAAACTGTTGGAGTATATATTGTATGCATCACTTATGTGGGGAGATGGTAAATGGATCCTTCCTCCAGTATCCATTTACCACATCCAAGTCTTTAGTCTCACATCTACCAGTTAGGAGATGTGGAGACTCAGTGGGGGCTATATATAGACCCCCACGCCCATTGTATCCTGTGAGAACAGCAATAAACTATCAGCCCTTTGTGTCATTCTTCTGTGGTTTCATCTCGCTTCTTAAGGAGTAGGGTTCCACGTTAAATTCCGTGTCCATAATGCTTTATCTTTATTTCTCTTATATTCGCTTTAGCATTCCAATTTTCTAACATGGTGTCAGAGCTATGTTATTTTCTAACATGCTATCAGAGAGGGTTCGATTCTCGAGGTTTCATGTTTTTATTTTTGTTCGAGATTAGATATGACGGTGAAGATTTGTTTGAAGAAGTGGTTCAAGTGATCTATCATAGTACTCTAGGGTTTAATTTTAAACCCTACTTTCAGTATTTTTTGAAGTTCATCATTATAGGATTTTGTTGTCGAAACCCTAAGATTCATGCCGCAATTTCGCGTGGGCCGAAGAGCAGGAGACCTAGCCCTCTTCCTCACAAGATGGCGTACAGACCAGGCTGTCTCACATGATGCTCTTCCACCCACTTTCTTGCAGTCCAACGGGAGCCCTAGACGCATTGTGCGGCTCTTCAGATAGAAGAATACTCTAGGACGATCTCAATCCTCCAGACGATGCCCCTTTTGTCGCACAACACCTCCAGGCGGCTCCAAGTCGCCATTCTCCATCGTCCAGGAACCCTCTCCCTGCATCACGCAATCTCCAAGCTCCTCCCTCGACACTCCAGTTCCAGTTTCTCCAGCCCTCCTGCGCGGCGCACCCCTGCGCGACCAGCTTGGCGGCATACAGGCTCCAGCAGCGATGTCGTTTCTCTTCCTTGCGTTCCTCGCTAGTCGCACAACCCTCAAGCACGCAACCAGCAAGCGCTGCTCCAGCCCCTGTCGCGCCTCTCCTCCTCCAGGAAGCAAGCCTCCTCGACAGGTTCGGCTCTAGTTCATGCTCCGATCAGAGCGGGTTCAATTCTCGCGGATTTGTTCTTGAAAGTTCTATTTTCATACTCTGTTCAAGATTGGATAATCAGATTCAATTTTCGAATCATTCGTTGTTGATTATTGTTCAAGATCATTGAAGTCCGAGTTCAGTAATTGGGGTTTCTTGAAACCCTAAGTTTTGGTTGTCATCAAATTCTGAAGATGTCGAAGCAGCCCCAGCACCGAAGCACTTCTGGTCGCGCCCCGAAGTTTCTGGCCGTGCCCCGAAGCACTTCTGCCCTCATGTGTTGTACCTCTCTGAGCCGCAGCCCTCAAAATTCAAGCGGGGAGCCACGCAGGTGGCAGCGGCGAAGCCTCCAGGCCGTAGTAAACCAAGTCGAGTCTCGCAGGAGACTCCTCCACGTGCAGCGGCATAGCCCCATCTCCCATATCCGTGCAACCCTCCACGCCGATGAGATCACCAGTGGCGCCCACTGCAATCGCGAGATCGCGTGAGCCCTAATGCTGTGTTGCATCTCTGTGCGAACCCTATCGTTGTCATCTCGAAGTTCCATGCGACACCCTTTGCACCCCTCGTCACCTTCAGGCACCATCTTGAAGGATATTGAGAATCCTCAAGCGCATCACGGAAGCGTGTTGATTGCATCGTATGCAATCGGAGCAACTAATTGTACTAGATGCTAGATGCAGCGGAAATTAAAATTTCAAATCTAAAGATGAAACCACATGATCACGAGAACATTTCTCGGATCGTTTTCATCAAACCACCAAGTATAAGGAATACCTCTTGAAGCGTGGTTGTGATCGCGAGATCCCAAAGTAGAGATCCTCCTGTCTTAAGTCCGATCCACGAAGAACGCACTTGCGGGCGCGATGATGAGTCACGTTCCTTCCCGCAATCCTCGATGAAGATCCAAGTGATGGCTCCCCCGATTTCGTCAAACGAAATCCGTCGTCTTCCTTTATAGTAAGCAACTCCAAAGGAGAAGGAGATCCTCGAGTCGTCGAAGAAGAAGCCGAGAGTCTCTCCTTTCTCAACACAAGATGGGCGGCCATCTTTTGGAGGAGAGAAAGAGAGAGGGCGAGAATATGAGAGAGAGAGAGAGAGAGAGTTGCAACCTTGTACAACTCTTAATGATGTTGTACCTTGGAAGGCTAACCTAGCCCTCCTTTTATATTAGTTTAGGATCCAATGGATCTCAATCCATGGGACACATGGATCCAACAGCCAGGCTTGGTCCATGTAAAATCAATGGCTATGATTGTTGTTGGTTAAAACCAACAACATTAATTTAAATTAAAATATGTTGCAACATTATCAACATAATTTAATTTAACTAATTAAGAGATAATGTGACAACAAAAAGGGAGTCAACCAACCACCCTAAATTATAGGGGGTTATTTTGTCTCCTTTTATTTTATCTTATTATTTCTTAATAAATTGCAATAACTATTATTGCAATAATATCCACCAAATTAATTCCAAATTAATTTGAGAATATTTCAATCATGCCATTGATCATTATGTGAATCATGTTCACAACCCAAACTAATTTGTAAATTGCATTTCCAATTAATTAATAAATGTGAATCCAATCCACACTATTAATTAACAAATGCTATTTACATGGATTCTCTCTCTTCAATATATGTATTATAAATCATATTTATAATACACATATATCATGGATAGTATTATCCACATTCTCTAATCCTTGATAATTAAATCCCATTTAATTATCTTGGATAATAATTCTCATAATATGAATCTCATTCACATTATGCTTGATCATTAAATCTCATTTAATCATCAAGTTCTTCTTGCTTGGATATGTATTTCATCAAATGAATTATTCTTGACCCCTTTCAAGAATAATGTGCTTTCTCCGCAGATACTTGGAGATAAGGACAGGGCGATTGTATTATTCCACGTATAGTGACTTGGATGTTGAGATCTCGTCTCAAATCCAGATCGTACGAACCTCCCACAGATGCTTGATTAAATCAAGACCGCAAATCTAATCTTCTCATTGAATCTGAATCTCATTCAGACCAATGTCCAACATTTGTACTAAGATCAGATTGTTTCTCTACTGGAAGGAGTCACTAAAATCCAGACCTGTTTCATCACTCCCTCGGAATGGAAGCGTCATGGATATACAATCGTTTATGATCACATCACCCTCAGGTATTCCCAATACCTGTACATCCTGCATACTGGAAGACCCATGGTCAACCCGAAGATCAAGATCTATTTTACACTGTCTTCTTCAGGGTTTGATCAATAAGTTTCTCATTTGATCATTGGGATTTGGTATCGATCATATGCTTTCCAAAAGCATATATCATACCTAGGTCTTGATCATATACTTTCCAAAAGTATATATCAAACCTACAAATTCAGTTAAGCTTCCAAGGCGAGACGACCGTGCACGGAATTTGATTCTTCCCAATATCTCATGAGTGAGCTCATGTCTTCCGGTTCAGTAGTGAACCTATATGATCCCTTTGAGAGATCGTATTACTCATATGCCCTATATGCACACCAGCGCGCCGGTATATAGACCTTGGTTAGGTCATCAACCTATTGGTCTGCCAAATGTACACACTCAGACATATAGTAACACATCTGTCTCCGGTCAGAGGATGCGTGCCTATGCTGTGACAGCATTCATCATAGGACTTAGGTTATCTCGATCTCGTTAAGTCGACCCATTGACCTAACTAATCTGACACCTCCGAATCTCTATTCCTATGCATAGGACCTGCATCAAGAGGTCGGTCAGATATCAGCCTATGTGAGAAAAGGATTGCCATCTCCTACTCAGGCTGGAGATCACATCTTAA
Source organism: Ottelia alismoides (assembly GCA_037367405.1). Taxonomy (NCBI): domain Eukaryota; kingdom Viridiplantae; phylum Streptophyta; class Magnoliopsida; order Alismatales; family Hydrocharitaceae; genus Ottelia; species Ottelia alismoides. The sequence continues at coordinate 258,472 of JAZKJV010000917.1, read as the reverse complement.
CAATCATTTGACGGTGCTTGATGAGCCCTCAATCTAACTCTTTAGATAGCATCCAAGCACCAGCCTCTATGATTCAATAATTGAATCAACAGCTATATGATCATTAAGATAGCCATGGTACATAACCCTAATTGTACAGAGGGACCTATTATGCAAATTATTTATTCTTCATTTCAGATCAGGGAATGATATTCGCAATAACATTTATTGCATAATGGCTCGCCGTGGGCTCACATGTCCAACACATCTCGTGAAGATCCGATCCAAGCGGCAGCATCGTCGCCCCTCCCAGGAGCCCTACTTCCTTTGGGCGGCGTGACATTCTCCTAGTTGCACCGCTCCCTCCCTGCCAAGAACCCAAGGGCATCGCCGCAGCCCCCCTCATGATCCCAGGCGACATGCATCCCTTCCCAACCCGATTCCCAAGCGGCGCGCGAGCAAGAGACCTCCCCCCCACCCCACACATACATACACAGACACATCGGGGGCAGCATGATGTGCAGAAGCAGAGCCCCATCGAGGGAGTGGCGGGCGACAAGAGGGTTCCCAGGGAACCCTAAAATAAATGCCCGAAGTGAGCACATTTTATTTTTTAAAAAAAGGAAATTGTTGTTGGAGCTTATGTTTGGTAGGCCCAAGTGGGGCGTACACTGCAAATGACCAAAAAATAAGAAAAAGGGAGGGGTGTCTACAGTTTGTGAGCCCTTTTTGGGCGGAGTTGTATTGAAGATCCAAGACCATGTTAAAAATAGGGGGAAAAAGGCGTGTTCAAAAGAAAAGCCCTACGCATATTTGCAAAAAAAATGTGAGAAAGAAATGCCGAGAAAAAAAAGAAAACCGTCTTTAAAAAATGTTTCAAAAAAATGTTTGAAAAGCCGTAAAAAAGGTGAACGGCTTATTTAAAAAAATAGGTGACGGCTATTGTGAGATGAAAAGCTAAAAATTGAATTGAGGTCGGCTAGGAGAAATGGGGAGTATTTTGTCGATGTCACTATTTTATTGTCTTCTCCCAACTTTGTCGATGTCACTATTTTCCGACAAGTATGGGAGAAATGGGGAGTATTTTGTAGAACCACATGCTACAGATTCAGATTCTCCAGTTCAAAAGCCAGTCAGATTTTCAGACTATACAGTTGATCAAACTCGGCGTTCAGTTGGTTCCGAGTCTTCAATTTCAGACATACATGTATGCAGTCTTTTCAGATGTGCACATGTGTGCCATCATTTGTCGTGATCCCCATCATTGTTGTTTTCGGCCAGAGTTTTCATGTGAGCCATAGGGACTCAAGAGTAGAGGATCATTCCCTATGCCATGTGGGCAAGGGTTTTCATGTGGTTTCATATGGACTCCATAGTAGAGTATTGTTCTTTGTGCCAGACGGGAGAGACCCAGTTCTCCAACGAGGAGACTTTTTCAGACTCCATACTCCGGCGATCGTGAACTCTAGTACGAGATCCTTTCGATGTTCCTATGAGAGAGAACCCACTTCAAGGTCCCTATGAGAGAGACCTGTCTTCAGAGATCTGCGTATGGATAATTAGCGATGCTCTTTTTGGCACTATTCAGATATGGAGTAGATGTCCACATGTTGTGGCGAGCCAGAATACTCCGACGAGGAGACTCATTTCAATTGCAGTGGCTCTGACATGCGCAGTACAGAGCGCATGCTCTCCGACGGGAAGATTCAGATGACTCACACTCCAGCCCGTTTGTCCTCCTTGCCTACACGCATGAGAAGCAACGTCCTCGACAGCATGCAATAGTTACGCGTGTTTACTTGATATTGTCTGTCGTGTCTTGTAGCGTGAGTTGAATTTTCTTTCTGTTAATCCAAATTGCGCATTGCATGCTCCAGCTTGATGGGGAGTGTTGGAGTATAAGTTGTATGTCTCACTTATGTGGGGAGATAAGTAAATAGATTCCTCCAGGATCCATTCACCACATCCAAGTCTTTAGTCCCACATCTACCAGTTAGGAGATGTGGAGACTTAGTGTGGCTATATATATACCCCTACACCCATTGTATCATGTGAGAAAAGAAATAGGCTATCATCCCTTAGTGGCGTTCTCTTGTGGTTTCATCCCGCTCCTAAGAGGTAGGGTTCCACGTTAAATCCCGTGTCCATAATGTTTTGTCTTTATTTCTCTGATATTCGCTTCTACATTCCTATTTTCTAACATGGTATCAGAGCTATGTTATTTTCTAACAAAAACTCTTCATTTTTACATAAAATCCATTCAATTAGTGCACATTTAAAAATATTGTCAAATATAAAAAAATGGGCTTTAGTATGTAGTATGTACATCTCTTGATCACTCTTTTCGCAGGACAAGTGAGCCACATTTTTCCCCTAAAAAAATTAACCAAACATACTGTATGTTATTAATTATTATTAAGAAAACTGTATATGGTTTAGGGGTAGTATCCACAGCATACATCTTTAATTTATTGTTTATACTACTCAAAAAGATCACTTGCTTAAAGTTTGTCCAAATAGGATTTATGGGTATTCCAGTTCTGTGCAAGATAGACTATTATAATCACTTGTTTGTATTATCTTATCAAGCTTGTAATTTAGGTATTTTTACCCCCGAATCACTTTATACTTTTATAATATATTTTCTTATCCGATTCCTGCTTTCCTGGTAGACTAAATTAAAAGGTCGTTGAAGGAAAAATGAGGGGTGCAGTGAGGGGTGCAGTGTGATGTGTGCGGAGGAGATGTTTTCACTTCACCGGTCATTGGTTTCAAGTCAGCTGTTAGTGAAGCAATGCTTGTAAGTTTTGAAAGAAATGGGTCGATTTCCTATTTAGTCTTGATCCTCCATCTACTAGACTTCTTTCATAGTAAGGAAACACGGGGATTAGGAATTCATGCATGATCAAGCTTGCCCAGGGAAAATCACAAACATCAAGGTTTGAGGTCAATTAGGACACAACTGGTCACCCGCTAAACCCTATATTTGTGAATTATACTTAGAACTATGGATAGTTGTTAACCATTATATAGCATAACTATGTGTTAACTCCTATCCATTTTCTCTGTTAACACTGACGAAAAATATTAATATGGAAGGTTTTAAGTTTTAACCCATTGAGTTCATGATATTTTCAAATGTCTACCACTCATTCACCATCCCTCCCTCCCTTCCATCTTCCGGTTCTCCACATCAAGCTCCACCTTCTCAATCTCCATGGACTCGACAACATCCGCATAAGGGTGCTCTCTATCTATCTTACACCCACCGGAGAAATTCCCACAGTTCCATGTTGTTGAGTCCATGGATGGAACCCAACAAGTAGGGATAAGTATTGGGTTGGACTGGCCCAACCTACCCATGAACCCGTCCCACGAGCCCAACAAGAATCCGGCCCAATTCACATTGGGTTGGGCTCTGGCTGAATATTTAACCCATTATATAAATGGGCCGAACTTGGGCCAATCTCGGTCCAAACCCATTAGTCCACTGACCCAACCAGAAAAGGACCCAATAAGATGCCCCATATAATAATCCAAAATCCCAAATTGTTATAGTGTAGTTATGTATATTCTCATCAATCTTTACTGCTCTAAATTGACATAATTGGCCACTCTCTTCTCTTGGAATAAACTCATGGTCTATATTTCTTATTATCTCTATTGTAACGTCGTTTTCTCGATGCATGATGAGTGACACTTCTCTCATTGTTCTTTCAATGTATATCTCATATGATACACTCTATTTTGTGAATCGTTAGTTTTGAATCAATGCTTCATATACCAATAATTATCACATATTCATCCTCAATTTCCCGTCGATAGCAAAGGAACCTTCAATCATCCCCTCTCTATATACTCACATTAATTCTCATTATTATTAATTAACTGAATAAACATGTGCATGTATACTCAATGATCCCCATCCCAATAGAGTTTATAATCAAAAGTTTGTAATAAAACAGCCATGGAAGTTGGTTGGTGCACATATTTTACATAGTCAAATGGAGTACTAGGGAAATCCTAGTGGTGAATACCAAGACAACATATTCTACTAAAAGTAAGATTCAAAATGAAATTAAAGATAGGCTAGTTTTTAAAATTTTAGCTGAACTTACAGCAGCAAGAAGCTCGCGAGTTTTCATATCCCAGAATCGCAGATACCGATCCAATCCTGCATGGAAACCAAGGCAATTCAGGTTTATTTATTTGTAAAAGGTAACGTAGCTTACAGTAGAATGATAAACAAAGCAACACACTCAGTAAAATAAGTCTGAAATTTAATTCACTTGGTTAAACTGGAAATATACGATGCCAAAGGCACATTTACTCTTCACATTTATCTCGAGATGCAGTCTAGACCACTGGACCTTGTGATCAAGCAATCATAGGTGCGCAAACGGGGCTGCCGCAACCATAATGGACCGCCAACAAATCCTATCTTGCTGCCAATCAGGTCACAGTCGCCACCACTATAGTACCAGCCGCTCCGCCTCCACAGCGCCATCACCTGAACACTGCATGGAGCTCCATCGTAGCTGCCTACGCATGCAGCAGCAGGCGCGTCATCGATCACGTCTCCATCTTTCAGGGTGATGCTACCAACATCCCTCCCTAGATGCCCCCCCCCCCCAACCCACAAATCGCCATTGGTTAATGCTCCATCATAGGAGGACCTAGGGCTCCCGGAACTACTGTCCTCATCATCTGCACCTCAAATACTGTCGTCATACTCGCTGAAGAAACATCCATTGGAAACCTAATCGCAAAGTCTGATGGCATCGCTGGAGCAAGAAGGGATAACGGTTGCTCCGTTTTCCCTGCATCGCTCGGTGCTGCTGCAACTGTTGCCAAAGGATAGAGCAATAAACAGTCTAAAATGGGTTGTGTATTGTCACCACATGGGAGCTGTAGGCCAAAAAAAGAGAAACTGGGACTGTTTTGCGTAAGTTTCAAACATATCCCTCCCCAAAAAGCGTTTTATGAACAACTTATGCATTGGAGACTCCTAAAAGGAACATGGCAACGGGATTTAGGGGAAGAAATGTTGTGTCTAAGGCCACTGGTTCAGTTTTCTTTAAAGAAGTCGTCAAAATAGGAAAGTTGTAGTAGGCACCATCCAGATTATTAACAATTGCATAGTCCTCGATGTTTTTAATCTTCCAAAACCTCCAGAACGGGTTGCAATAACAAAGGACCATTCTAGAATGCTTCCAGAACTCGACAATGAATTCGATCCTGCTCACCATAATATGAAAATTGATGTCAAACATTGGTCTTCTAAATTTTATATGGAGAACCGAAATGTCAAAATGTAGCAAGACAATGTCAAAATTAACTCATCCAGATATGAGTTTTTTAAAGCAGTGGAGATTTGATGCAGTGCAATATCTAATTTTATTTTTTTAATCATTTATTTTAATTTTTTATTCTTGTAAAAAAAACAAAAGCCACATTCTTTAGATCTGTCATTTCAGTTTGGAAGCAACTTTTGGGTGAAGGGATGCTTTTTTTAATGGGTCCATTCACTATGTAACGCATTTTGATCCTATGAACTGAATGGGGATGAAAGGAAGAAAAGTTGATCTCTAGTCTTTGATTTATCTTTCTCTCCCCTCAATTTTCTCTATTCTCAGGTCCTCAGATCCAATCTTCATCCCCGATCATCTTCTTTTCTCACGCAGCTTGACATGATCCTCCATATCTCCTCACCCCAATTTCCTCCGTTCTCATCCCTCGAAGATTTTCCCCTAAATTTCACCGCAGCATTCCCTTCCCACACAGCTTGGCGTAATCTACCTCCCTCTCATCACATTTGCTCCCTACTCACATTCAATCTTTCCCCTTTTAACATTCCAATGTACACAAGTGGTATATGTTAAAAAATAAAGAATGCGGAAGCGTGTTAGAAATATAGATAAAGAAATATGAACAACGTGATTTAACGTGCAACCCTACTCCCTAAGGAGCGGGATGAAACCACGGGAGAACACCTCAAAGGGCTGATTTATGCATTGTACTTTCTCACTGAATACAGAGGGTGAGAGGTTTCTTATATAGCCATCACTAAATCGCCACATCCCACATACGGTCGATGTGGGACAAAACAACTGGATGTGGTAAATGGATCATGGAGTGATCCATTTACCCATCTACAGCATAAGTGATGCATACCAACATACTCCAACACTCCCCCAAAAGCTAGAGCATGCAATACTCAGCTCAAACAAACAGAAAGAAAATCTCAAACTCACAATACAGGATACTACAAACAATATCAACTCAACGTGCACAAATGTCGACGGTTGTCGAGGACGTTGCATCTCACGCCGTGCAAGTGAGGAGGACAAATGGGCTGGAGTGTGAGTTGAATTGAATCTCCTCCTCAGAGAGCATGTGCTCTGTATTGCTCCTGTTACAGTCACTGCAACTGGAAATGAGTCTCAACTTGGAGAACTCTAGCATGTCACAACATGTGGACAACTGTTCCATATCTGAAAGGGCTGAACTAAAAAGCTGTGTAGACAACCTCGTCGGAGTCCATAGTTGTTGGAGAATGGAGTTTGAAAAGTCTCCTTGTTGGAGAACTAGGTCTCTCCCATACGGGCTCAGCGAATGGGATATCTACTCTGAAGTCCCTATCAAACCACATGAAAACCCTAGCCCGCATGGCATATGGAATGAGATCTCTACTATGGAGTCTCTATGGATCACATGAAAACCCCGAGCCCACAAAATCAGAAAGACGAGGACCACAAACAATGATGGCAAACATGTGCACATCTGACTGAGGACTCGGAATCGGATCGTCGAGTCTGGAGCTGAACATCTGTAGAGTCTGAACAACAGGCTGGCCTGGAATCTGAATCTGGAACTGACCTGTGACTCTACACAATACTCTCCCTTTCTTCCAGACGGTCGAAAAACAATGGTGTCGACCATGTTGGAAGAAGACAAGAAAATGCGGGGAGAATGAAACAATCGCAAATGATTTTTTTCTCTCATTTTTCTCCAGCTATTTTTCTCCCCTTTTTTAAATATAGTCGTCTCTCTTTTTTGTAAATAAGTTGTTTCCCTTTTTTACGATTCTAAAAAAAATTTTGTTGCAATCGTTGCACCATTTTTTACGGCTTTCCTCTCTTTTTTGCATTTTTTCGCATACGATTTTTTTGTACGTACCTCTTTTTTTCAACAAAGAAACTTGGCCCACTTGGGCTCAAAGATAATGGCCCAAACAGTGGGCAGCAGCTTGCTCTCTCTCTCTTTCTTTTCTCCTTTTTTAAAATACATACGGCCCCTCTCCCTCTTTTTTTTACATTTTTCTTCTTTCGGCTCCAACTGGACTTCCTTTTTTTCTTCTTACGATGGGCCTCCCCCTTATATATATATATATATATATATATATATATATATATATATATATTTCACGGTAGACCCCTCCCCCTCTTTTCCATCATTTTTTTAAACTAATGTCAGCCCACTTGGGCTCGTACATTACAAGCCACTTAGGTTATATTTAGGGTTCCTCGTTGGGAATCCTCTTTTCAAGGCTTGCCGCCCCTGAAGGGGCTTCTTCCCTTGCCGTCTATGTTGCCTGCGTTGAAATAGGAGGAGGAAGGTGAAGGTCTCGCCGCTTTGAGCTTGGGTTGGAGGTGCGCGTGAGATTGCACCGTTGGAGGTGCACACGAGGGACATCGAGATCAGGTTACTGCTTGCGAGGGTGGTGTTGGAGTTGAAGGGGATGCGTCGCCACCGCCTCTTGGAGTATGACCGGGGGGGCTCGATGCCGCCTCGGGGAGGTGCCTCCGCCTGGAGGCACGAAGGGCTCAAGCTCCGCCTGGAGTAAGGGCACAGCCTGGAGGCTGAAGCTCCATCGACTGTAGCTATCCCACGATGGAGAACAACGGCCTGTGATGCCACTGCCACGGAGGAGAGGCGTGTATGATGTCTTAGGGTTCGAAACCCATTCGCTACGGTTCGAAACCCATGTAGGATGGGAACCCTAGCTTGAGTGTGTCGTCGTCGTGAAGCATGATGCAGTCGTCTACATGTGGGCGGTCAGGAGTTGTGGCCATCGTCGCTTACGGGTTCCGCCTGAAGAGATTCGAAGCAGCTTTCGATCGAGGTTAATGATGGGAAATTAGTGTTTCAAGAATTTGAACCCTGAACTTGATCGAACAATAGATCTTCAAATATATGAACAAATAATCTTAAAAAATGAACAATTGTATCTCGAAAAAAAAGAACATAAAAATAATTCTCGAGAATCGAATCCTCTTTGATACCATGTTAGAAAATAAAGAATGCGAAAGCGTATGAGAAATAAAGATAAAGAAATATGAACAGCGCGATTTAACGTGGAACCATGCTCTCTAAGGAGTGGGATGAAACAGGAGAACGCATCAAAGGGATGATTTATGCATTGCACTTTCTCATTGAATACAGAGGGTGTGGAGCTTCTTATATAGCCCTCACTAAGTCTCCACATCCCACAGACGGACGATGTGGGTCTAAACAATTGGATGTGGTAAATGGATCCTGGAGTGATCCATTTACCTATCTACAACATAAGTGATGCATACCAACATACTCCAACAGTATCAAAACCAAGTTTTCATGTTTTTCCATGATATTTGGTCCCTTTCTACCTTCCCCACCAATCTTTCATCCAATCACTGAAGGCCAATTGTCAGAAGTTGTATATTTATCGTATTAAGAAAGCCTTCTCCTTTCAAAAAAAAAGAAACCCTTCTCTGCCAACTTACTAACATCCCATCACCACTCTCACTCCCATGCCCCCACCTTTTTTTATCAATCGCTAACAACTCAACCCCCCTTGTTCGCATAAAATCCTATTCCACCTTTGTATGCCATCTCACCTTCTCATTACCATCCGTCGATCAATTTCTATACCTACAGTCACCCCCCTCTGCCTCTCACATCCTCTATCGAGTTGTCACCGGATCTACATCATCTTTGGAATTTTCTCCTCGGCCTAGTCAACACCTCCACCAACCGTAGCGACCAAATCCAACTTTTGCTAGTCAGGGTATGGCACCCACCACATCCTTTTTTGTAAGGTCCAGTAAACCACGTACACCACTAAAACATCCACCTAAACTATTGGTTATGCCTCCTAGTGCTCAACTTCATTTCAACTAGTCTCTCTCAGCAGATGCCTCGATGAAAACTTTAATAGATTTCTGTTGAAGTCCATGGAATTTCTGCATTAGAAAAAATTGGAAGAAAATTTGCAGCAACAATACTCTCAAAGGGCTTCTTCTTGAAAGTTGATTGACAATGATATCGAAATTTACCAAGTTCATCCAGCAAGTTAGAAAGACAAGCAACTACTTTCTGATATTTACCAAATTTCCTTGCAATCAAGACAACTCATCTGAAGATGAGTTTTTCACGATGGGGGAGAAGTGATGCAGATTGATTTTCATTAGTTAATTTATCAATTTTATTTTTCTTTATTTATGCTTGTAAATCCAAAGAATGTCCTTTAAAGGTGTCTTTTGGGGAAGGGTTGTGTCTTTTGTGATGAGACCGTCTTTTAATGGTATTGGCTATCTATATAAGATCACCATCATGTGTAATAAAGGAGGCATGAATGAATGATATGAATTTTTGTTATCTCTGAATTTGGTATCTCCCCCCCCCCCCATAGATTCTTGCTCCACTTAAACCCTCTACTCCAATCCTACCCTCGTTTCTTCTTTTCTCACGCAGCTTTATGTGCTCTTCTATATCTCCTCACCTCATTTTCCTATTCTCTCACCCCTCAACAATTCTTCCCTAAACTTCACCCGCATCAAGTAGTTCCATGGTTTTTTCATGTGTGGGTAGGGTGTCTTTGATGGCCTCTTGCTTTTTCTTTTAACATACACTTGCTTGGTTGGTAAAAAGCTTCTGGGTGCACCCAGTCTCGAACTGCACCCTTTTCTGTTTCAAAGAAATAAGTACACAGGTAATAGCCAAATGTAGATTGTCCCTTACAGCACTCTGACACTGTCCTGATCTGAACAATGGTTATCCCGGTTTTAACCTAAAGCATACTTAACCTTTTTTATCCTAATACTGCCTAGAACGGAGCATTTTGTACTATATTAGTAGCACATCATAGTTTTTTATTAGTAGACATCATATTAAGTCGTAACATGGGAAGGCACAACATCATCTTTTTCATACAAATTTGTTCTATTATGATACACATCAAAGTTATTGCATTAGGGGACTTTGTTTTTTATGTTTGCTACCACATTATTAAGATGTACCACAAGAAAGGCATTATATCCCAGCGTCCTATGGTTCTTAGATATGTGGAATTAATTTCATTAAACCTGGGCAAGTAACATCTCCTACAAAAGCTATAATGTGGTTCTTCATTACCCATTCGAGGATTCACAATGGATGCCATTGATTCGCTACGTAGCAAGGATTATTGGTAGCAATCTCTCTCTCTCTCCAGCAAGCATCTCAACTCTCTTTAACCAACAACAAATGCAGCAGGTGCAATCTACCTCATCCTTCTCTCTAGAACCTCCCCTCCACCCCTTCCTAGGTATGTTTGTGGTCCATATAACCAAGTTAATTCCATCGATCTGCACTTGTATTTTTCTCAAAATCCCCATATAATTTCACCGTATTGTTAGGCAAGAAGTTTTCATGTCGGGGATTTCAAGTTGGTGCTTGCAATCTAGATGGACATTTTACATGCCCATACATACATAGCTACATGCATGCATATATTATGTTGACAACATATACAGCTAGTTAAATTGGTGCCAGTACATATATACCTGCATACATATATGCATGCATTCACACACATAAATTATTAACAACATATACAGCTAGCTAAATTGGGTATAGCTGATGATCCAAACCAAACAAAGCCTTTTTCCACATGTACTCGAATCAGTTACAGAGACTCCATGTCCCGGACAGAAATGGGACATTCCCAGACTTTGATTATATGCACAAGTCAAATCTTATTTGGTACATTCCTTTCCTTAATCCCTAACGCTAGTCTCCTGAACCAAATTCTCATACCTTCAAACTAGAATATCCATTGGTTTTTATTAAAAAACAGATAAATAATTAACATTTGTTTGAACAGCACAATTTCTCTTTTATGAACTCATTATGAAAACTAAACTAACTTCGGTCCATCTATACTAATTCAAAATTAGAGCAAACACTATTTAAAGAGATTCTGTTTTTTTATTATTGCTTTACCGGAGACAGCATTTGCGAAGAGATAATTCTGCACAAACTAACATTCGTATTTTGTATCTATCTAAGAGAATTCAAATGAAAACAAGTCAATGGCTTCTGTTATATCCTAAGTTATGTATTGATAACAAAAAATATGTTGATTAAAAGAATTGGAAGCACAAGAGTAACAGGGGGGAAAACTCAAGGAAGAAGCATACCACATGATACAATTACGGGCAATTCTGGATGTCTTGCTATTGATCTAATGCTCCCAGAGCATTTACCTCGAAAGCATCCTAACAATTTCCCTGCAAATAAGATAGTTAAGATCAGGTCCCGCATTGCAGTTTGAAAATACTATTTCAAATATCACGAGTGTCAAACCATCAAAAAAAAAGAATGGATTATAGAATAAATTAGGATACATACAAACTAAGGTCCGAGAGCTGTACATATACATTTTATAGAATTGGTGAAGCCCAAGCAACAAAAATATGAGAAGTGCAAATGAAGAATAGGAAACGGAGGTTTGGATCTCAGCCATTGTAGTACCAATACAACATTTTAAAAGGCTGAGCACATGTGAAAAAGGTTGGGCATGTAATATCTTCTGATATTTACCTTAGAATGGAAAGAAATATATATAGATCACTATATCACATGTAAACAATAAGTCTGACACTGCCTCCCGGCCAATCATACCAATATTATTTATCAACCATATGGAATATAAATCTAAGGATGAACATTTAAAATGACTGGTAAGAAAACTATCACAAGTGATCGATCACATTGTGCAAAAGGATCACACTGGTAAGCTAGTTCGATCAATCACTATGGTCAGGGAGATCGATTACATCCATTCACTGATCCAAACAGTGAGCACTGGTGATCTATCTACCTTCACAAGGTGATCGAGCGTTTTTAGATTATAGCCGACATGATTAAATGGAAAGTTAACCTTGGTTTCAAAGTATTATTTGTTTTTTATAACAAGAGGGGTAAACACGCAAAGGTGCCTGTCCCAAGATTTCAACATAGTCCTTTGGGCGGTAGGCACGCCTCACTACATACAGACCATTGAAGTGGGTTCCAAACTATTATTTGTTGAACTTTAAAAGATTAAACAGTTCATCATGACCTACAGCCTGACACTGATCGATCGTCCCTAAAAAAAATCAGCCACCTTCAATATAAAGTGACATGCAAAGTTAAAAAATGACCAGTGAGAACGCTAAATACAAGTAACGATATTTTGATCACATTCCATAGAAGGATCAGATTGGTAAGCTGGGGTGATCAATCTGAAGTAGAAGATCAACCACACCCACTAATGTGCCAAAAGTGAGTACTAGTGATTGATCAATCTTCACATAATGATCGAGCATCATTAGATTCTACCCAATATGATGAAATGAATTGCAAGCTATAGTTTTGAACCTATTATTTGTTGAACTCTAAGATAAACACAATATTTCAAATATACCATCGAACTTCCTTTCAAAAGCAATTTCAAAACCACATCTCAGTTATATACATATAACTCTGCAGGTCTGGTTTTCTGAGAAAATATTCATCAAAATACATGCCAAACTTTTTTCTTGAAATAAAATGGGTGATTATCAGTAGATTACAAAGATCAAGACAAGGAAAGGGCATAGGCATGTTCAAGCTAATTTTCCAATAGAATCTCCCCTGACAGAAGGCCATCCCACTCCGACCTAGCCATGGTGCCTAAATAAGAGCCCATACCCTAGCTCTATAGCTACATGAGCCTCCCCAACGGTCCAATGGACATTAAAAGTTCAAAGCGGCTTAGACATCCACACTAGCAAACATGGTTTTTTTGGAAAGGAAGCAAACATGGTTGTTGTCGGAATGTCCCACGCGTGGCTACAACCAAACAACAAATGATTCTCTCATGAGTAACTACAACCAAACAACAAATGATTCACATCCTCCCGAGCCTCAGGGACAAAACATAACAACCCTAGAGGATCTTGGCTATGCAAGTTCTAGTGCATTATCAGAATGCACATACTTGATAGTGGTAGAAAAAGGTTCTTTATTTCAATGATAATATTCTGCATAATAGTACCCACCTCTAATTTATGTTTCATTAGAAAAATCCAAGATAACCTACTACATCCATGACGACCTTGGAAAGCTACTACTATGATGCTTCCCCAAGTTGGCAGACTCATACTAGAAGTTGGACTGAAATGAGATCTGAGGAAGGACTCTGCAAAGCTTTTGAAGGAGTAAATGACCAAGTTGTAGATGCCACAAGTAAAATGAAACTAGTAAGTAGAGATGGTCCCATCTGCCTGAATAAAAAGACTAGACCAATTTGTAAAAACAACTTTTCTTGCATTCACATCCAATTACCATGCCTATAAGTATATCATGAAACACGAGAGAAGATGGATCAAAAATAGCACGACAGTTGAGTTTCTAGTGAGTTGATTAATGGATGATAAATTCCTAGAAAAATCCAAAGCATGTAAAACATTATGCAAACATGTAGAGTGCATCAAGTGGATCCCCTCTGTCATGTGATAGGAGACCAGGACATTATGCAAACATTATGCAAACATGTAAACTGATCTTTATTACCACAAAGAAGATGAGAAGCTCATGAATCAATCATCCATTTTGTGAAACCAGTGTTGTTACAAGTGGTAAGAGCATGGCCAATACCTGAGGTGTTGGTAGAAGCGGCTGAGCCAGATCTCCCTTGGATGGGAGACAAGATAACCATGCTTCTGATAAGAGTTTGCCATGATTGACTCTGAGCACTCAGCGGCACGAGCAGAAGCATGACAACCACGCTTTCTGATAGCATGTGTCCTGAAAATGTCTCAAACCATTGCAATACGTGCACTGAAATCGAAGACGACCACTTCCTCAACTACCAAAGCCATGCCTTCCAGACTGAGTAGACAATCCTCTCGTGAAGCAGCCATGGCAGAGGAGGTATGGGGTGCAGGTGCAAATGACAAAGAGATTTTGTTGAGACGGTTGTATGCCTCCTCTATTAGAGGGATGGGGCACTAGATAAAAGCAGGCCATGAGTTGTGTCGTGGACCGAGTCAATACCATCGAGGAATACATCAACCATCACAGCATTCATGTATGCAAGTTGTTGCTCAATGATAGAACTTGCAGCACGTAACTATGAAGTTTATCGAACATGCCCCTCAAGCTGGAGTAGAATGAGTAGAGAGGACAAGCATCCTGCTTGATCATGTATATGTCATGCTAAAGCCAAAGAATTTGTGTTTCATTCTTCACTTGAGAATATATAGTTTTCAGGATGTCCCACATCGCTTTTGCAGTCGGCAGATGCAGGATCTCATTTCTAGAGTGTCTGAGAACCATACTTGGTCGATGCATTATCTTGCTTCTATGTAGCACCAGTACCACTCTTGGAGACCAGCTCTAGCTCTGTCAAAATGTAATTTGTGTTGTGTTTCTCCATGATATTCAAGAATTGCATCGCACATAACTTATAGTTTGTCTCATCTATCTTGGCAATGGGATAAGGACCCTCATGACGAACGAGCATAGCTCAGGAAGGACAAGACTGAGAGATAAGTTGATTCTTGTCTACATTATCATAGATGGAAGATTGTGTGTGTATATACCTACACAACCTTCCCATCAACCTTAGAGGTGCTCTAGGGTTGGAAGGTCAGCTTTAAATGAGCAAATCTGAATCGCGCTAAGTCCAAACAATTGTGAGGGCATTTCCTCGTCGCATAAAGGACTCCTTGTGAGTAGAGCAACAATTACATGATTCCGTCGATGATCGCATGGCGATCGCATAAAAGTCGGGGGTACTACCAAGAGGGGGTTGTGCACGGTGGTTGGGCGCGTAAAGGCATGTAGTGGCGTTGTGGTTGGGTGGCTTTCAAAGAGGTTGCATGTGGTTAAGCGGCGCACGAGGCCACTACGCCCAAGTAGGAAGAGAAGAGGTTGGCGGTATGGTTAGGGTTTCAATGTGATATTAGAGCTCTGGTTAAAAACCGACACTCCGATACCATGCGAAAGGAAAATAAGAGGGTTGTTTGTTATGTGCTCTAAAGGCTCTCTTTATATAGAAGGGAAATCATATAGGTAAAAGGAGGTTGCCTATTCGGCAACGCATAAAAAAGGAAACAAATGATTGGCATATTACATATTACTATGAAAGTCTAAAATATAACAACCTTTGATAAGACAATCACTTCCCAAAGTCCTCCAATAGCTTTCCGGGAGACAATAGAACTGAGACAAACCAATCATTGAGAGAAGAATGCTGCCAGGTTGGATTCCAAAGATTTGAAAGAGAATTCCTAAGTTGCAATCATAAAGGGATCCCATATACCTCCAGCTTTTGGGGATCCTCCGCCTATTAGAGAAGCAAAGTAGGAAGATGGAGACTTCATGGTTGAATTTACGGAAGAGGAAGTTGTGTGCTTACAAAAGCCTCTTACTTCATCTTGTTGCTTGATTTCAACAATCAAGAGAAGGATTTGATTTTCATTTACAAGTTATATAGAAGGAAAATTTATGCACAAAGGTGAAATCCACTTGGGAGCTTTGGATGCAAAGCATATACTTGTTAGGTTTCAAGAATCGTAGAAGTTGCAGATTGGATAGATTATCAAGCCTAACTGTTCATTTAAACTGAGGGTAATCAAATCTATTGCTCAAGTTTTAGGCAAAAACATTTGTGTAGACGGGGAATTGATGAAGTTTTCTAGGCCAAGCTACATATTGATCTCCTCCAGCCTAGAATACCCGATGTGATTATTTAGAATGGATCTTGGTTACCCGGGTGCATAAATTATGAGAGGATTCCAAAGTTTTGTTCTCCTTGACGTGTTATTGGGCACAATATGGAAGTCTTGGAAGAAGGAAAATCTAGAAAAGCTAAAAAAAGTTGATGTGGAAATTGAGAAAAGTTTGAAGAAGTGGGTAGAGATGGTTGGGAATCAAGATGATGATTGCTTGGCTAACCCAATCAATTTCGATACATCGGAGGATTGTAGCTTTGCTACATCACATTTGCAGCAGCAACATGGTTTGGATACCATGCTACAACAAGCTACTGCTGAAGATCACAAGCAGCAGAGGCAGGGCTCTAGTCGGCAGCGTACCACATTGGTTTCAACAACAGGAACATTCTGTGGTTGTTGTTTGCTCTTCTTAAAGGGAGCAACAAGGTCGCAAGAGTGATTTTACAAGCAGTAGTCAGAGCCTCATAGGGCTACTGCTGAAACAGTGGATAAGACATGGCACTTGCTCACAATAGAGAAGCAACTGCACGTTGACGATCTGCCTCTAGTTCTGCCTCAGATGGAGACCAAAGTGATGAGATCAGGTGATGTACAGTTCTGGCAATAATCTCACAAGGTTGAAGGACAATCCTCACAATAAAAAGTGAAGCAACTGCAGCGACATGCAGAAAGAGATGGATTTGGGGAGAAAGTAATTCGAGAAGAAAGGGAAAGAGATAGAGCAATTGATTAAGAGGCATGCAGTGAGTTGGATGATCAAGGGCAACAAAAATCATCGCAAACTTGTACATGCAGTAGCAGTAAACTGAAGCAGATGGGTCGTTACAAGCTGGAGAAACTCGAGCAGCAGCAGCTGGTACATGTTTGTGAGACCTTGCGACAGAAGCATCACAGCAGCCCTCCAGCTGCTATTGTCTTGTCGCAGCAACATAAGCTTCACTCTGAGGTTGTTCAACAGCAAGTCTCTAAGAATCTCAAGATTTCACAGGGGAGGAGCATGCTGAGACAATAACAAGTTACGCAAGGATGGGTGATCTGCAGCAACAATCTTAAAATGGAATGCAACAACGGCACCAGGAGGTGCACTTTGTAACAGAATTAAACAATGATGTGCTTGCAGGACAATTTACTTGTTGAAGATCTAAATTTGGTGGAAGATTGGCATCTAGCTGAGAAGGAATGAAAAATTTGGAAGGGAAAAAGGAAAAGCCAATTTAAGGCTCTCCAGATCACTCAGGCTTGGTCCCACTTAGAAACACAAGTGACAGACTGTTCAGAGATGTCAGACAAGCCTAAATTATCCCTTCATTGGAATAATTACTTTGAAGAATTGGAGAGACGATGCCAAAGAAGGTAAAACAATGGAGAAATGGGTTTTCACTTCTTAAAAAGAATGAGGAAGAGAAAGAGGGAATTGATTTGGTGGATTACACTTCATTTTCTGATTTGGAGGTGTTGAATGTATGCAAAAGACAAACCAAACACTTTGCAAACAAAGAGGCCAGAGAAAAAGAATTTTGGCTGATGGGTTAATAACGATTGGGTTGCGAGATAGAGGGATAAAAAGCATGAGATCGTCTCAGGAGGATGGACCGAGGAAACGGCCTGACTAGTGGATCCTCCAGGGATCAAAAAGAAGTGAGAATGTCAGGACTGTGTCCCAAGAGAGGAAGGAGTGCCTTTGAGGGGAAGAGTGCGAGTGGAGTGTGGTCAAGTAGACAAGTGCACATTGTATCTGTGAATGAAAGGATGATGCCTCTTTTCGAGGGTACGAGAGCTGGCTGGTCGGTGAGTGAGAAGATCAAGAGCTTATTCTGTTCCAATGTACACCTTTTGGAATGCATCAAGTCATTCTATGCGCGAAGGCCACAATCAATCACCTAACTATTATCTATAGACAAGGGACGGGTTAGAAGCACCTTTCCTGGTCCCAAGAGTGGAGAAGAGGGATAAACAACTAGAATATAGCAACAACGGACGAACTACTAGAATCTAGTTGGTAGGGAAAAGGGCTGAAACTAGTAATTCAGGCCGTCTTAGGTTGGGGGAGGTAGGAGTGAGCCGTTGGGAAGTGGAGAAAGTGTCTATCGCTAGGTTCAGGAGCTTATAGTCTAGAGGGTACGAGACGATGGTTGAGCAACTAGTAATGAAAGCTCAGGCCCTATCTCATTTCTCAATTCTCATAGCTCGGTCGATATTGAGACTACACTGATTAACGATGTCCATCATGCAGCAAATCTTCGGATGGAGGTGAGAGGCTTTCATTAAAGTCGGATTTTCGTGAGGAATGATAGCTGAAGTAGAAAGTAGGATTGCAGTCATAGTGAGGAGAGATAGCAAAAAAAAGTCTGGAAAGAAAAGATCCTAGTCAAGACTATGTGGTTCATCTCTATTCCTCATGTTGCAAAAATCTCAATCTCGTGAGATTGCTCATTAATGAAGAAAAAGACCCCAGTGGGGTTCAAAACCTGAGAGGCTCAAACTTATGGCCATTGGAAAGAAGCAACAATTGATCATGATATGCTGTCCTCGATGATTAATAATCAACCAACAATTCTACTTCAAGTTCAATGTGTTCATACTCCTTTTGTAACATCCTCATTTTGGGCCAGCAATTATATGTTACCGTCTTACTCAGTTGATGGCATCCCTGCTGGATCATGAGCTACCCTTGCAACACCACCGACTATGGCATTTGAACATTTAGTCGCATGATGACCTTTTTGTAGACATTAAAAGCAAGTCTTGTCTAGCTTGCGATCATGATCAAAGGATTCCTACAGTTGGCACTAGATATACCAAGCGCAGAGAATCCCAAAGTCCTATGTGATACGACATTGTGAATCAGGTAGTAGATCAGGAGGAGTCTCCCATGGATCAGGCTACCACTGGAAGTATAATTGAGGTTTTCCTCGAGGGATTGAAATCAAAGGCACCCGTGTATATGATTAACATTGGTCTCTGCGTGTGCGACTAGATCAAACATGACATTGACAGTCATGTATTTGTATGCATAAAACTTTTTTTGAAAGGAAAAAGGACAACTGCTGTAAATTTCACTCACCATAGTATCTTTCCTGATGGAAGACCACCCCATTTCTTGCAAGCCACAGGGCCCATAAAACAACCACACCCCTGGTTATCTCCTCCTATGAACCCAATAGACTCCCAAAAGTTTGCAGAGTGGTCCATCTCAATCAATGTGTTACCAAAACTCACCCAAACACCACAGAGCTCGCACAGCTGAAGAAGAGGTGGTCCGCATTCTCATCAGATTCCCAACAATGTGCGCATGTAGAATCTGCACTTTGGAAAAAGTGTGCATGCACGTCACCCGTCATCAACCGCACGTCTTAAGATTCAGAGAAATATCTTAATTCTCATAAGCACCTTCCACTGCCAAAATCTCTTTAATCAGTACTGCAGCAGCCTAGATCAGAAGGCATCGATCCCGTCAGGGTCTTGTAAGCTTTCCAAACGAAAACCTTCCATCAGATCAACACCAACAATCACGCCCATGTGAAGGGCCCTCATGTATGGATAAATATTATCTTGGATGGTGAGGCTCAAACCAAGGATATATCTTACCATGAGCTTTTTACCGATCTTATTTAGATTGTTTTGAGCCACCAAAATTGGGAACTTTCAATGTAACCATGAATAAATTTAGTGCCCTGTGGAGCATACAACCAAAGGTTTAGATTTCCAGTGGTAGAATATTCCCTACAAAGCTTTGCATCCATCTTCATCTAGGAGCATATCCTCATGAATGCAAAGTTTCTTGTAGGCAATTCCACCATAAGAATGTTTGTCCCTTCGATTTGAGGGTCATAAAATGACCTTCCACTCGCTTCACATGTTCTTCATTTGAAGAAACGCGCAATATTCCCAAGCCAATTGATGAATGTTTTTGGATCTCAACATCTCGAATCAAGGATATGGTTTACCGTGGAAATTATCACAATTTCAATTTGGCTTTTCGAAACCCAGGTGGGTTCCACTACTGCTTCTTTTCCTCAAGGTTTAAATATTGGTTTCAGATATCGTATAGATATCCTGTCGATACGAAATTTCGTCGAAATTTCGACGATATTTCGCCCATATCGACCACCATTTGTGAAGAAATGACTGGAAACTACCCTCATATCGCCATTTCGCTCGAGATTTCGGTTCCTTGTCGAAACTGAAATTTC
Source organism: Ottelia alismoides (assembly GCA_037367405.1). Classification (NCBI taxonomy): domain Eukaryota; kingdom Viridiplantae; phylum Streptophyta; class Magnoliopsida; order Alismatales; family Hydrocharitaceae; genus Ottelia; species Ottelia alismoides. Next base: position 238,293 of record JAZKJV010000917.1, on the reverse strand, counting down.
GCCGAAATTTCGCGAAATCTGAAACCATGCTTTTCCTCGAGACCGCATAGATTTAGTTTCATATCCTCCATATTTACTGTCAAATTCTATACTTGGGTCGCTATCATGGCAACAATGGCGTGCAATTAAGCGAGTTGATTTTTGATAAATGTATCCATTGTTGGTGCTTTTATTCATGCTCTTATACCACATGATGCAGTCCAATCTTCATATCAAACATGAAGGCTCTCCCTGGACGAAAAGTGTGGGACGATGTAAGAAAAGAAGACCGCGGAAGATCACATATAGATGGTGATGCAGTTAAAATCACCATGCTTATGCCAATTCAAGCAAGAAAGATGAGATTTATTAAAGTTGACTTGATCAACCTCAATGAGATTAACGAGAGCTTGGATTGCATTAAGGTTAACGTAGGGGCACAAGCAATGGATTCGGTCATGACACGTTTAACAAGGCATATGCGAAAGATGGCATAATCAGAGAAGAAAGGAACAATGGTGGGTTTGTATAATTACAATTACATGGATGAAGAAGATGGGGTGGACAAGAAAGAAGAGTATAAGTGACTGAGATGATGTGTATGAGGGTGGGGGTTGTCGTCTATGGGAAGGAGAAGGAATATGTCGAAGAATATAGTACAGTGGATGATAGGGGTGGATGAAGAGAGGAATAGGTGTGGAAATGGACAAAATCCTTTCTCTGATTTTATTCTTCTCCAAAATAAAAATGCCTAAGGCCATAAATAGGCATTTTACAAACTAAAAGAAGAAAGATCAAATCCCGAACGGCTTCCTAACAATCAAATCAATTCAAATACTAATCCTAAATCATACCAACTATAACAAAATAAACTATTTGTGAAGTGGCCCTTCTCTTATTGAAGAGGATAAGAAGTTCAAGTGAACATTTTTCGTATTTGTCAGACTGTCTCAAACTTCGAGGCATTCTAGTGAGCAAACATATAACTACATTGCTCAAACATCCTATGATGATGTTGTTGTTCTTTCCCAAAAACCCCAAGATGCCACCATTTCATGACCTAATGTGAGACATGATGCCTGCCTCGACAAAGGTAAGACGCAATAGCAAGGCCTGATGACCCAACCAAACTGCAGAGCTACTCCACTATGACCAGCCCACAACCAAGGAAAACTTATTGGATCGTGATAATTCATGGGAAAATGGATGCAGTTGCGGAGTATTTATAAGCCTTTCATAAAGAACACCATTGACAAGGATGCTTCTAACCACATCATTCCCCTACCATCGGCTGTAGGCAGTGCATCCTGTCAACTGTCAAGCACCCATCAACCTCTCTCAACACCATTGTTCTCTCAATTCACTCAATCAAGTTTCCTAACTTCATTTAATTAACTCTACTCACAAAACCCTCTTTGCACCACTCATTCGCCACTGACCCGATCGAATTATTCCTGAATCAATCTTCAAACTTTCAACATCAATTGATTATTAATGTTCTCAGGCATAATGGCCCAGGATGAATTCTATATTTACTTGCATGTAAATTAGAAAATATTAGACATGATAAATGGGAGTAGCTCGTAGCTGTAACCACATATACCTGTACGCATGTCGAACGAAGCAAGGTCACCCTTCCCGGTTCCTAAATAAATCGTATGACCATCTGGACCCTCAACAATAGATTGTATACGAGAATCTCGAAAGTCCACAGAAACTACAGGCCTTCTTTGGGCAGAGATATCATAAAGACGTGCCTGTTACATTATTATTGAAGGATAGCATTAACGGAAATCGATACTCCTATTAAAGAAACAGCTTTCAAGTCAGAACACTACTTCTCATGAAGTCGTGTTAACACTTAACAACACCAAGCTATTAATAACCATCCATGTGAAGAAATTAGTTGCTTCTGGTAAAACTGCAGGAATTGATACCTGGTTACTATTCGTGCCAGCAACAATTTTGCGGTGGTCATCCTTACACAAAAAGGTTGTAGCTGTGAACCATGTAGGAGTAAATATACCAAGGCTGTTCGAGCGGGGCTTCAAATACGAAAATGACAAGTTATGAGCAAGCATAAATGCAGGCAGAATAAAGCAAACTTTTAGTGCAAATATGATCTCACAGATTTTGCAGTCCATATCTTTGTGGATGTTTCAAGATCCCACAAATTGATTTCAACACCCTTCCTGCAGTGTAAGGAAATGTCAATCTCTGTTACCTCACTGTGGTGCACAAGCAGTTGAAGCTAGACAGCATAATATCCAAGGTCAAACCATAAAAATATCAATGATGAAAGATGTGGAGTAATTATGGCCTACCCAGCAAACAAAGCATGATTTTCCGGTCCATCAACAGAAGAGCACAAGATGTTGCCACTGCAGCATATTTCCCAGGCCTTCAAAGTATGCGTTTTAGCAGAGCCATTAATCTCCTTACCATCACCTATACATCTCAAGCATGCTTTACCTTTTTCTGTGCATATGAGAAGTGTGTTTGACCTGCATAAAGGACATAATGAGGTAAAAATGTTCCAAGAAAAACACACTGATACAAGAAAGAGAAGAACTAAGTAATAGACATTCAAACAAAAAAATCTACGGAGGAGAATGAAACCTCATATCAAGAAATCTAAAAAGGGAAATATGCATATTAAGATTGCATGTAGAAATATGCATATTAAGATCGCATGTAGACTTTGGCTGATGCATCAGAAAGAAAAGCGTGTTCCCATTCAAAAGTGAAAATTGCCAAGCTTATCAAAGAACCAGCAAAAGAATGCCTTCTGAGTTCTGATTCTCCCAACTTCTGACTCTGTCAAGTGACAATGGAAGATCATTATGTGGATTGTTAATTCAATTTGCTCCGGGCTAGTTTATTTGGCAGCTTATCTCATATTTTGGCAGGAAAATCCTGCACTTGGTGGGGTAAGTTCTAATCCAAAAGTTTCCCAACCCACCAACCCTGGCAACATAAAATCGTATGGGCGTAGAAGAAGTGCAGCATCGTAGATAAAAACAAAATATTTAGAGCAGCATATAAGAACTCCAGAATTTCCATCTACTAGACATTGAAGATATTAATCAGTTATGGTGGATATAGTGGATGGAGGGCGTTGGGGAAAACGGTAGGCTCTGGGGAAGGGGAAGGCGCATGTGGTGGCTGCCGGATCTCTATCTCATTTTGCAATTGCCGCTCCTGGAGGAGAGAGTGTCACCAAAAAGGAAGAGGAGGTTTTCTGCGATGAGCAAGATGGGGGAGGAGGCTTTGGTGAAGTTCTCATGGACCTAGGCATGACAACAGAGTTTGGGGATGTCGAGCTCGGCCATGATGATGGAGGATGGGAAACGCCAAAGCTCGAGAAGTGATGCAGAACGAGGGAGGCGATAAGGGTTGATCTCCGTGGGGTCTTACATTTCCGATGTGGGGTGACAGGACATCTGGCTAGGAGGTGTGTAAGGACTCGTTGCAGGCAGTCGGGTCATCGTAGCCAAGCATGTAGGCTGCAGGGGGATGCTTCCGGTTGGAGCTTTCAACATGCGACAAGTCGAGGTGCGTCGGTGGTATCCTTATCGCAGAAGGTGTGAGAGGAGAACATCTTAGGTTTGTTGATAAAGTGATGGTGGCGAGCAAAGGGGGTTGCGATGAAGATGTTGTATTTATGGACAACACCATCATTTGTGTCTGGGGACTCATGGTTGAAGCGGAGACGCGTTTTCTGATGGATGGACGGGGGGTGGAGCATATTGGAGTTCGATGGCGGAGGCCGCGGTTGAATGACGATGCATATCGGGTACTCAAACGGTGTTCTATCTACATTGGAGGGCTCACCTTGAGATGCATTATGGTGGCGAAAACCTGTTGATTGGTTGGGAAAGTTGTGAAGATTCATCAAGATGGGCTCGGTCCGAGTGAGCTCCTCTTCGTCGTGGCTGAGGTGGAGATGGTTGTGGTCATGGTTCCACCCTCACTGATGTTTTGGGTTGGAAGAATCTTCTTCTCACTCTCTTTGAAGGTCATCCAAGGATGCACAGTTAGGGAGAACTCGGTGTGGCACTGATCGTCGTAGCAATTGTCGTCGAAGATGGAGAAAGAGACTCCAGGAGCGATTTTGGGGGTAGGAGCTCTAGGAGCGGTTTAAGTAGTAGATTTTCGAGAGAGAGAGAGAGAGAGAGAGAGAGCGGGGGGGCGAGTCATGCGGGGCAGTAGGTTCCTTCGGCGAGTGGTCTTCTAACTCGGTCTTTTAGGGATGTGGTTACTAACAAACTGTATTAGGGTGGTGGTAGTTGGGCCGATTCTAAGGACCCGAGTATCTCTAGTCGGTTCACAAGGGGGTCTAAGGACCCGATTACCTCCATTCTTTTTTTGAGGGATCCAAAACCGATGTTTTCGGGTTACTGATATATGTACTCGAGTGTATCGAAGCACTTGACTAAGTCCTCCACGATGAGGAGTATGGGCGGCTCTTCGGTCTTGAAGACCGCATCTCAGTCATCGGTGTTGCATGCGACGTGTGGGGGAGGTAAAGGAATTGTCGATTGGAGTTCTCCTCATGGATTCTCGATGCAGATGGTTAGTTTGACCTCAGCAGGTGGTTAGGGACGTGTGAGCGAAGCCCCTCCAGGTCATTTAAGCAGCAAGAATGGTGCGCAGGTGTTGCATAAGAGTGGCTTGGAGATGAAGGATGTGTTCAATAGGGATGTTGGAGTTTTGACCACTCAACCTTCTCCAACTAGTGCATCGACATTACCTTTGTTCAGTAGGGGAGCTGAACCATGAGAAGAGGTTGATTTTTTGCCATCTCATGCGATGGATGTTTCAGGTGGAGTGGAGTCTGGCGGCATGCCTGAAGTGGCTGCCATTCGATTTCTTAAGGTTGACAGGGGTAAGGAGAAGGAGTTGGCGTAGAGAAGTGAAGTTAAGGGTATAGAGAAAGAACTCATTTTGGTATTCTCACGCAGGAGAAGAAAACCATATGCCATGGAGTGGCTTGAGAGGGAGCTTGTCGATGACTCGTAGTCGATGGTTTCAGCAAATGTCACAGTCCAAAATGCCACAACCAATGCAATGACGAAGCGACAGGTCAATCAATGATGCGCTTGTGGAGTCAGGTGATGAAGCTGGGACCATGTTGGTTTTCCAGGTCGCAACGTGTGTGGGAGTTGTTCCCAAGGGGGGGTAGAGATCTCAATGAAGGTTGTCTCATGGAATGTTCGAGGATTAGGGGATCAGGAGAAGAGATGCATTGTGGGGAAATTGCTTGTTTGTGGCATGCAGATGTGGCTCTTATACAAGAGTCGAAGACCGAGTAGTGGGATGAGGCTTTATGGAAGTCGATGTTTGGTTCCAGGCTGTCGGTTTTCAGGGCGGTCTCGGTTGTTGGGAGTGTTGTCAATGTGGTGCTTGCTTGTATTGGGGATCTCTTTTATTTGCTAAAGGAAAGATTGGGCCTTAGATCAGTCATGATCGTCTTGAAGTACAGGTTTGGGGCGGGAATTGTGTTGCTTTCTTCGGTGTATGGGACGACTAGTGGCCCACTGAACATGGCTATATGGGAGGAGCTTCGTTCTACGAGGGAGGACTTCCTGAATATTCCTTGGCTTATTGGTGGAGACTTTAATATGACGTTATTCGTTTCAGATCGGCATGGGGATAGAGGTAGCCAGGACCTTGCCTCGAGGGCATTTTTGGATTTCGTCAAGGAGACGGAGTTGGAGGTCGTGGACGCCACAAACGGTCGATTCACATGGAGGAATTGTTCCTCTAGGTCTAGAGTAGATCATTTCTTAGCGAATGTGGACATGCTGGAGTTGTTCCCTTTGTCCTCGGCTTGGGCTTTGCCAAGATCTAGATCAGATCATACTCCTATTTGCTAGGATTCTGACAAGGGATTAATTCCTCGCTCTTTGTTCAGATTTGAGAAGTCTTGGATGAGGGATGAGGGCTTTAGAGATCAAGTCAAAGAGTTATGGATACCATTTTAGTCTCACGAATCGGTGGTACAAAGAAAGACTCAGAAGATCCTTGGGTCGCGTGAGATGTCAAAGAAATACAAGAGGGAGCTACGGCAAGTGTGAGAAGAGAGGAAACGAGAGGCAGAGGAGGAGATTACTCGTCTGGACAATGTGGAAGACGAGAGAGAGCTTAGCTTGGAAGAGAGGTTGGCTTGAGTCAAGCATCAGAAAATGGTTATCAGGAGGATAAAAAGAAGGATGTAGAGTGGGGGCAGACGTCAAGGTAGAAGTGGTTGACAGCGGGTAACGCGAATACTAGATATTTTCATGTTGTGGTTAATGGTAGAAGAAGGAATTGGATACATGACAAATACAGGGTGATGGTGCAATTGGTACGGCAATGGTGCACAGTTTCAGGAGGTCAACGGGAGGGGGGCGTCTAGATGGCTTGGGAAGGGAGTTTGGTCTCTGGTCCAAAGTAGGTTGAAAGGATTATCTCTTATTTCTCCTGGGAGGAGGTGTGCAGAGCGATTTTTGATCTCAATGCAGATGGATGTCCAAGTACATATGGTATTTCGGTCTTCCTTTGCAGGGAGTTCCTAGATGTGGTAGAGGAAGATGTCGTGGCCTTGGTTACGGAGTTTAAAAGTGTAAACATGAGTTTGGAGAAGCTGAATAGGTCTTTGACATTCCTGCTCACAAAGAAAGAAGGGGTCGATCGGGTCAAGGATTTTAGGCTCGTCGCTCTCTCCAATGCTATCTACCTCGTTGTGGTTCAAGGGAGTTCTTGATGAACTTGTTCTACCGGCTCCGACTGCTTTCATCCCAGAGAATCAGTTGTTGGACGAGGTCATCATGGCTTCAGAGATTGTTTCGGATTGGAAGGAAGAGGGGTGGCCGACTTCCTTTGGAAGGGGGACTTCTCAAGGCCTACCATTGTATGAACTAGAACTTTATTTAGGCATCTTTGGTCCGTAGAGGCATCCTGGATTTGTGGGTGAGCTAGATGAAGAGGTGTATCACTATTTCGTCTTGCTCGATCATGATGAATGGCAAATAGGAGCGTGGCTTTTTCCAGCTGCAGCATGGAGTGAAGCAGGGATGTCAGGCTAGCCCTCCTGTTGTTTGTTTTGGTCGTGGATGCTTTGTTAGTTATGGTAGGTCTTGCATAGGAAGGTGGCTTTATCAGGGGATACGTGAGGGATGGCCTCTCTATCACAGTGTTGCAGTACGCCAATGATACCGTTTTTTCATCGAAGATGGTACAGGGGTATAAGGCAATCAGAACGGTCCTGAATATTTTTGGAAGCGGTTAAGGGTCAATGGTACGAAGTCGGCTTTTATTCCCTTTAATATATCTCCGAAATTGGTGCACACATGTGAGGAAAGTTTGATCACTTTGTGGAAGAGTTTGCCTATAACTTAACTTGGCATGCCTTTGAGTGGGAGACTTAGACAAATGGATTGGTTGCATGTCGTCAAGAAGCTGGAGAAGAAGTTGGCAGGTTGGAAAACATTGTGCTTGTCGAGGGAAGGAAATTAGTCCTGGTGAAGGTTGTTCTATCTGCAATGCGTGTTTTTTCCTGTTAACGCGGGTGGTACTAGTGGGCATCCGCAAGTGGGCATCCGCAAGAGGCTGGAGGCGTTGATGAGGCATTTTTTTCTGGAAGTCGTCCGGACAAGGCAAGGGTCTCGCATTGGTTGGTTGGGATGTGGTGGCATGCCCCACCAGGGTGGGAGGCCTTGGGATTTTACGTCTTGCAGATATGAATAAGGCACTCTATGAGGATCTGGGGTGAGGGAAATAACTCTCTCCAAGCTGGTTCGAGGAATTTATGGTGTCTCATCTAGACTTTAAGCTATGGCGGATGCGGTGACATCGCCATCTCCCTTCTGGAGGGATGTCTGTTCAATTGTACCTGAGGTAGCTTCCTCTCTTCAGCCTGTTTTAGGAGATGGTAGTGGGTTTTCTTTCAGGAGGCATGATTGGATGGAGGAGGGAGCGATGTGTGACTTGTTTTCGAGGCCTTCGCTTTGACCACGAACAAGGAAGCAAAAGTGACTGATGTTTGGGATGGTGGGTCGTGGACGCCTACTTTCGTGGCAAAGTTGTCAGAGTAGAGATAGAAATTTGTTAGCTTTGTTATGAGCATGGCCTTAAATTTCGCCGAAATTCGGCCGAATTTCGGTTTCGGTAGGTGACCGAAATTCGGCCGAAATGGCTATACCGGTCGAAATTTGGGGGGGTCTAGTTCAAAAAGCCACCGAAATGACCGAAATTTCGATCGAATTTCGACCGAAATACGGTCGAAATTTCGTTTCGGTCCCTTACCGAAACGAAACCGAAATCCGACTTTTAAGGCCTTGGTTATGAATGGTGGAGAGAACAGAGGAACCATCAAAAGAAAGGAACTCATGGTGCTAGCATGACGATATTTTTTCCCGTTAAAAGGGCATACGAGGTGTTCTCCCGTCATGGCGTGACGGGCAAAGAGGAGTTATCGAGGGATTGTGCTGGGATTTGGGGCTGGAAAATCCCCATGAGGATTAAGGTGTTCACATGGCTATTAAGAAGAGACCGACTTGTGACGGCAGTTAGAAGAGCGAAGATCTTTTTAGGTTGTAATGAAGCTTGTGGGTGTTGCGGTGAAGCAGTGGAGGACTTCGAGCACTAGTTCTTTAGGTGCCCGCGATCAATGGAGGTCCGGGCAACTGCTTGCATTCCCGGTGTTCAGCGAGATGGTGTGGCCTCATTTTAGGGTTCTTTTGGCAACAATTGGAGTGACTCTATCGAAGGCACAATCAAGGTGTGTACACATATATGGGCCATTTGGCTGGCCAAAAGCAATTTTATCTTCAAAAAGGAGAGGTTCTATTGTGAGAATGTAATTGAGCATGCCAAAGTCAATTTGACGAACCGGCTCCTGTAAATTGTGTTTATAGTCATTAATTAATTTTTGGATGGACCTCTACTAAAGGTTCATCCCATTATTTCTCAAAAAAAACCCATCTAATATCAATGTGATCTCCATACTTACAAAAGTACCAATTCAAGTCTCAAACTATTTTAGAGGTAAAAATGTGTTCCTTGTCGTTAATTTGACTTAAACGCCACTTGGAAAAAAACATATAGACAAAACATCCGTGAAATTACCCCCCAACCCTCCCTTTCATCGGACACTATCTATTTCCTCCCCTTGTTCACTTCCATGGGCAACAACTCCATATGTACCTCTCTACTGCTCCTCTCCGCCTTGGTCTCCTTATTCACTCCCTCCCCACCAATACTCATGATACCCTTCACATAAGACATGGTAAGGATTTACTCAATATATCTCAAGGGTAAACATTGATCCACGTCTATGGTATCAAGATAGAAGCCCATCTATATATGAGATATTAACCCTATTCTTCAATATTGAATCACCAGAAACAAGACAACCACATCGACTTTCCTAGGACAAAAGACCGGTATACTCTTTTTTATACTCTTTTTAGAAAGAAGAGGGTGAGATCCTAAGGTGGAAATCGCCACAAAAATGGTATTGGATAATTAAAATTAAAAATCATACATAAGTCCATGCCATAATGAGGACCCTATAATGAGCAAGTACAAAACACTTTAAGCTTAAAGTCATATTTTCATAGCTGCATTGGCATATTTTTCTATACGTCGGTCATCTTTTACATATGAGGATCAAATCATACCCCACTACTTAAAACTAAAATCATTGGTTTCTAAGAAGGAAAAAAATAAGTTTTATTTTAAAAGAAAATACACATTTTGGCAACATAGATTATTTGAATTCTATCCTATAGATTATTTGAATTCTATCCTATTGTCCTCCCAAGACCACAGGATAATCACATCTTTCCATCAAAAATGCAACTAATTTTTTTCATGATATTTGTATATAGATAAAAAGAAGGTATTTTACACATATAACCCTCTGCAAATTTAAACTTAAGTATTGCCCTCCATAATTTTGAATTACACATACAATCACGAATAATTGTTAACCATTACATGACATAACCATATATTAACTTATGTCAACTCCTCTCCGTTAAGGTTTACATAATCCCTTAGATTTTAACACTTTTACCCTTCCAAATCCATGAAAATCCCCTCCATCTTCTATTTCAATACGAACAAATTAATAGTACTCATTTCTTGGTTGATTCATTGCAATATGGATCAAAAGCGTGGGCAGCCAATGACAAAGCAACAACTTTAGTCGTGCCCGGTAATTGATAGCGGAGCTTGGCGGAGAGACGTGGTTGCACAACAAGGGCAACAACGAGAAACAATGCCTCGAGCAAGGGAGATCGAGGTCGGGTTAACGGAGTTATCTTCAAGGGGTGATGAGAAGGGGCAGATAGCAGTCACTCTCCCCAGCGAGGATTGAGGATCCTCCTCGTGACGGTGCAATAACACCACTAGAGAGGACAAAAAAAGTAGTCAAGGTCGGTAATGCATCGAGCGACCGAGTACCATGCAGCCCCATGATGATTAGGTGGTGACGAATGGTGGTGGTGGGTATGCTCTCACCACTAGATGGTTTCTCTACAGATAGGGCTTCCTCTCTTCATTAAGGGTTAACGACAAAGGCAATGATGGGGGTGTTAGAATGATGGTATATGGAATTAAACGTTATATGAATAGCATTGTCTCTTTTTCGAGAGATGGACCAGATTTAAAACTTAGAAATATAAACCCCGACCAAACATTTGCCTGAACCAAATCCAGAACTCTCTTTATGCGAAGCTGGACTTGATAGTCAATACGACTTCAATATCCCAACAAACAAATCCAAAAAGACATAACAATGCAACATGCATGCCATGCAGACAATAGCAGCCAACACCCATCAACATCAAATCCTACATTATGCATCACCACCACCAATCTTGGGTGGCTGTTTCGGCGATCTTCGGCTGAAGAACATCCCGACCACCCTCGCGTCGAGGAGTTTGATCGCTTCCCTTGACTTCCAGCATCGCGATGTCTCGTACCGGTTCACCAATGAACCCATCGCCATGCACAGGTCCATGATGGCATTGAAGGCTTCGGCACTCACCACCATGATCCCCAACAGCTCCACCATTCGGTGCCGACTCTGGCACCTCCGGTATACCGAGTCCAAGGCCTCTTCCACTGCCTTGCAGCACGCCAACATCACCACAAGGTCCATCGGGGTCCCGATGGAGGGGATGGTGGTGTTTGTGAGCTCCCAGAAGAGTACATAGTGGCCCAAGACCGAGGACGTGTAGGTGTCACTAATGTACTCTGCTACAAGGATGTCAAGGCTCCAGGTGGGGCTTGGTTGCAGTAATTGCATGACACACGGCAGCCCTAGTGCAAACATGGGTACGAACTCGATCACTCCCAACCATCGTCTAGGACCCTCCATCCTTTGTGCAATGGAACCACCACCACCATCAGCCCTTCACCATAACCTTCTCCGTGTCACATCTCAATCCACCGCATGCATCTGCCACCTAGATTCATGCGTGTTGAATCATGTGAATTGTGATGGTAGGGGTTAGATCAGAAGATGAGGCACGGGTGGAGTAGGATAGGGGAGAGGAGGAGATAAGTGTTGTGGGAGCGAAGGTGGAGGTTTGGGAAGGGAGAGGTGTTGCGTGAAGGAGGAAGGGAAAGAGGAAATTTACAAGAGGGGATCGGACAAGGAGAATCAGGGAGGAGGAAGGAGGTTTGGTTTGGAGGATATAAATAATTAAAGAAATTGGAATAAATCTCTACCATTGAATTCAGCTTAGTTAGATTAACTCAAGAGAATGGTTTATTTAGTGGAGTGATATAACAGTGGGTCTTATGTGTAAATGAAAGTGATCATTCATGGTTCTACGTGTAATTCAGAATTATAAAGGGATCTGCGAGGGTTATGGATGTAAAAATCTTATAAAAGAAGGTTGGTAATGTGAACATGTAAAAATTCTTGTTGTTTGGCAATTTCATTGCCCTGATTGCCTACTCTAGTCATTGATGCATAACAAATCTTTTCACCTAGGATCTCAGACTCAACAGTTGCACTTTTATACAAATAGATAAAATGGAGAAGTCCTAAAAAGCACATGTTTTTAAAAATAAAATAAGCACGTGATGAAGACTTCATTGCACTAATTATCCATCCAAGTCCTAACCATGGACAAATACTGTCTAAACACAAAAATCCCACCTTTCAATCTGAAAAAAACAATCAACATTTGCATCACATAAATCCATCCTTATCCCCCAAACTGCATTGCCCTAATTTCCTATCCCAAAGCCATACTCGACATCTGTAGATGCAAAAATCCAAACTTTCCTGCATGGGATGAAAAGAAAACAGAGATCCAAAGGAAGAGGTCGAAACCACTGGAGGGAATGAGCAATGGGGTAAAATTCAAATTGCATTTTTGTCTATTTGTTTTATCCCTAAATGATGTACAAGGCAAATTCAAATTAGGGGCAGCATTATTACCTCTAAAATAGCTTGGGACTTGAAACGTATATGTCTAAGTTTGAGAACCACAATGATATCGCATAAACAGTTTGGGGACCTCCCAGCAAATTACTCATATTTATGTGATTCATGACAGCCATGGTAAGTTTGGTAACTATTGTGTAGAGTTCTACAGAGTATGCGTCATTTATCACGTAAGATGGGTAAATGGATCCTTTCAGGATCCATTTAACACATCCAGAGTTTTGCCCTACATCTACCAGTGTTGGGACTTGGAGGGTCCATGGAGGCTATATAAGAAGCCCCAGTCCTCCTGTATTCAGTGAGAAAGTCAATAGACACATCAGCCATTCGAGGCGTTCTCCCGTGGTTTCATCCCGCACCTTAGGGAGTAGGGTTCCACGTTAAAATCTCGAGTTCTTCATTTCTTTATTCTTTTATTTTCGATAAGCTTCCGCATTATATTTTCTAACATGGTATCAGAGCAGGTTCGATTCTCAAGGAAGGATTTATTTTTATATTCTGTTCGAGAATTGATTATCAAGAGCATGTACAATTGTTGTTTGAAAGATTATCATGTATCATTCATGTTCAGATTTGTAGTCCAAGTTTCTAGGGTTTTGGTAAAACCCTAATTCCGTGCGATCCTATATTCTGAAGATCTGAGCAGTGTCGGGGAGCCCTCTCGCAGATCCCATCTCCAATCGGTCCAAGTGGCGCAGACCGCATCCACTCCAGCGATTCTCCTTGACGTCATCCCTAATAGGACCCCATCGTGGTTTCCTCCTTCTCAAGTCGCCTCCTCAATTTGGCTCCAGGCAGAGCCATGAGCATCTCCTCCATCCCTAGTCAGGCGAACCTCCGGCCCTAGTCATTACACGCTCGCAAGGGCCATCGGCCCCTTCAGGCGAAAGCCCATACAGGCGGTTGTGGTGCTTACAAGGTCCATGTGCCCATCCAGGCAGCAATACAGACCTCCAACATATGCCTCCTTCGCAACCTCCAAGCGGGGGCAGCGAGACCTCCAAGCCCACCCATCGCCACTTCGACTCTCCCAGGTGGTGCAGCTCCATTCTCCTAAGCCCATGCGGCGCTCGAACATTCTCCAGCAGCAGCGGGTGAGCTCCATGCGGTGAGGAAGATGGTAGCGCACTCCGACGGCTATGCCGCACTCCATCTCTTTGCTCCACGCTCCAAGCGGAGCCGTCCATCGCGCAGCTCATCCTTCCCAACGGCGGTGCCATCTTCAAACAAGCAGGGACCCCAATCGAGGGCAGTGGAGTTCAAGACTCAAGAGAAGGGTCCCTAAGTGAGAACCCTAAAATAGCCCAAGTGGGTTGTCACTCCACAAGCCCAAGTGGGCCGAAATGTTAAAAAATGTGAAAAAAAAAAAAGAGTAGAGGGGCTTTGTTTAAAAAAATCTATTGTTTGGGCTCAGCCGAGAGTTGTAAAAAAAGGTGAGAGATTGAAAAAAAAGTGTGTATAAAAAAATGTATGCGACAAAAAAAGGAAAGAAGTGAAAAGCCGCTAAAAAAATTGATTGAAACGGCTCAAAAATGAAAATGAATTTAAAAATGTGAGCAGAAAAATCGAGAAAAAAATGAAATCAGCTTATTGGATTTCTTGTTTTCTCTCCATCTTCGTTTATCTTCTCCCAACTTTGTCGATGTCACTATGTTCCGACAAGTATGGGAAAAGGGGGAGTATTGTGTAAAGTGACGGGTCTGTTCCAGATTCAGATGTCAGATTCCAGACCAGTCAGATGTTCAGACTCTACAGTTCAGTTTTTCACTATGCGGATTAGTTTAGAGCCCAAGTTCGAGGCACTTCATAGTTGAGTGACCCATTTCCTTCGAGTTCTCCAGAGAGAGGCTCCTTTTCAGATGTGCACATGTTTGCCATCATTTTTATGTGGTCCTCATTTTTTGTTTTTTGTCACAGTTTTCATGTGTGTCATAGGGACTCCAGAGTAGAGATCTCATTTTCTGATCCAGTATGGGAGAGACCCGACTCTCCGACGAGGAGACTTCTTCAAACTCCATTCTCCAGCGATCGTGGACTCCGATGAGGATTGTCTCCACGGCTTTTCAGTTCGGCCCTTCAGAGAGATGGAGCGGTTGTCCACATTATTGTGGCAGGCCAGAGTTCACCAAGTGGAGACTTATTTTCAGTTTGCAGTGACTTTGACAAGCGCAGTATATGGCGTATGCTCTCCGACGAGGAGATTCAATTTGACTCACACTCCAGCCTATTTGTTCCTCCTCACATGCACGGCATGAGAAGCAACGTCCTCAAAAGCATGAACACCACCTCAGGCGGCCACTTGAAACTCTAAGGAAGAACAAACTGTTTGCTAAATATAGCAAATGTGACTTCTGGCTATCTGAAGTATCTTTTTTAGGCCATGTTATTTTTGGAGAAGGTATATCAGTTACAAAGGCTAGTGCGGTGATGAGTTGGGAACGCACAAAGACTGTCACAGAAATACGATCTTTTCTGGGATTAGCTGGATATTATAGAAGATTCGTGAAGGACTTTTCACGAATAGCATTGCCAATGACTAGACTAACTCAGAAGGAGGTCCCATTCTTATGGTCTGATACATGTGAAGCTAGTTTTTAGACACTGAAAGAATGACTAACATCTGCACCAATCCTTACTCTACCCTCCGGGAGTGAAGGGTTTACAGTGTACACTGATGCATCTAAAGAAGGACTTGGGGCGGTTCTTATGCAACATGGTAAGGTAGTTGCGTATGCATCACGACATCTCAGGACACATGAGAAGAACTACCCAACACATGACCTTCAATTAGCTGTCGTAGTTTTCGCTTTAAAGATATGGTGACACTACATGTATGGTATTACTTTTGAAATCTTCACCGATTATAAAAGCTTGAAATATATGTTTGATCAAAAGGAGCTCAATATGAGACAGAGACGGTGGCTAGAGTTTTTTTTTATGCTCAACGGTGGCTAGAGTTGTTGAAAGATTATGATTGCACTATCTCCTACCACCCTGGTAAGGGGAACGTCGTAGCAGATGCCCTTAGCAGAAGAACTTATTCACCTGGGTTAGTGAGTGTTATCCACTTCTGCGGTTTACTATCAACGTTGAGTGAATGGAAACCATTTGATAGTAGTGTTGATACTATAACTATTCCTCATCGATACAAACCAGAGTTCTGGGATAAAATAAAGAAAGGACAGGAGGATAATCCAGTCCTTAAAGCCTTGAAACAACTACTTGAGAAGAATGAGATAGAGGGATTCCAGATACAAGATGGGTTACTATATAACCATCACAAAGCTTGTGTATCAGACACACCTGAACTAAGGAAAGACATCTTACGAGAAGCGCATTGTTCAAGATTATCTATTCATCCAGGAATTACAAAGATGTATAAGGATCTTCATTCATACTTTTGGTGGCCGGGAATAAAGAAAGATGTTGCTGAGTTTGTGAATTCATGTTTCACTTGTCAGCAGGTAAAGGCTTCACACCAAAAGCCACCGGAATGACTGCAACCCCTCCCTATACTTGAATGGAAATGGGAAAGCATTTCCATGGATTTCGTTACTGGCTTACCTCAGACGACTGGTAGTAAAGATAGTATATGGGTTATAATAGATCGTCTGACGAAGTTAGCACACTTTATTCCGATAAGCTTATCTTTCACTCCAGACCAGCTTGCTGAGTTATATATTACACATATGATTCGCCTCCACGGTATCCCGAAGGAAGTAGTTTCTAATCGAGATTCACGATTCACCTCACACTATTGGGAGAACTTCATGAAAGCCTTAGGTACACAACTATACTTGAGTACAGCATATCATCCACAAACAGATGATCAGTCAGAACGTACGATTCAGACACTAGAGGATATGCTACGAGCATGTGCCTTAGAATGGAAAGGATCGTGGATTAAACATTTGCTTCTTGCAGAATTCACCTACAATAATAGTTACCATACAAGTATTGGCATGGCACCATTTGAAACACTATATGGACGAAGGTGTACTACTCCTTTGTGTTGGCAAGAAGTCGGAATAAAGAACCTTTATGATTCAGATAGACTTCAAGAGACACGGGAAGTCGTAGAACTTGCTAGAAAAAGATTATTAACTGCTCAAAGTCGCCAAAAAAGTTATAGTGATACCAGGCGATGAGACCTTGAATTTGAGGTAGGTGACTTTGTATTTCTCAAAGTATCACCTATGAAGGGAGTTCAGAGGTTTGGCTTGCGTGGGAAGTTAGCACCTAGGTTCGTGGGTCCTTTTGAAATTATTCAACGGATTGCAAAAGTTGCCTATAGACTTGCGCTTCCTCCACATCTTTCGGCAATACATGATGTATTTCATGTATCAAATCTGAGAAAGTACATTAGGGATCCAGAGCATAAGATAAGTTATGATGATTTACATGTTGAGCCAGACTTGACATACCAAGAGATACCTGTGCAAATACTTGAAAGGGATATCAAGAAGTTGAGAAACAAAGAGGTGCCTCTAGTTAAACTACTGTGGCGGAACCAAGAGTTTAAAAAAGCCACATGAGAACCTGAGGTAGAAATGAGAGAGAAATACACGCACTTGTTTGAATGATAACACTATGTATTATATATATGTTCATTATAAAGGACGTTCATTCTCTTTAAGGTTGTTATGCCTGCATTTCTAGTCTCGAGGACGAGGCTTTCTTAAAGGTTGTTATAATTGTAAAGCCTTGAACTTGGCATGTCTCGGATCCTATATAATAAAATTCGGCTCGTCAAGAGAAAACCAACGAAATTTGTTTCGTGTGAATCGGACTTCGTTTCGAATTGTTATGATTTTCGGAAGAAAGGGAAGTAAAGAAGGCTAAGATGTCATTAACACATAATGACTGTCATTAAGACTAAGGAAACTAATGACGGATTGAAAACCGCTAATGATCATTAGTAAACACTAATCAATAGTTAGCAAAAGATAAGCGTAAGACGTGAAAGTTAAATCGCGATTAGTGAAAGTTAATCACGATTAGTGTTAATTAAGCGTCATTAGCGAATCTAGAATCCTCTGGAATGTTCTAACTTAAGTTCCAAGTTTGGGATAGGTTTTGGCCAAAACCATGGGCCAAAATCATGGGCTGCTAAACCATGGTTAAGGCCTAAACCATGGTTTTCTAACCATGATTATTGGTTTTCCGGGGCCTATAAATAGACCCCCCACCCATTCATTCTCTACGACTTCCACTACCACCACCACCCCAAGGGCTAGGGTCGAGAGGTCGGGAGGAGGAGTGGGAGGCGAGGGAGGAGCGCTAGCGAAGCACTGCCGGGAGAACGAGGAGAAAGGTACGATCCTCTCTTAGTTTGCTTCGTAAGCTAGGCTTTCAATTCATCCTCTTGTTTTTCCAAGTTTTGTTCTTGATTCATCTTTCTTTCCGATTTGTCTTCTGGTTGTGGTTTGAGGAGAAATCTGTGTAACACCCTACTTAGGTGTGGGCGGCTATGCACGTCAGTGACCCTGTGATTCGTTACACGTTCACTCATCTAAAACGCGTGGTGTCTACCGATTCTCCATCGTTTATGTTTCTATTCTTTCTGTTATGCTTTTATAGTTATTTTGATGGAGAAATCTGTGTAATACCCTACTAAGGTGCGGGTGGCTATGCACGTCAGTGACCCAATGATTCGTCACACGTTCACTCACCTAAGATGTGTGGTGTCTACCGATTCTTCATCTCTTGTTGTTTGAGTATATTCTTTCAGTTTCGTTGTTATTTCCTCTCGATTGATTTTATAGAGGAAACACTTTTCGTTTTTATTTTGAAATATGTCCCGATATTAAGGGGAAACTCTACCGAAATTTTCCGAGAAATATGTCCCAATATAAGGGGAAACTCTGCCGAAATTTTCCAAAAAATATGTCCCGATATAAGGGGAAACTCTACCGAAATTTTAAGAGAAAATATGTTCTTGACGTTCTTCGTGTTCTTCGCGTTCTTCGTTCGTTCTTCGCGTTCTTAACATGTTCTTAGCGTTTTGATACGAAAATGAAATTCGATCTTTTCAGGAGCCTTAAAATAGCCTTTCTAGAAACGAAACACGATAAATCCTTACATATACGAGAGAGAGCTCGATTAGGTAACGAAATCCTTCCTTTTATTGTTGGGTTTTCATACGAAATTATTGAAATTCTTGATTTTGTGTTCTTTGCTACGAAGAACCCTAATTTTAGCTATTTTTGAAAAAGTCTTAAGAATTGTTTTGTGATTCCCACTAAAATAAGGTTTAAGAATCAAATTGATGCATTGGCTCTGAAAGTTAGGGTTTGGGAGTTAAAATAGGCATAAATACGAGTATACATATGGTTATGAATAATATATATGTGATTACCAAATCGAAGACTTAACAAAAGAATTACATCATGGGAATTGATGTGGTTTGAGTTAGATCCTGAAAAGGATCGTGTGTCACGTTAAGGATGACTGGGAGTAGAACTACAGGTCGGACATGCAACCTGTAGGTTTGTCGGAAGGACCCGTATTGGCGTTTCCCTACCTATGTGGTACACGGTTGCCCTGTTATGTTAAGTGCGCACGAAATGAATGTTTTGCAACGCGTGGTACTGAGAGCCAATATCGTCGGGTTGAACGACGGAAGATGTGGTCGTGCTATGTGGAGGCATGGGCGGTTCAATAGTGGTTGGGTCACGATAACATGTATTTAAAGCCGCTAGGTTATATGATTAAATGTTAGCCTGAGGTTTTAAGCAACCGAGTCCTCGAGGACGGTGTGCTCATTTTTTTTCAGGCTGAGGGTTAAGACCCTGTATAATAAAAGAAAAGGAAATTGTCAATGTAGTATTGGAGGATTGATTGAGGCGACGTGCGGTGGCATAAGCTTACCAAAATCAACACAATCTCCAATCCCGAAGTGTCCACAGCTTCGAAGTCCAAGAATGGTGGCGTTCCCCTGAACTAATCCCTGATGTGGAATAGAAAGGAATAGGACTTAATTAATGAAAAGGAATGAAATTTTTGTGATATCAAGTTTTGAAAAATTACACAATTTGTTTGCTTTTCTCTTCTTCGTTACTTAGCATTCGCTAATTTTTTATCCTATGATTTATGGAAAACCAACAGGTATCAGTGAGCCATCGCAAGGACTAAAAAAAATTCATCCAGCTTACATACAAAACATTCAGCCAGCCACAGTAGCTTTACTCTTTAAGGTAGTTAGTAATCTTTTGTATATTTTCCTTGCAAGCTGATGTACATGTAAATGGTTATAATGGTGTATCATCTGAACTTTATTTTGTGAATGGAAAAGTATTGAAATACTTTTTTCTGAGTATTATATTTGCAGTCTGTTTCTTAATGTTAGTTGTGATTGTTGAATAAATTATTGCTGAGTAACCAGATCCGGATATGGGAGGATCCGACGGCCCGAGAATCGGGGTCGTGACATGTGGATCCTTCCAAGATCCATTTACCACATCCAGAGTTTAGTCCTGCATCAACCAATGGTGAGACTTGAAGGGTATGTGGAGGCTATATAAGAAGCTTCAGACCTCCTGTAATCAGTGAGAAAATCAATAGACACATCAGCCCTTTAAGGCATTCTCCTGTGGTTTCATCCTGCTCTACAGGGAGTAGGGTTCAACGTTAAATCCCGAGTTCTTCATTTCTTTATTCCTTTATTTCCGATACGCTTCCGCATTATATTTTCTAACAGTAACCACTCTGTGTACGACACAATGGGATCGAATCTTGATAATAACCTTCAAGGGATACAAGAAGTTTGAAAGTCTTTATATATAATCACACCAACACATCTAAGTTTCACCAATAAGCAATGTGGAACTAAATATTAATGTGGATGTATCTTGAAGAAAGATCCAATTATCCATCCAAATGTAATTCTAACACTTGCCCTTATTTTTCAAGGAAAAAAGCAATGTTGCAAAAGTCATTCTTTCATTCAGATGAAGGAGTCATTAAATAAAGGATAAACGGTATTTACGAGGGATTATTCAGAATTATTTGGTTATATACTTTTTTATTGTTTTAACTATATAAATTACATCAAATACACATATTCTTTTCTACATAAAAAAGGAGGAAGCATTCGTAGTGGTGTCTGCCTAGATAATATACTTTAACAAAGCAATTAAACTCAATCTACCAAGCTTCAAGGAGAGATCTAGCTAAGTGAATTACATTCTCAACATAAAACCATACAATTCTAAAATGACATTATTGTGTGTCAACCATATAGCCCACGAATTTGCTATAGATCTCCACAGCTCAAACTAGGATTGATTAATTGTAACTAAGCTTTCCCAAAATTAAGATGAAAAGAAATATCACTCTACGCAAAGCCGGTTGAATCATGAACTTAGCGAATTGCAAGTGCAAGAGTAGAAAAGATGAGTGAGATCTTTAGAATTTAAACAGCACAAAAAGCAAGCCGTATCCTCCCCTGGACGAGAAGTCGTTATGTCCATTCCGGTCAAGGTCCTCTCCCAACGTTGGCTCCACAAGAAGAATTTACCTTCATGGGTATCTGAAGGGCTCAAATAAACTTACAGTCTCGTTCCTTGACTCATTGATGGACATTGCATGATGCCATGAGTGCACAATAAGCCTTCTTGACAAAGAAGAATCTGACCTCCCAAACCCAATGATCTCACCCCATAGATGGGCTCGTAAAGCCAAAAAAGAAGTTGGTCAGCCAAATAAAGTCTTTGACACTGCTTGGAAAATCCTGAATTGAAAGTCGACAACCATTAATCGTCGTCATATACCTTACGAATAGATATAACGTGACTCACCACTAGAACAAACATTCGAGGAAATCTGGTGTCCAGAGGACCCTCCTCCCTCCAGTTATCAACCCAGAATACAGAAGATATTCCATCACTCACCATTGAGTGCATGAAAGGGAGCAAGTCATGAATCACCATACAAAGTCCTTTCCAAAAGATCGTCGGTACGTGGTTGAAGTGCAGAAGAATGGCAGGATAGGTTGGAAGGTCGTAGATGCATCTTATTGAGCTACAAGTAAGATCCATCCCATTTCCCCACAATCTGGCTACCATTTTAGCAGGAGAGCTTTGTTTATATCTTTTAATCTGCGAACCCCAAGACACCCATGATCCATAGGAAGCATCACGACGACCTAGTTCACCAGATGTATTCCCTTAGCATTGCCATCAGATGAGCACTAGAGAAACCTACATGATTTAATTCGTCGACAGGTTCCCATTGAGAGAATGCGGGTGGTCAGAAAACAGTAAAGAATTGTTGCCACCATCGCCTTAAGTAGTACAAGCCTACCACCTTTAAAGTGACAAGAGACCTGAAAGCTCCCCAAAAATATGTTCTTACATTTTTGTAATTGGTGCTTGAAGAAGAAATTCTGAATATCATCTCAGTTTATGCATCGCAAATTGATTTAGATGAAAGGACTAAACAAACTTTTTGGGAGGATCTAGATAAGATTTTACAAGGAATCCCACAAAGAGAGATGATTTGCATAGGTGGAGATCTTAATGGATATGTGGGAAAAGATGCTTCAGGGTATGCTAGCGTTCATGGAGGACATGGTTTTCGAGATAGAAATGAAGAGGGAAAAGGCATTCTGGATTTTGTAATGGCATATGAGTTTTTCATAGTAAACACTCTCTTCAAGAAGAGGGAGGAGCGTTTAATTACTTATAAGAGTGGCCCAACTGGAACACAAATATATTACTTGCATTGAGGAGAAGAGATCGGTTGTGTTGTAAAGACTGTAAAGTAATCCCATGAGAGTGTTTGACAACCCAACATCGCTTGTTAATCTTGGATGTGCAAATAAAAGGGCTGGTAAAGAAAATGAGGGTTCCTAAGATCACTAAAACTAGATGGTGGAATCTCCCACTGAAGCAGTCGAGCTTCAGAGAGAAGGTTTTAGAAGACTTATCTTGGAATTGTAGCGGAAGTGCAAAAGATATGTGGGAGGCAGTAACATCTTGTATCCGAAAGGTAGCCAAAGAGATGTTAGGCGAGTCAAAGGGAGGAGCTCCATATCGATAGGAGGCTTGGTAGGAATGATTGCATTTTCAAGGGACAGTGCTTTTACTATGAGAATGTGCTCGCGCATTGTAATGCTTTGTACAATTTCTGAATATCCAACTGGTGTACATTTTTGTTATTAATGAAAGAGTTGCCGTGGTGACTCCCGCCTTGGGAAGGCTCCCCCTTTTTTCTGGTCAAAAAAAATCAATAGGAGGCTCGGCGGTGGAGTGAAAGGATGCAAGGGAAGCTAAAAATTTAAAGAGCATGCTTTAAAGATATGTCTAAGGATAGAACAGAGGAAACTATCACAAACTACATAATAGCGAAGAAGGAAGCAAAGAAGGTTGTAAACAAAGCTAAGTCAAAAGCTTATAAAGTTTTGTAGAAAAATCTTGACTCTAAGGAGGGCCAGAAGGATATATTCAAGTTGGCCAAAGCAAGAGAAAGAAAGACCAAAGACCTTTCTCAAGCGAGATGCATTACCAACGAGGAAGGTCGGGTGCTTGTTACTCAGAAGGATATAGAGACTAGATGGGAGCAATACTTCCATAAACTTTTCATTGGGGAAGGAAAAAGAGAGATCACTTTAGGTGATCTAACTAGTAGTGAGAGTTACTTGAATCGTGGAAGTTATAAACGAATACAAAGAAAGGAAGTAGAGGAGGTTATGAGACCTGGAAAAGGTGTAGGACCGGATGACATCCCTGTAGAAGTATGGAGAGTTTTAGGTGAGCGCGGTTTGACTTGGCTTACGAGCTATCCAATGTTATTTAGCGAAGCAAGAAAATGCCTGCAGATTGGAAAAGGAGTATCGTGGTGCCTCTTTATAAGAATAAAGGAGACATTCAAATTGTTTAAATAACAGAGGTATCAAGCTGATGAGTCACACTATGAAAATTTGGGAATGTGTGATCGAAAGAAGGTTGAGGCAAGTTTCCAAAGTAAAAGAAAACCAATTCGGACTCATGCCAGGTCTCTCAACTATTGAAGCCATCCATTTGCTGAGGAGAACAATGGAGATTTATAGAGCTAAAAGGAAGAACCTCCATATGATCTTTATTGATTTGGAGAAGGCTTATTAGTCTGTCCCACAAAGAGATATTGTGGAGAGTTTTGGAGAGGGGACAAGTAGTGTCCTATACATTAACATCATATATGATAGGGCTTTATCTTGTGTAAGGACTATTTTGACATCAACATTGGTTTACATCAAGGTTCAGCTTTGGATCCATTTCTTTTTACTTTGATTATGGACGAGTTGACAAGTCACATTCAAGATGAGTTACCTTGATGTATGTTATTTGATGATATTGTGTTGATTGACGAGACTAGAGATTTTTTTATAAGGACGAGACTAGAGATGGGGTAAATAAGAAGCTTGAGGTCTGGAGACATGTTTTGGAGATTAAAGGATTCCGTATAGGTAAGGCTAAGACGGAATATATGGAGTGCACCTTTGATGGAAGCAATGATGAAGGAATCGAGGTGAAGATTGGTGACGATAACATTCAAAAGAGATATTCTTTTAGATATCTAAGATCTATTTTGCAACATGATGGGGAAACTGATGGAGATGTTACTAAAAGAATAAACGCGGGTTGGCTAAAGCGGAGAGGAGCCTCTGTTGTTTTCTGTGATAAGAAAATTCCTTTAAAAATTAAAAGAAAGTTTTACAAAGCAACCGTGAGACCAGCTATGCTCTATGGATCGGAGTGTTGGCCTGTGAACCATATACATGTGCAGAGAATGATTGTAGCAGAAATGAAAATGCCAAGGCACTTGCAAAGAAGATCATGTGATGCATCTAGGAGATGCGAGAGCTGAGATGTTGAGCCGGGTAAGAGAGGGCAAGGATGGCCCAAGAAGTGTTGGAAAAAATCTATACGAAGGGATCTCAGTTTTTTGGATATAAGCCCGAGATTGACCCAAGATAGATCCGAATAGAGACAAAGAATCCATGTAGCCAACCCTACTTAATTGTAGTAAAAGGCTTTGTTGTTGTTGTGATATTTATATATATAATCATCAATTAAGAAGATAAAAGCATCAATTGAATTTAAGATAATTCAAGATAAACAGATTGTTGAGTTTAATTTCAAAAAGAAGAGACCGTTCAAAATAACATCTATTTAATCGTAGTAGTTGAAGCCATTCAAACATAACAGTGGTTATAAATTTGACATTTTTTGTGATATCAGGATGAATCATAACCTTTGATAAATCTAGCGGTCAACTAATAGTCGGCAGACTAGTCGGACCAACTATTCGATCGAAATATATATTAACTAAATATTAATTCAGTTTGTCATCCCACCACACTTCATAGTTGAACCAATTATTCGATCCACTGGAAAAAAAAGGTTGAGACCTGGTAAGGATGTACACCAAAAAAAACTTTATATTCACAAGTTTATATTATAATTACAAAGCTAAGAATCTTAAAGGATTCCAGCTAGAGGTTTCATTAAAGCTAGGGCTTGATGAGCTCTATTCGGACTTAGCTCGGTAAGAGCTCATGAGCCAGGCTCGAAAAGCTATGGAGTCCGAGTATGAGTTGGATAAATTACCCATTAAAGTTATCGAGCGTGTTTGAGTTGATACGTCTCAAGTTGTTGACTCAATCCAATAACTCCTTTTGATTTTATCAATTTTTTATCCATTTTCTATTCTGTATACGCATACATGATGTATGAATATGAGGAAATGGTGCATCACCACCGAATTATCTGGAGTTTTGTGATGTATACCCTTTCTCTCTCTTAAATCCTAATGTCTCTCCAATTTCAAATTCCATATGATTAAAAAAGTAATAAAAAATAAAAAAATCCATACATGTCATACACATCCCTCTCCCTATGCGTGGCGGTATGGCTTCTCTCCCATATCCTCCATGCACAAGCAGCACAACCTCTCCTAACGAATATCATGGCTCTACAACTTCTAGCTTTTCTTTCATACACAACCAGCACAAGCCACCATACCCATCCCTCCCAAACTTGTGGCACTATGACTCTTCCTCTCCCATTTCTAAATATCATTATTATTAAATCAACCTACTATAAAAAGGATCATTAAGAGGCTCGTGAGCCAACTCGAACTCAATGAGTTCGAGTTTGAGTCAGCACTCCTGGACTCAAAGCTTAACAATCCGAGCTCGAGTTTGACTTTTGTTCTCGAGTTTGAGTCCAAGTCGAGGCTGACTCAACTTGTTAAACTCGATAGATACCCCTAATTCCTTTGTCACCCGAGCATGGCAGCCCTGGTTGGCCCCAACGACCTCCCATAACGTGCAAGCATCCTCAGTGGCTACACCAATGATCCCAGCCTTCCTCCAAATGTCCCTTGACTTGGGACAAGTTAAGAAAAGGTAGTCCAAGTTCTAACAAAATAAATCCGCTCCATAGAAAAAACAAGCCCTCCAGGCCAATGTCATCAACCGCTCCCACCCAAACAACCAAAGAAAGGCCTTTGACCTGTCGAGGGATCCTCCAGCCCCAAATATGTCCCAACGAAGCCATGGTAATACTCGGGTCAAACACAAGCAAAGCATAAAACTCCTTGTAAGTCTTCTTCACCAAAAAAATGACCATGAAACCATCTCCATTGATCTCTTCTGATATTGGCTCCCTAAACATGAGAAAGGAACTCGCTCGACTCTAGGATCTCTATTGCATGTTGATCTAAAACCTCAGAACATAGAGACGAAGACTATGCCACATCCGTCTAAGTCCCCCTCATCAATAAATCCATGTCATCCCTCGACGCAAACAGTCGGGTAAGGAGAAGTCAAGGCACCATGGCCAGTCCAATAATCCCTTCAGAACCAAAAGACACAACCATCTCCAGGCACATTTCTCAGGAAACTAGAAATCCACAGGAGAACTAAGCAGATCCCCTTCCAGAAGTTTGAAGGCCCTTGAATCTAACATGGTTGCCAAGCCCTACCTCTTAGCCTAAAAGAAAACTAGACTTCGAATGCTTTCTTTCTATAGTGTCTAGTTAGCAAGTTAGAAAAGAGAAAAAGAGTATACTTTAGATCTGGTTTGTAGGCTGCCTATCTAAGATCCATATCTTTGGCTTTTTCGTACACCTTCCTACCTTTGGGATTTCCCCTCCAGTTAGTTCTTCTTGCCTTCCCGGATATCGTCACCCCGCTCTGCTGTCTCTAGCTAATAATATATTCCTTCTCATCGAGCCGTGGGGAATTCGAAAGGCCATGGAGCGCTAACTAGTAAAGGGACAGGGTCGAATTGGCATAAGTCGAGATCAGGAGGCAAAGAGTCTGTCCGTGGAAGTTCCTGGCGAATCGATCTAGACTACATAAAGAGCTCCAGAGACTTGGATTAGTTCAAAGGCTCGGGACCAAGGGGCGTAGCTGCTATTTCACCGGGAGTGAATGACGCGTTGGCTATTTTCCACTAAAAAGAATCTCCAGTCGTAGATCGGAGATTGTCTAAAGCCCTATTGAGACCCGTAAAAACTCTTCAATACTGTGTAAACCAACTCAAAATTGGTTGCCTTGTATTTGATGAAATCCATTTAGTAAGCAATGCATGCTTATAGCATCCAGACTTAATACTCCAAACCCCAAGCCCCTATCCTATTCCAAAAGCATCAGTGCCTTCCACCTGACTAGCGAAAAACCTTAATTAATGCATGAACTCGTCTAGAAGAAGTGTTGCATCAGGGACTCAAGCCTACCATGCACATTCACCAGGAGCAGCCTCGATGGACAGAAAGAAAATCAAAATCAAAACAGGGCCGCTTTTAAAAGCACAAGCAATCATCCTATGACAAGCAGGTTGCCCTCCAACCCGTCAGCTTACACTATAGTCTCTCTACCTCGAGGAATCAATCCGACTAACACGTCATACCATAAACCAACAACTCCAAGTAGCTAATAGGGAGCGAACCATGTGGAGATCTCAACAAAGCCACGCTGGGACACTACCCCTTCATTTAGATTTGGAAAATCTAAATCATGTTACATAAGAAACACTCAACACATCATCACTTGACATTAATCAATGCATGAGCTCGTCTAGAAGAAGTGTTGCATCAGGGACTCAAGCCTACCATGCACATTCATCAGGAGCAGCCTAGATGACAAAAAGAAAATCAAAATCAACACAGGGTCGTTTTTAAAAGCACGAGCAATCACCCTATGACAAGAAGGTTGCCCTCCAACCCATCAGCTTACACTATAGTCTCTCCAT
Source organism: Ottelia alismoides (assembly GCA_037367405.1). NCBI lineage: Eukaryota > Viridiplantae > Streptophyta > Magnoliopsida > Alismatales > Hydrocharitaceae > Ottelia > Ottelia alismoides. Next base: position 210,624 of record JAZKJV010000917.1, on the reverse strand, counting down.
CTCGGGAAATCAAACTGACTAACACATCATGCCATAAACCAACAACCCCAAGTACCTAATAGGGAGCAAACCATGTGGAGATCTCAATAAAGCCATGCTGGGACACCCCCTTCATTTAGAGTTGGAAAATCTAAATCATGTTACATAAGAAACACTCAACACATCAAACTTGACATATAATTTGAGGAGTTGGGAGGAGATTCGTTTGATATACTAGTTGTTGGGAGGAGATCCATGCGGGGGAAATGGAGTGAAGATGGTTGGTTGGAGATGAACGAACTCGAGCACCAATCTCTGTGATATCGAGTCAACGAGCAGCAAAAATCTAAGATGATCACATGTAATAGTAGAGTAAGTACACCATAAGTATGAGTAAGATTATATCCCACGCAACAGCAAAAGCGTGGTTTATCTCCCATACGAAGATATCGATAGTGTGACTTTCTTAAATATAAACTTCGAAAAAGACATCTCATGTACAAAGATTCAAGAGTCATTTCTCTTACATAGAGATCTCAAAGAGTGGGTTTCTCTCGTATAGGGACCTCGAGAAGGGTTCAAACATAAGAACCTTGAAGATGATATCTCTATTTGGGGGCTAAACTAGTGTAGGATGGGAGAAAGGCAAACTATTTCGGTTCATTAGAGATGAAAGAATATGATATACCATAGCTTCCCGCTCCCCAAACTCCCATATTTTTTTAGAAATGATAGGAAAAAACAATTACAACAACAACAACAAAACCTTTTCCCGCAATTATGTAAGGCCGACTACATGGATTTTTTGCCTCCGCCCAAATCTATTTTGAGTCACTCTCGGGCTAAAATCCAAATAAGAAAGATCACTTCGGACGGTCTCATTCAAACACTTGTTGGGCCTTCCTCGCCCTCTCTTAATCGATTCAACATTCCAAATCTCGCATCTTCTAATTGGTGCGACAAACAACCTCCTTAGCAAATGGACAAACCATCTTAAGCGGTTTTCTCTCATCTTATCCTCTATCAAAGCTACACCAACTTTCTTTCTGATCAGAAGATTTTGAAGCCGATCTTTTCGTGTATGACTCCACATATCCATCTTAGCATTTTCATTTCCGCTACTGTCATTTCTGCACATGTCTATGGTTCACAAGCCAACATTCTGATCCATAGAGTATAGCAATTCTCACGGTTGCTTTGTAATACTTTCCTTTGACTGTTTAAGGATTTCTTACCACAAAGAACAGTTGAGGCTCCTCTCCACTTTAGCCAATATGTGCTTACTCTAAGTAACATCTCTATCAATTTCCCCATCATGTTGCAAAAATAGATCACAAGTATCTAAAAGAATCTTTCTTATAAATGTTATCATCTCCAATCTCCATCTCGGTTCCTTCACCATTGTTTTCATCAAATATGCACTCCATATATTCAATCTAAGCCCTATTTATATGAAATTCTTTAGTCTCTACGGCATGTCTCCAAACCTCCAGCTTCTCATTTACTCCATCTCTTGTTTCGTCAAGTCAATCAACACCAATGTATCTCATCCTGAATATGACTAATAAACTCGTCCATAATTAACGTAAAAAGGAAAGGACTCAAAGCTGAACCTTAATGCAGATTAATGTTGATTTTAAAATAGTCAATCTTCCTAGGATCCTTACACAAGATGAAGCACCATCGTACATATCTTTTATAAGCTTAATGTATAGGATAGGTACTTGTCTCTTCTCCAAAACTCTCCATAAAATCTCCTTTGGGACTGAATCATAAGCCTTCACTAAATCAATAAAAAATCATATGGAGGTTCGTAAATCTCCATCGTTCTCCTCAATAAGTGGATAGCTTCAATAGTTGAGCAACCTTGCACGAATCCGAATTGGTTTTCAGTTACTTTGGAAATTTACCTCAACTTCGATAACACGTTCCCAAATTTTCATAGTAGGACTCATCAGTTTGATACCCTTATAATTCGAACAATTTTGCATGTCTCATTTACTTTTATAAAAAATCACTACAATGCTTCTCCCCCATTCCTCAGAAATTTTCTTTCTTTGCCAAATAACATTGAATAAATTTGTCAGCCAAGTCAAACCCCGTTCACCTAGAACTCTCCATCTCCACACTTCTATAAGAATGTCATCGGGTTCTACCCATTTCCCACATTTCATAACCTTTAAAGCATTCTCTACTTCCTTCCTTTGTAACTGTTTACAACTAGCACGATTCAGGCAATCAATCAATACCAACAAGATCCCCTGAAGTAATCTCTTTATTCCCTTCTCCAATGAAAAGTGTTAGAGTAAACAATACTCTGATGTGTTATTCCATAGAGCCATCGGGTCTCTTATATAGGGAGAAAACCCTTGGGTAAATTACAGAGTCTTACAAAATATAAATAGAAATTACGGAACAATAAAATGTAACATATATAAGTCTCTACACTCCCCCTCAAGATGGAGCATAGATATCTATCATGCTCAGCTTGGAAGAACATCTCTGGAAAGGTCCTCTGAGCAGTGGCTTGGTGAATATGTCAGCAGTCTGATCCTCTGAACTGACATGAGAGGTGGAAATGAAGCCCTTCTGAATCATGTCTCTAGTAAAATGACAATCCACCTCGATGTGCTTTGTTCTCTCGTGAAAAGCCGGATTATTGGCAATAAACAATGCTGCATGATTGTCACATTGGAGATTCATAGGCAAGGGGACATCTACAGTCAAATCTTCTAAGACTGCTCTAACCCACATCATTTCTGCAGTTGCTTGTGCCATGGCTCTGTACTCGGATTCCGCACTGGACCTCGCCACAACAGTCTGTTTCTTGCTTTTCCAAGAAACTAAAGAGCTTCCTATGAAGATAGCAAATCCAGAAGTGGATTTACGATCCCTTGGACATCCTGCATAATCTGCATCTGCACAAGCTGAAATAGACAGATCCGTATCTTTCCTAAATAGCAACCCTGTGCCTGGGGAAGACTTCAGATATCTCAATATCATATACAAGGCATCCATATGAACTTGCCTTGGCTGCTCCACAAATTGACTCACACGGTTTACTGCAAAGGCAATATCCGGTCGAGTTATAGTAATATATAAGAGCTTACCCACCATCTCTCTGTACCTTCTTTTGTCCACCTCCTCGGTATCATCATCGTACAGCTTCATGCTTGGGTCCATAGGTGTACTTGAAGGTCTGCATCCAGTCATTCCTGCTTCAGCTAGCAAGTCCGTGACATATTTTCTTTGAGTCATCACCATTCCTTGTGCATTTCGTGCAAACTCTATCCCCAGAAAATATCGTATCGTGCCCAGATCCTTCGTAATGAACTGGTTTCCCAACAGGGACTTGGTTATCTCAATCCCCTGAGCATCATCTCCTGTGACCAAGATGTCATCAACATATATCATAACAACAACTGTACCTCTAGGGGTCTTCTGGATGAACAATGAATGGTCCGCATTTGATCTCCTGAATCCCTGTTGTTCAATTAGCTGAGAAAGCTTCTGGAACCATGCTCGGGGACTTTGTTTGAGGCCATAAATAGCCTTATGAAGTCTGCACACCATCTGAGTCTCCCCCTCAACAGCAAATCCTGGTGGCTGCTGCATGTAGACTTCCTCCTGCAGGTCTCCATACAAGAAAGCATTCTTGACGTCAAGCTGAAAAATGGTCCAGTTACGTACCACAGCAACAGATAAGAGGATGCGAAGAGTGGAGTGTCTAGCCACTGGTGAAAAAGTATCCAAATAATCTACCCCATATGTCTGGGTAAATCCCCGTGCTACAAGTCTTGCCTTGTACCTATCAAGACGTCCATCCGCATGATATTTCACTGTAAAGATCCACTTGCAACTTACCACGGGGGCACCTGGAGGAATGGGAACAAGAGACCAAGTCCTTCGAGACTGCAGAGCACGCATCTCCTCTTTCATAGCTAGACGCCAGCAATCAATCTTCATGGCATCTTGATAGGTCCGTGGAATCTCAACAGACGAGACAGCAGCTACAAACTTCTGGAAGTCCCCATTGAGACGATGAAATGAGACTTGTGAGGCAAGAGGATATGAAGCACATTGTCTTCGCTGCTTCCTGTGAGCAATGGGCTGATCCAGATCATCTATCATTGTGTCGACCGGATGATCCTCGTCCTGCTGTAGAGGCTCCTGCACTGGTACATTTTCTAACCCATCATTAGTGATAACGTCAGAACATACTTGAGGCGTATTGGATGGTTGACATGTAGCTTGAGCTGTGTACGCCTTGTATAGAACTTAGGAAAAGGTTCAATTGGAGGTGGTGGTGGTGGTGGTGGGCTAGAGGATTGACCCAGGCTTGGAGGTGGAGGTACATAGACACTAGAATCGGTGGATGTGGAGGAGACCACTCTGTCACCTGTAGGAGAAAAGTACATGACGGGTTCGAAAAATGTAACATCAGCGCTCACATAGTATTTGTCATGAACGGGGTCATAGCACCGATATCCTTTCTGTGTCCTGGAGTAGCCCACAAAAACACACTTGATAGCCCTAGGAGAAAGCTTATCAAGTCCTGGAGACAAGCGGTGGACAAAAGCAACAGTGCCAAAGACCCGAGGTGTAAGAGTAAACAAATCTCTGTCAGGAAAGAGAACAGAGATAGGAGACTTCTCTCCAAGAACAGTTGTAGGCATGCGGTTGACCAGATAGCATGCTGTAAGAATAGCATCCCCCCAAAAAGATAATGGGGCACAACTCTGAATAAGTAATGTGCGAGCAATATCAAGGAAATGGCGATGTTTCCGTTCTGCAACCCCATTTTGTTGAGATGTGTATGCACATGTTGTTTGGTGGATAATGCCTTTAGAAGAAAGAAAACTAGCAAGGGAACGAGTGCAGAACTCTAAGGCATTGTCAGTACGCACATACTTAACAGTAGACGAAAAAACATTTTGAACTTCATTGATAAGATTTTGAATAACATTCCCTGCTTCGGATTTATTTTTGAGAAGAAAAGTCCAGGATACTCTAGAAAAATCATCGACCACAACTAAATAGAACCTCTGCCCCTGATGATCTGGGACACGACTGGGACCCCATATATCTATGTGAAATAACTCAAATGGGGAGCGACTGCTCCGACTCTGACGACTGGGGAAGCTGGACCGATGATGCTTCCCTAACTGACAAGCTTCACAACGAAATGATGAACTCGGAGAAATCTGAGGCAGGAGGTGACGCATTTTCTGTAGTGGCAGGTGACCAAATCGAAGATGCCAGGTATACGGAGACACGGAGCCCTGGGAATGTAGTGAGACGCCAGCATAAGAGTTCCGTACAAGACGATAGAGGCCATTGTGCTCAGAACCACAGCCAATCACCTTGCCCGTTAGTATGTCCTGAAAAATAACAGACGATGGGTCAAAAATAGCACGACAGTGCAAATCTCGTGTAATCTGACTAATGGATAAAAGATTCATCGAGAATTCTGGTGCATGTAAAACATTCTGTAAGTGCATAGATGGCAGCAACGTCGTCTCCCCCTGATCGATGATAGGGGAATGAGTGCCATCAGCAATGAGTACTGAACGACCAGGCTGGACAGGTCTATAGGACTGCAGAATCTCTTTCTCACGACAGAGATGATGGGTGGCTCCAGAATCAACAATCCATCCTGTGAGATCATGGTTATGATATGAGCCGGAGGGACTACCTGAGGCACTGGCTGAGGCAGATGTACTCGCTGATGCTGAAGCCGCAACATCAGACGCATAAGCACCCTCTGATGATGATTGTGGCATGATATCACGAAGCCGTGCCACTAGCTCCTCGAACCTGTGATCTGGAGTAGATGCTGGTGGACCCTGAACATGATCAGCGACACGTGCAGAAGGAGGGAAGCCATGCTTGGAATAGCATGTATCCTCCGAATGACCAATACGACGACAGAATGAGCACGTAGAACGTATGCGACCTCCACGGCCACGTCCACCACTTCCTCTGCCACGAAATGAGGAGAAACTACCTCGTCCTCTGGAAACAGCCATTGCCGAGGGAGGTGTAGTCGTGGTGTTCGATGGAACAAGGACATGACTGAGCCGTCTGTAGACTTCTTCCATTGGTGGAATGGTGGCATCAGCAAGGATCTGAGAGCGTGCTGCCTCATATTCAGGATCAAGGGCAGCAAGTAAGACGCCAACCATAGTAGCGTTGCGGAACGTCTTCTGCGGTTCCGGCGTGCTGTGAGTGGAATCGTGCTATGAAGTTTCTCGAACATTCCACGAAGAGAAGTGTACAGAGAGTGAAAAGGCCTCCCATTTTGCTTCGCGGTAAAGATATCATGCTGCAACTGCAGCATCTTGGTCTCGTTCCATACCTGGGAGTACGTTGTGGCCAGAATATCCCACATCGCCTTGGCGGTGGGTTGATGAAGGACATCATTTGCTATCTCCGTTGTGAGCGTACCTGACAACCAGACTTTTGCGTACGCGTCATCGGCCTCCCATGAGGCATATATTCCTGTCTTCTCCGGCGGTTCATCTTCGGTAAGAATATGCTTCTTACCGCACGACTTCATGAGACTGAGGAACTGCATAGCCCACAGTTCGTAATTCGTCCCGTCCATTTTGACGATAGGTGCCGAACCTTTGAAGGCACCGATGGCGGGCATATCGACCTTTTGATCTGACATACTGCCGGAGAAGAACAACTAGGAATAATAGACCAAGAAACTGGTGTCTACATTGACATGTGAGGATTCAAGTGCACATGTAGACGTTTATGCACTTGAATCCATCATATCTCCGGAACCGACCGAAGTTGAGCCTCCCTGGGGACGAAGAGAAACTGTGGACGCCTTGGCGGAAGGGAGAGGCGGCAACTAGAGATACCCGACGGCGAGGCTGGGCACCGCTAGCGGCTAGGAGATGCCCGGCGGTTGGTTGGCGGCACCTGGGGCGGCCGAGAGAGATCCAGCGGAGGGCTGGCGGCGCGGAGAATGGCTGGGGGCTGCTCGGCAGAGGGCTGGCAGCAACGTGGGCGGCAGGGAGGGGCCCAGCGGAGGGCTGGCGGAGGGCTGGGAGCCCTGGTTGGCGGCGGCGGCAGCTGGAGAGAGGGGGGGCGGGTGGAGAGACAAAAACCCTAGGATTAGGGTTTTGGCTCTGATACCATGTTAGAGTAAACAATACTCTGATGTGTTATTCCATAGAGCCCTCGGGTCTCTTATATAGGGAGAAAATCCTTGGGTAAATTACAGAGTCTTACAAAATATAAATAGAAATTACGGAACAATAAAACGTAACATATATAAGTCTCTACAAAAAGCTTATGGAAATGTTGCTTCCATTTAGTATATATATCCTTTTGAGTTAGAAGTGCATGTCCTTCCTCATACTTGATGCATTTCACTTGAGAAAGATCTTTGATCTTTCTTTTTATTGCTTTGGTCAATATGAATATATTCTTCTGGCCCTCCTTCGAGTCAAGATTTTTGTACAAAACTTCATAAACTTTCGACTTGGTTCCACTTACTACCTTGGCAAATCATCTCTTTGTGGGATTTGTTGCATAATCTTATCCAAATCCTCCCAAAAAAACTTACTTAATCCTTTCCTCTAAACCAACTTATGGCATAAAATTTGAGATTACATAATTTCTTCCAGCACCAATGTAGCAAAATAATCAAATCCCTAAATCTTTGCACCTCACCACACTATCTTTCAAATCCTTATGAACAAACACTCCAACGCCATTCTACCCCTCTCTTTATATGAACACCAATAATTTAAAGCATGTCTTCTCGATCTCCCTTACCTTCTCTCCAACTCATTTTGTCTCTTGGAGATATAGCATCTGAATCTTCCTCATTTCCATCGTATCTACTATCCCCGTCAATTTGCCAGTCAAAGTGCCAATATTCCAACTACATATTCTCGACTTCTTTTGCAACTTCTTTCCTTGCAGATTGGAAAATAACAATTGGATTAAAAAAACTTTTCCTCTCTCTTTTTTGCATGGACTTTTTTTGGAATTAATTCTTTTTTACATAGCATTTATACTTTTCTTGTTTTTTTGGTTTTTTTGAAAATTTTGTTTTTTTGTTATTATCATCTTCATTTTTTTCAAAAACTACTTCTCTTTTTTATAATCGTTTTATGGACTACTTTAATTTCCTCTTGTTCACATGATAATGTCCCTTAGGAGAAAAAAATAGATGAAACAAAAGGTATGGATCAAATGGATATCGATCCCGATTTTCTCCTTGGGATTCCTAATGGATCCATCGCTTGATGAGTTATGGTGTTGCCTCCTACTTCATGTAACCTCCCGACTCTATGCTCATTGTAAAACCACCTCGACCTCTTAATAACATTTCTTAAAAGGAACAAGGTGTGAGCTCGACATGAGTCACACTCAATCCTTAATAACGTTTGATATATCGAGATTCGAAACCCTCTTAAATCCAAAAGGGAATTCCTCTGTTAGTCGCCTTTTTCTCCTACAGCTGCCAAATGAATCATTTTTTGAAAGAAAAAATGACCTCCACAGTATAGGTGGGTGCCCAAAACCAAATGAATCGTTGATAATTAATTGAAGCCATGTATCCATGTTCCTGAGAATGGGAGGTCGATCACATCCTAACCTTTTTATCACGATTCCCACGGCACTAAATGATTAAGGCAAAGCAAATGCACCTTCATCGTTTCAAACTGGGAGGAGGGAAGTGAAACCCTCAGATCCATTAACATTGATTGGGTCCCGCTACACAATGAATGGTCCAAGCCCACTATATCTCGGGCGCATAAAACTTGACCTTGTAAAAACTAGAACATCTTTATCAACACGGATGCACTTTTTTCCTAAAAAAACACATGTAGTTCCTAATTGTTTATGATATGGATTTGATGACTTGCATGCTAAAATTCAGAAGTCCAATCTAAGCAGCCACATGCCTTAACTTTAGCCTAAAATATGGAGATAGTCTTAAGATAAATAATTGTTTCTTCAACAACAACACGACTTGAATTCTCTGATTTTCTATTCATCTGGATTTTTAGAATGGTAAATAGTCTTTTTAGGTCAAAGGGGGGAGGGGGGACGCTATGGTGTATGTCCCAGATCTTTCTCATTAGAAGATAGAAGGGAAAATACATAATCGCCTTACAAGCATCGTGACTCGGGGAGAATCTTAGCATGAATAATTACATTCTCAAAATAAAATTGATCATTTGCAAAAATTAAACAGTTTCTTGCTAGCCAGATTGCCTCAAGTGATGCCAAGGAGAGAAGTAGCTCATTGGGAGAGTGTTCTCGCATTGTAAACCAAGCCCCAAAAAGCCTCGCTATTATAAATATTCAACCAGTCAAGCTCCAACTCCTGCCAACATATGGTCGATATTTTCCATCACCTCGTCGCGAAGAAGACAGCTATCAGAGCTCCCCACAAAGAATCTTGAACAACAACCTATGGTCATAATTCATCCCCTTCACAATAGCCATCGAAAGACAATGATGTGAGTTGTTTGTTTAAGCCCGCAGATAAACCTGCAATCGCATGCAAGAAGTTCGGGTATCACCATTGGTGACCTGTCCACCGCTTTGTAAGCATGTATAACTGAATAATCATTGTCCCTTCAAATCCAGTGATCTCTTCCTACCACCAGATCATCCATATGGCTAATAGAATCAAGGAGCCCCAACAGATCATCCATTTGTTGGTCAAATAAGTCTGCAACAAAAGGAGGCATCCACGAACCATTATCCCAGCAATCAGCAACCAAAGCCTTACGATTAGCAGCCAGAGCAAAGAGATGTGGAAAGCGAGATGCCAGTGACCAATTATTAATAGAGCTATATATCCATAATTCAAAAGAATCCCCAAGAATCAGTGGAACAACTCGGGAAACTGCGGCATCAAAGAACATATGCCCATCCGGAAGGTAGAGTAGAAGAAGAAGGGTGTTGTGTTAGATGGTCCTGAGCATGGATTCCATATTCGTAAAAGTTTACAGGATAGGTCGCCACATATGTCCAAGATCCTAGCAATCCATTTTAGGAGGAGGGCATTGTTAATAGTTTAGGCGAGAGACCCCAAGACCATCCTCTGCCTTAGGGAGTGTGATTGTATCCCAGTCAACCAAATGGACTCATAAACTAGTTTGGCCCGCTTTACCCCAGAAATTTTTTACATAATCATTTCGAGACGATGCCAAACTCCAACAAGTGAAAGTCATGGTGACATGAAAAGACATATATAGCAGCAAGGACTGCCTTCACGAGAACCAAACGCCCACCTCGTGAAAGCAGAGAGGCTTTCCATCCAACCATTTTTTATACATCTTCTCAATGATTGTTAACCAATCTGTGGTTTCAAGTCTATCATTGGTCAAGGGGAGGCTGAGATAATGGGTTGGAAGGGAGTCGCATGATGTCTCAAGTACTGCATTGCATGTTAAGGCGTCCACCTCTGTTAACCCAAAGGGAATCACCTCGATTTGCTTATATTCGTATTTAATCTAGATAGATCGCCAAAAATACCAAGAACAATAACCAATCCCATTACTTCGTCATTTTCTCCTTCAATAAAGAAAATAATGTCATCAGCATATTGCACTAGTCATGTTAAGAAAAGGCTAACCTTGAGGCGGTCGAGGCAGAACAGGGCAGGGCTTTTTAGCCTTGAGGCGGATGCCTCATATGGTATTGACGAGGTATACGCCTCAGAAGGTCGACGCGATCCGAGGCGGTGAGGCGATCAAGGCGGAACGAGGCGGTCTGTGAGGCATTTTCTGCGTTTTAAAGTATTTTCTACATATTTAAATTGTCTTATTGGTAGTTTTAGATGCTTATAAATGTATAGTTACCTATGATATATATTTATAAGATGGATGCTTGGAATTTTAAGATTGTTCATATTCATATTGAGCATTAAACTTGTTTAATTTTTTCAAGAAATTGTTAATATTGCACTTCTAAATACACAATCCATAAAGCTTAATATACCAACTAGAAAAAAAAGATTAGATTCAAGGCATGTCAATGTTGTCATATTTTATATATTAGTCATATAACAAGTGCATCTTATCATGATTTTTTATGCATCGCAATATTTTTAGCGAAAAATATGTTATCTTTGATACTTTAATGACAATTATAGCCAATGATTCTATTTTTGATTTGATAGAAATTTAGTAGATAGGTTTATGAAATTTACATATCCTTTCTTTCGCATTCTTATCTTCATAATTTCATCATATATTACAATATTATATATATATATATATGTTAATTTAGATAATTTCATCAATAAATATATTTATTATACTTTTTGTAAGTATCGTCCTATACAAATTGAGGCTTACGTCCCGACTGCCTAGAGGCTACGTCTCACCTCGCCTCGCCTCCAGGGAAAACGCCTCATTCTGCCTTTCGTTTTTTCAAACCTTGATTGTAGAAAAGGACTAGAGATATCACCTAGAGAATAGCCCATGGTAATGTCATGTCTTGTTGCTTGCTTGAATATACAAGCCAATACATTAGTTGCAATGATAAATAACACATGCGCCAACAGGCATCCCTGTCGAACTCCACGTTGGGGCTGAAAAAAACCTCCTTCGGGGTGTCTGTTAACAAGTACGAAATAGGAAGCCATAGTCACATATCTCTTCATCCACGTAATCAAAAGGACTGGAAACCTTGTAATAAAAATGTCAATCCATCACGTCGTACGCCTTAGATAAGTCCTCCTTCCAAAGGAGGCCACAAGTACGACATTGTTTCCAATATACAATAATCGTTGTCGCAATAGCCAAGATTTCGTAGATCTGCCTCCCAGAGACGAAAGCATATTGTACCAGTGAAATAATCTAATTCATAACTACATTTAGTTCGTTTGCAAGGACCTTTCCAACAATCAAATAAATAGCATCAGAGGGTGCAAAAGGTTAGAAATCATCCACCCTTTCAGACACCTTCTTCTTAGGAAGAAAAAAAAAGAGTGCCATGTTCATATATTACTAGGTGCCACATTAGAAGTAGGGCAAGAGAACCATGACTTCTTAGAACTCAAATTCAAAATTCAGTTCATATATTACCGAGATTCAAATGTATTTTTCCGAAACAAGTGCAATGCAGCAAAAGAGCTTCCATCATTGGGAGAGACATCCGGAAAAGCTTCAGCAAATTTATCTGAACTAAAAACATCCCCATTCAAAGGGTTGAGCAATTCAATCTGTATCCAAGCCCAAGTTTGTGTGTCAATTCGAAAACAAATACACATGCCTCAAATATCTAAAACAGACATAAAAAGATTAGCAGGATTAAAAGAACTTACAGTGCCATTCTTACGTGCGACAGCGAGGATCTGCAGAACATTACAAGCACCAAAGTCAGCAGAAGCATGATTTTTCCATTGCAATGATAGTGGGAAAGTGTGTGCTTCCCCAGAAAAGAATGGGAAGGATTAAGAAGAATAAAAGTTCTGGATTTCAAGAAAAAAGGGAGAGAAATTGGTAACTGGGTTGCTCTCGTGGTCAGCCATGGAAGCCAAGAGAACGTGGCGGGAAGCCTCCGGTGAGCCCCATGTCTCGACAACCTTGGGCACCCCTGTTGGATTATCACGCGATTCCACAACTGCCAACCACCACACAAAGCATGCGAATGCTAAATAAAAGACTGCAGAGGAAGAGCGGCGTGATAGAAATCAAAGAGACAAAGCAATAACCTTTGATGAGACCAAGTTCGTCGGTTGTTAAGGCTCTGATGGGAGGGCATCCGGGGATTTCAACCTTCGTAGTTCGCGGCATCGTCAGGAGTCAACTTTCCCCGCTCCAAAGCTTGTGTCCGTTCTCCGGGGAGCTGCGAGAGCGCGGCGGTGGGATGGCCGCCGGGTGGTCGTCGGCTGGGTGCCGTCAGGGGATGCGCGGGGACTGCGCCGCTGCGGTTCAACCGGAGCAGCCGACGCGTACGGTTCTACCGGAGCAGCCGACGATTGGGGTGCAGGGGTTCGATGGGAAGCAGGGTTTTGGGGGAAGGGGATACTCGGATGTCGCATTATATTGATATTGAATAATGTATAAATGGTTTTTTTTATGGACGTGGATATAGATGTTTTATATGGTCCATACGATATATCATTTTCAATTTTTTTGGACAATATAAATGGTGGTTAGACCTGGTCAATGGGTTGGGGGCTCGCCCGTGCAGCCCGTTCATGGGTCAGGTTTGGGCTTCGAGATTTAAGTATGGGTCGACCTGAAAAAATTAAAAAAATATATAAATTTATGTCAAATTATACATGTATTAATATGATATGCTTTAAATTTTTCATTTGTGACACTAGTTTTAAATAAAAATTCAATAGTTTACATGTCAAGTGACATGTAAACTACGTATATTACTTATGTAAAGTATAGTTGGTATTAATAAAATCATTTATATGTATTAAATACTATTAAAAAAATCAATGGAAAAGGACCAAAATGGGCCATGGGCCGGCCCATGGGCGGGCTTTGGACAAAGGTTTTTTAACCTCGGCCCGTTCGGCCCGGCCCGCAATTTGGTCAGGTCTAATGGTGATATGGTTGACGGATAGGAATAAGGATATTCGTACTACTAAACATGTGAACATAAAATCATAGACGTATATCAATATGGGTAAATAAGTATCTAAATATATTATAGGGTTGCACATGAGTATGAGAGAAAATAGATAGGAGAAAGTACAAAAAAAGTTCTTGTTATACCTTGATTCTCAAGTAGGACCTCGTTTTGGAAAGGTAACAATGAAGAGCTCAATCTTTTTCCCGTCCAAATGCATGTTTTTCCGAGCTTTTATGGCCTTTCTATGTCAACGTTAAAGCATGAAGTTGAAATTTTGGTACCCTCATTATATGGTTCAAAAATGAAGTACATGTGTGGGATTTGAGGCATGGTTGGAGTCATTTTTTCTTGGTGATAAACTCACTCACACACACACATGTGTGTGTATATCATGTTACTTAACAATTTGTTAGAAAGGTTTGGTTTAACACGTTACTTCGTTTCTCTTTATTTTATTATATATATATATATATATGTATGTATGAATGTATATAATTTATGTACATACTTAAATGGTCGGGTGGTAGTGCAGTGTACCCGCCACTCAAAAGATCGTGGTTCAAATCCCTATGTGTGGAGGTTGCATTGGGTCGTCGACAGACAACGTAAATATAGTTAAATCTTTCAACATAGATTTGATCAAGAAATCATGTAGCCGACCCTACTTTTAGTAGGAGAAAACTTTGCCACTTTTTATATACATAGTTTGTGTATTTTTTACTTAACTAATTATTGAGCTCATCTATATAAAGATATTTACATTGAATCTAAGTGTCGAGAAAATTTTATTATATATATGATGATCCATATCTGTTCGTAAAATAGTCGAATCTGAAGTATAATTATCTATTTCCATATATGTATATGTGTTTAAGTATATGGTTCGTCGTTGTCAATGTCTACAAAACATACATTTTCATTCCTTTTATCCAGGTTATAAAAGGAAAAGGATATGGTAACACCTACAGCTGCATCTGTGACTGTCTGTTTTCATTCATACTTAGACCATGTGTACTACGAATGTTTGGATGTGTTTCATTTATTCACCTTGTTGGACTTGGGGATGAAATATATTTCAACGCAATTCTTTTTTTATTTTCTTTAGATTGGATAATCTACAATAAAAGGGAAATGAGATAAAGTAAATTTCTTTTTATTTGCGTCTAAATTAGTGTTTTCCTCCTCTACATGTAGAAAAGGAATAAAACAATCAATCAAATTACGAGAAATCTCGTAAAGTGCTTCTTTTGGAGTTAAACTCCCATTTGTCCATATTTCGAAAAAAACCTCGTGTTTTCATTCTCATTCCCATCGGAATAAATATTGTGATTCACAATTCGAATATGCATGGATACCATGTCCATAAGATAACTTATGTCACACCCCCAAATTTGTGATCGAGAATGATCGTGCAGACACGGTAGCTAGATGCTCGAGAATGATCGATGGAGCTGGACTTCAGGAGGAGTCCGAGAATGCGTGGATATACGAAGATTACCCACGGGAGTCTGGAGGCTCAATCGTACGTTACAAGGGAGAAGCGTCACAGAGGACACATGCTCGGTAGCAGAGTGTCGTGAAGCTTGTAGCGGTGCGAGCACAGCAAGTACAGGTAGCAGTGCAAGACATGACAACGGATGCACACATCGGGTACGTACGCGAGCGCAGAAGGGCGGTATGCAGTGAAGCGGTACGCATTGAGGAGCAATGTGGTACGGTCACATAAGCGTACGCACGAAGGCGCACGGTATCGGTACTGATGCGTGGCGATGCACAAAGCCATGAAGCGTTCCAGGTGCTGAGTACGAGCATTGTCGAGCATGCTCGGTAGTACACGTACGAGAGTGGTCTGGAGGCCATGATAGCGAAGTTCCGGAGTACTTCCCCTTAGCATGCAGAACGCTAAGGAAGGTTTTACCGCACGAGGGTCTGGAGGCCACGGGTTCCCTTTGGCACAAGACCGAGTGTTCGGTGGCACTCGGTGAATTACGGTAAAGCTACATCAGCAAGCGTTGGAGCGCAAGTGTGTTGATGACTGGGCGGTTGACTGGGCATTAACTGTGCGGGAAGATGAAAGGACAACAAGGGAGTCGAAGAGACGTAAACCTAGTTCCCATAAGGTTCCAGTGCAGTTAGGTGCGGTAAGGTCCAACCAAGCTCCAATCTTCGACTTTATTGAACTAGTTCAATCATCAAGCTCAATCAAAGAATATGAATGCTATGCAAATGCTATGTACAATGATGCAAAGAATGATGTGGTTTTTCAAAGAATTTTAAAAACAAAGAGAGGATTTTTTTAAACAAAGAATTTGCAAATAAAAGAATTTTGGCACCCAAAGTATAAAATATATACAGCTACTTACACGGGCGTGTCGCTTTATTTTACAATACTTAAAGAATTTACAAAATTTAACATAGTGAATTATTTAGGTGTATATACAATTGACAACGAGTTTTATGTATTTTATTTGTGACTTATTTTATTTTATTTATTATGATGCTTTTATTCCTCAAAATTATTTGAAAATCATTTTGAAATCATACAAGCACGGACACAAAACTCTTCTCTTATTAGAAGGGGAACTCTCTCTAGAGTGGGTGGATACTCTACACTTGCGTGTGTACAAATGAGCCACCACCTCTCCTTTTATACAAGACTCAGGGTAACCTAAGGGACACTCATTGTTACATTTATAATAATGATACATAAAGATACAATAGACCATTCGAGTTCTTCAACAATCCTTTACGTTCCTCAGCAACTCTTCAGGTCTATTCAGACTTAATTCTTTGAGACTCAGGGTTGGGTTCAAGTCACCTCAACTAACTCGATAAAACTTTTCGAGACACACGCATGACTCTTGCCGACCGTGACCTAACTTGGACACTTGCACCTTTCACATGGCTCAACTCAGTTGGAGTGGTGGGAGTGTTGGATTTGCCAGTCTGAGATGCACACAGGTGGAAACATTCGTCCTCGTCTAGGGAGGGAAGTGCGCCCCAACCTGGTCCAGTTTCAATGAAGTCGAATGACAGGAGAGTGTGGGTTGCAATAAAGCTTCAAAAGAGGGATAGTCTTATGGCTCAAGAGAATAAAGTCTTTATGTAAATGCTGTTGTGAATAGTATTTCAAAAAAAATTCAAAAAAAAATTGGACAGGTTGAAAATAAAAATAAAAGTGCATGTCGGAGTATGTATATATGTTGTATAGAAAATAAGCAAGCTTGAGCATCAAAGTTATACCATGTGAAGCCTATAGCTGGATGACTTGACTACACTGGTCTTGCATCCCAGGATAGGTAGCTACACTGGCTACCATCCATTCTTTTCTCCTCCTCCTCCTCTTGAGTTGGATGCCACTAGAACTTAGAAGGGAATACCCTGCTCCTCGACGGTAGAGGGTTGGATTGGGGAATCTTTGGGTTGTCATTCTGGAAAAGTCAGTTCCTTTATCATTTCATCTGGGGAGAGCCACCATCACTTACACCGTACAAGTCAGCTTCATAGACATAAAGGTTTGTGTATGATGTAGGCCAGTTCTGACCTGGCTATTGAGGTGATTTGAACCGAGTTCTGTGACTCTCGAAGGCTGTTGTGTTTTAAATTTGATTCCCGACCAGGTTCCACACACAATTTCACACCAAGGTCTAACCTAAGCTCTAAACTTTGATTTTGTACATATGAGTTTAATATTCATGATCAATTCAATTTATTCTTTAAATTCTTTATTTTTGCTTTTTCTTTTCTTCTTACTCTTTATTCTTTTTGTACTTATTGCGTAAGTATTTTCTAGGGACTAGGAAAGGCAACTATAGGGGGTGATGAATTTCCATTTCATCACCTTTATTCTATCATTTTGACCTTAAAAACCCGAGCAAATGCATGTAAATAGCATCAATTTGTACATCATAGCATCCGTTATTTATTGTATTTATTTGTATATAAAATAAGATTTTTAATGCCAAAATTATAGAATAAAGATAAGAAAAGAAAAAGGATTAAAATATTGAAAATATTTTATGACCCTAACCCCGAGACCAAGTCGAGAATGGAATTGATCGACAAGTAATAAAGTAGGGGGAGATAAGGGCAAAAAAATACAATAAATATCTCATTTATTCATTCTTGATCTATGTATTTTTGACACCTATTTTGTATCTAACTATTTATTCATCAAATAAAAAAACTTTGTACAGAAATTTGTAGATAATAATTAAATAAAAATACAAAATTGAGTTTGTACAAAAATGATATACAGTGTACATTTTATACCCAGAATGAAAAGCCAAAAACCAAACTTCACTGACTCATATCTTTCAAATAAAAGCTCAAAATACATCAAAATCACCTCTAATTGTATATAACTTTTCAATATCTATGGAGGTGATTTCATATTTTTTGGAGTTAAGATGCAGAAGATAGGTTTTTGGCCCTAATTGTACATAAGACCAATTAAAATATTCAATTTATTCATTACTTATTATTTTTACAAAGTCATATTTTTATAATTTTGTAAACATTATGTATAACTTAGGCGTACATTGAAATTGGAATTAAATATAAAAGAGAAAGGAGAATAAAATAAAACTATGACAAAACATAGGCAAAATACCTATACCTATACGCATTTGCATGTAGAGTTACAATAAATTTTAACTCCATATTTTTTCTAGTCATTGCTTGATATTTATTGTGGGTTAATTGTTGATCGATTTGGACTCTGTCTGAGGTCACCTCAGTGACTGTCGATTCGCCTTGTGGAAAGACACGACCTCGGCTCAATTCCATTTCATCAAATGGCGTCGTTGTCGGGGAGCAATGTCGTTTGGGATACTTATTATTTATTTGATTCTTCACTCGTGTCCATCATAATCATTTGCATGATTGATATTATTGTGATTGTTCTGACCCTCTTCTTTATTTGTCTTTGATGCGAGGGACCGCCAAACGAACGAGGAACTCCTAAGAATTCTAATGCACCCGAGTGAGGCGGAGTTGGCTCTTCTACACCAGCCAGCAGGAGACAGCATCGAAGGCAGATGGAGGAGAATTTTGGAAGGCAGACTAATTTTTACATTATTTATTAATATGTAAATTTATGTGAGAGAGTGACACTTGGACTGTAATAAAACAAGACTCTCCCACTCCGACTTCCCGAGGTCCATTGCCCGAGGGATTGTTCCCTCGGGGGGCCTCGACGGTTTTGATGTTTTTTTTATTATTTTGTGTGAATGAGCCCTATCTCAAAATTGTTTGCCGATAGATTAAGGTCCAAAGCCCCTAATATATTTGCATGTACCCATAGACACGCTTCTGGACTTAGTCAAATTTTGAAAAAATGTTCTTCACGCTAATAGCTTCTTGTACCTAGGGTGATTTCCTCGGATTGCATCTCATATAGCATAGGTTTCAATTATGTCTTGCATTCCGCATGGAGAGAGCTGGAGGCACTATAAGTCTTCTTATTTAGCATGCATCATCGATTTCCGACTTGCATGGTTTTTCCGACCTTCTCCCCCTATTTTTGCCAACCTAGGATGTAAATGGAAGTGGAACCCCATTAGGCACGTGCATTGAAAAATAACACAAAAAAGTGATAATCAAAATAAAATTAGGACTGCTAACTCTATTGGACCTAAAATAAAATATAATGGATCCCTTGTCTTGGGGAGAGCAACCCCCTCCTTGTTTGAGCATTTTATTTTTACGTACACGCTAAGGATTAGTGTCCCAATCCCAAAACCTAATTCCGGTGTGTACAACTTCCTATGATCACCTAACTCTAAAAGCAACGAGATAAAAAGATCACATCTCGATCTTCACGATGTTGAGTAGGTGAATCAGGGGTTTGCTTTGTGTATGGATTTGTGACTTGGAGTCCATTTGCATCTTCACTTTGAGTTATCAGTCCCGTCCGTGTGAGTCATGCATTTTTCATCTTTGAGTCTCTCTACCTCGCGTATACATATACCTCCTCATTTGCATTAAGTCGTGATATTGGCGCTTGCGCTCAATCACCTTCGCCCGACCTTTGTGTTCCTCTCCTTGCCCACCCTCCTCATGTTCCCCATTATCATCTCTTCTATCACCCGGGATTGCTGTGCTTTCAGAGATCGCCTGCATCAGGGATTTTGACTTACATTGATTATTGGAGTAAGTCGGGCATGATGATGAGGATGCTGAGATTGATATACCACTTTTGGTGGATCTGAGTTGAGACTTGTGTCTCTGAGCTTATCGAGGTTTTCTTTTATGATGTACGATGATTAGGTGTGATCCTTTATTGAGGATTTAGATCTCGCACACCGGATTGAGGATGTGATATAATGTTATGATTTGATGATGATTTCATGAGCATTAACTGATCTATCTATTTTGAGGTTCCGTCCATCTTTGATTTCTGGGCTGGATAGACTATCCTGATATATGCTTCATGGTGACGATGATTGGAACCCACATGATCTCTCATCTTCGTGACTGATCCGCCCCCGATCTCCTGATTCTATTATCCACCTATGGCACTTTGAGGATTCCTGATTATCTTTCGTGCCATCTCAGCCAGATTTGATTGACCCGAGGGATGTTTTGTGATTGACCAGGTTATTTGCTCCCTCACATGATCTTATGCCATCCGGATGATTGAATGATTGAATTCTTTTGAGGACTTGAGATGACTTGCCAGCAATCCCAAGAATTCACTGGCTTAGCTTACATGACTCCCTGAGGACTATCTGCAAGAGAATACGACACATTCTTACGATCGGTTTCATACACTGACCCTGTCTCCACCTTGTTGGCGTCGGAAACCGTATCGTCTGGTTTCACATATTCGGCCTCACTTCTGATTGTGTGCTTGATTTGTCGGTGTACAAGGCCAATGGCCCGGACTCCTTTGAGTCTTCTCTCCTTGACGGTCCTCGCAAGGATGAGCTTCACTTTTCTGACTGTTCCATGCCTAATTCATAGTGCTCTTTGAGGGTTATTTGCAAGAGACTATGACACCATTCTAGATTATGCGGTCTCTTCTGTTGATCGGCAATTTGTCGCCTATCGAGACCATTCTGATTGACTCCTTTGAGTCCTCTCTCCTTGACGCTTCTTGCAAGGACGAGATATTTTCTGACTATTCCATGCCTAGTTCATAGTGCTCTTCGAGGATTATTTGCGATAGACTATGACACCTTTCTAGATTCTACGGTCTCTTCTGCTGATCGACGATTTGTCGCCTATCGAGACCATTCTGATTGACTCCTTTGAGTCCTCTCTCCTTGACGACCCTTGCAAGGATGAGATCTGATCCGACTATTCATTGCCTAGTTTGCATTGTTCCCCGATGACTATTTGCAAGAAAATGCGACACATTCTTTACGCTCGGTTCCCCTTGCCGGTTGTGTCTCCTATCTGTTGGAGCACGGAGCCGAGTCGTCTGATATGCTTTTGGTCCCCATTGCTTTGAGGTTCCCTTGATCTGTTGTTTCTTGGGACCCATTTGGCCAGACTCCTTTGAGTTTTCTCTCCTTGACGGTCCTCGCGAGGATGAGGCATCTTTCTCTGATTATTCGATGCTTAGTTGGCAGTACGTTCCCCGAGGGTTATCTACGGGACGCTGCTACACTTTCTTGGTTTGTCGGTCTCTACTGACTGGTAGCGATTTGTCGCCTACCGAGACCGTTACTATGATCCGTTTGATGGATCCGTCTCCTTTGAGCCCGCTCACCTTGACGACCCTCGCATGGGTGAGCCTCTATTCTGATTATTAATTGACTAGCATGTACTATCCCCCGAGGGTTATCTCCGGGAGAGTACATCATACTTTAGGTACTCGGCTTCACTGTTGGTGTCTCCTATCTGTTAGAGCACGAAGTCGAGTCTGTGGATTTTTTGTACTCGGTCTCCTCCCTGGTTATGTCTCCTCTCTGTTGGAGCACGAGATCGAGTCTTCTGATTATTCTCTGCTCCCGCTCACCTTGAGGACCCTCGCAAGGTTAAGCCCGGGTGTGTAGTGCTCGGTGTGTATTGTGACCTTCAGATTTTATGCCCATAGGATGTCACACCGTTGCATTAGGAATGTCTCATGTTTTGCGTTCATATCCTTAGAGGCCATGATTGACTTGGAGGAGTCTGTACTACTCTTGCTTCCTCCGAGTCTTACGGTATCAGCTTCGTTCACCTCTTTCACACTTTATGAGTCGATCATCTGATTTACGCTACCGGTTCCCTCTTTACTTTCTGATCTATTTGTCCCAGGTAGCTGACACTCACCTGATTGCATATCGGGGGTGTCTTTTCACTATCTGAATGCGTCCTCGTTCTCGCAGGGAGACGACGACGAGAGCACGGTATTCACTTGTCAGATGCCGTCCTGCACCTCATCAGTCTCTACCTGTGGTATATATGTGTTTTGTCTATTCCTTCTTTCTCCCGCATGTTATGTGTGCCCTATATTTGTCGCCATATCTTTGTGTATACGCTTAGGACGTACATTGTCCTAAGTATAGGGGGTACACATTCTTTCGTCGTTCAGTTTCGTCACTCCTGTTGTTTCCTATACTCATGGATATATCACCCTAAGTATAGGGGGAGTGATGCGTATATTCTCCACGATCTTTTCATCTATCTGTATATATCTATCTTTTCTTCTCTTCTTCTTTTCTTCTTTTCTTTTTCATATTTATTTATCTACATAAAAGGTGTCATCTCTTTGTGTCAGTTTTCTGTACTCATGACGTACTTTGTCCTAAGTATTGGGGTACTGCACCTTTGATTCATTCATTGATCTGGTTATTCCCACCTGTGGCCCTCCCTGCCTTGTGAACAGCCTGCTATACTTAGGATTCTCTTTTTCTTTTTGACCTATGAGGACATAGCTCATGCTAAGTATAGGGGGGGTCATATATACTATGTATGTACTTTAGCCATAACTCGTACTTTCGTATAACTATTCATAAATATGGCTAAAAATAGGATATAATTCATTAGTAGTGCTTCTTACTCCTCAGATTCTTTTTGTATATAATGATAAATAAATCTGGTTAAAAATATTTTTGCAAAATGATTTGAAAAATGGTGTGAACTGTTTGGAAAACTTTTTGTGAAATATTTTCAACATGTGTAAAAATATTTTGATTGCAAAAATTCTTATATTTGTGTGAAATAAAGGATTTGAAAACCAATTTGCAAATGATTTTGAAAACATTTAGTAAAAATATTTTGAAAAAATGTATATATAGTGTTTGCAAAATCTTTGCAAAATGGCCTTCAAATATTTGTAAATATTTGCAAAAATTATTTTGTACTATAGGTTTCAAAATGATTTTCAAATAAATTTGAGGAATAAAAGCATTATAATAAATAAAATAAAATAAAATAAATCATAAATAAAATACATAAAACTCGCTATCAATTGTATATACACCTAAATAAATCACTTTGTTAAAACATGTAAATTCTTTAATTCTTATAAAATAAAGCGGCACGCCCGTGTAAATAGCTATACATATTTTATATGTTGGGTGCCAAAATTCTTTTATTTGCAAATTCATTGTTTAAAAAATTCCTCTCTCTGTTTTTTAAATTCTTTGAAAAAACTACATCATTCTTTGCATCATTGTACATAGCATTTGCATAGCTTTCATATTCTTTGATTGAGCTTGATGATTGAACTAGTCCAATAAAGTCGAAGATTGGAGCTTGGTTGGACCTAACCGCACCTAACTGCACTGGAACCTTATGGGGACTAGGTTTAAGGTACTTCAGGTCTATTCAGACTTAATTCTTTGAGACTCAGGGCTGGGTTCAAGTCACCTCAACTAACTCGATAAAACTTTTCGAGACACACGCATGACTCTTGTTGACCGTGCCCTAACTTGGACACTTGCACCTTTCACTTGTCTCAACTCAGTTGGAGTGGTGAGGGGGTTGGATTTGTCAGTCTGAGACGCACACGGATGGAAACATTCGTCCTCGTCTAGGGAGGGAAGTGCACCCCAACCTGGTCCAGTTTCAATGAAGTCGAATGACAGGAGAGTGTGGGTTGCAATAAAGCTTCAAAAGAGGGATAGTCTTATAGCTCAAGAGGAAAAAGTCCTTATGTAAATGCTGTTGTGAACAATATTTCAAAAAAAACTCAAAAAAAAGTGGACAGGTTCGAAAATAAAAATAAAAGTGCCTGTCGGAGTACGTATATATGTTGTGTAGAAAATAAGCAATCTTGAGCATCAAAGTTATACCATGTGAAGCATGCAGCTGGATGACTTGACTACACTGGTCTTGCATCCCAAGATAGGTAGCTACACTGGCTACCATCCATTCTTTTCTCCTCCTCCTCCTTTTGAGTTGGATGCCACTTGAACTTAGAAGGGAATACCCCGCTCCTCGACGGTAGAGGGCTGGATTGGGGAATCTTTGGGTTGTTATTATGGAGAAGTCAGTTCCTTTGTCATTTCAGCTGGGGAGAGCCACCATCACTTACACCGTACAAGTCAGTTTCATAGTCACAAAGATTTGTGTGTGATGTAGGCTAGTTCTGACTTGGCTATTGAGGTGATTTGAACCGAGTTCTGTGATTCTCAAAGGCTGTTGTGTTTTAAATTTGATTCCCGACCAGGTTCCACACACAATTTCACACCAAGGTCTAACCTGAGCTCCAAACTTTGATTTTGTACAGATGAATTTAATAATCACGATCAATTCAATTTATTCTTTAAATTCTTTATTTTTACTTTTTCTTTTCTTCTTATTCTTTATTCTTTTTGTACTGAGTGCATAAGTATTTGCTAGGGATTAGCAAAGACAAGTATAGGGGGGGGGTGATGATCTCCATTTCATCACCTTTATTCCATCATTTTGGCCTTAAAAATTCGAGTAAATGCATGTAAATAGCATCAATTTGTACATCATAGCATCCATTATTTATTGTATTTATTTATATATAAAATAAGGTTTTTGATGTCAAAATTATAGAATAAAGAGAAGAAAAGATAAAGGAATAAAATATTGAAAATATTTTATGACCCTAACCCCGAGACCAAGTCCAAAATGGAATTGGTCGATAAGGAATAAAGTAGGGGGAGATAAGGGCCAAAAAATACAATAAATATCTCATTTATTCATTCTTGATTTATGCATTCTTGACACCTATTTTGTATCTAATTATTTATTCATCAAATAAAGAAACTTTGTACACAAAAATTGTAGATAATAATGTAAATAAAAATACAAAATTGAGTTTGCATAAAAATGATATACAGTGTACATTTTATACCCAAAATAAAAAAACCAAAAACCAAATTTCACAGACTCATATCCTTCAAATAAAAACTCAAAACACATCAAAATCACTCTAATTGTATATAACTTTTCAAGATCTATTTAATGGAGGTGGTTTCATATTTTTTGGAGTTAAGATGCAAAAGACAGGGTTTTGGCCCTAATTGTACATAAGACCGATTAAAATATTCAATTTATTCATTACCTATTATTTTTACAAAGTCATATTTCTATAATTTTGTAAACATTATTTATAACCTAGGTGTACATTGAAATTGGAATTAAATTTAAAAGAGAAAGGAGAATAAAATAAAATTATGACAAAACATAGGCAAAATACCTATACCTATACACATTTGCATGTAGAGTTATAATAAATTTTAACTCCACATTTTTGCTAGTCATTGCTTGATATTTATTGTGGGTTAATTGTTGATCGATTTGAATTCTGTCTGAGGTCACCTCAGCGACTGTCGATCCGCCTTGTGGAAATACACAACCTCGGCTCAGTTCCATTTCATCAGTACTCCAAGAGAAGGGAGCAACCCAAGAGCAAGGGGTGATTCATATGCGATGGACCGCATCGGGCGCGGGAGTGCCCATAGAAGGAGAAGCTGAACTCTCTTCGTATATACGGGGAGGAGGAAGAAGAACGTGAGGTACGCTTGGGAGTAATCGGTGCTACGCGCAAGGTACGCCTCACAACACTTCGAGATGGAGCTTCGAATTCGGTGGAGGGAGGAAATTTCACAACAAAGAGCTTTGGAGGCACCCATGCTTGATTGAGATGCACAGGAGTGCGCAGGTGCATGCTGAGCACCAATGTGTGTGCATGAGGCACACAACCAAAGCCGTGGATAGGAGAACATCCGTGCATGAGAAGGTAAAGCAGTGCTCTGGAGGGCGATGCAGCATGGGCAAGAAGTTACATGTTCATAGGGATGGAGTGGCGACGAACCACACCACCAACGATCTTGCAGGAGGCAAGATACCGAAGATGCTCGGAGCGCAGGAGGTGCTCATTTCCCAGGACACGGGTATGTCCATAGGGAACGATAGAGATCGTCAACAAGCGAGCGTGGAGATGAGTACTCTACATGTGGAGCTGGAGCTGTCACACACCAGCGATGGAATTGCTGTATCCAGGAGGGATATATCAAAAATGAGAGCTGACAAGGAAGCTCCACTTTTCACGTTGAAGACCAAGCCATGGAGGGACGCGGTTCGTGAGAAAACCAGGTGCAGGAAGGGAGGCGGTGCAAGCTTGGACCATCCTCCAAATTGAGCAGCATCAGGAGATGCGTAGCAGATGGAGGATCGTGATGGGACACCAGCTGAAGAGGGAATGTTCGGTTGAGGACAATCAATTCTTCAGGTAGGGGAGGCTTGTCACACCCTCAAATTCTGTGATCGAGAATGATCGTGCAGACACGGTAGCTGGATGCTCGAGAATGACCGATGGAGCTAGACTTCAGGAGGAGTCCGAGAATGCATGGATATACGGAGATTATCCACGGGAGTCTGGAGGCTCAACCGTATGTTACAAGGGAGAAGCGTTACAGAGGACACAAGCTCGGTAGCAGAGTATCGTGAAGCTTGTAACGGTGCGAACACAACGAGTACAAGCAGCAGTGCAAGACATGACAACGGATGCACGCAGCGGGTACGTACGCGAGCGCAGGT
Source organism: Ottelia alismoides (assembly GCA_037367405.1). NCBI lineage: Eukaryota > Viridiplantae > Streptophyta > Magnoliopsida > Alismatales > Hydrocharitaceae > Ottelia > Ottelia alismoides. The sequence continues at coordinate 184,113 of JAZKJV010000917.1, read as the reverse complement.
ATGCAGTGAAGTAGTGTGCATTGAGTAGCAATGCGGTAATGTCACATAGGCGTACTCACAAAGGCGTACGGTATCGTTACTGATGCGCGACGATCCACAAACGCACAGAGTGTTGCAGGCGATGAGTACGGGCATTGTCGAGCATGCTCGGTAGTACACGTACGAGGGTGGTCTGGAGGCCACGATAGCGAAGTTTCGGAGGACTTCCCCTTAGCATGCAGAACGCTAAGGAAGGGTTTACCGCACGAGGGTCTGGAGGCCGCGGGTTACCTTTGGCACAAGACCGAGTGTTCAGTGGCACTCGGTGAATTACGACAAAGCTACATCAACAAGCACTGGAGCGCGAGTGTGCTGATGACTGGATGGTTGACTAGACGTCAACGTACAAGAAGACGAAAAGACAACAAGTGAGTCGAAGAGACAAGCACACGAAGAGTTGCTGAGGAACGCGAATGGTTGCCGAAGAACTCGAATGGTCTATTGTATCTTTATGTGTCATTTTTGAAGATGTAATAATGAGTGTCCCTTGGGCTGCCTTGAGTCTTGTATAAAAGGAAAGGTGCAACTTATTTGTAAACACACAAGTGTAGAGTGTCCACCCACTCCAGAGAGAGTTACCCTTCTAATAAGAGAAGAGCTTTGTGCCCGTGCTTGTGTGATTTGCTTAGTAAAGTTCTTCAGCATTCTTAAGCGTGTTCTTGAGAGCGTTCATGAGCGATCCATAGAGTCAAGTTGTGCTTTGTGTCTGAGCGTCGGTGTGTTAGCAAGCAGGAGTATCGAGAAGAGTTGGAGTGTGTCTGTGACCTTTCAACTCGGGAAGGTTGGTTAGCTACGGGTTAGCTAACACCGCACAGGATCGGTCGAAATCGATAGCGGGATTTTGACCATGTGACAACTTCCATCTTGAGAATGATTTGTGGATTTAATACGATATCCATGCCCTCTCTTGATTTGTAATTCAATATACAACTCAATGGGTTCTGTGAGGTTAGCTATCTTGGTCACTACAACAGTCAAATGTGAGTTCTTAAGGCATGCTAAGGATCAAAAGGGACACCGATGATCACGATTGAATTGTATTTGTCAGGACATTGTTTTTTATTTGGGAATTCACTCCTTTTTAAACATAAGTACTCATGAGCCTTCTCCCCCATTATCTGTGAAATTGTTCCAATACCTATCCTTGTGTCTCTTGCTATCCAGTGTGATTGCTTCGGATTTCGGTATTGGAGGAGATAAACACCTTTTGAGCCAACATCCACTCCTCCTGTCAAGGTAAGTCTTAATCCTCGCCTATATATGCTGGAAGGTTTCTACCTTCGACAATTGTTCCACAAGGATCAGCACTTATAACATTGGCACTTACGTTAGTAGTAGTACTGTAATGATATGTAACGTCCTGGGCTTAGGTCCCCGATCCGTTATCGAGGAAAACTGGCCCTGACAACTTGTTGGTTTTGAACCCAAATGGACCCGTTGAACCACCCAAAATGCTTAAGCCCAAGTTGTCAAGTCGTAATCCCCATCACTTATAAACCACACCCACACTTCGTGAGTTTTAGATATGGCACTATGTTTGGGGTTGGGGTGTTACATGATACGTGAGAAAAATACATCCGTATGACATGACAAATGTTCTGATGGCCCTTAGATATGGACAACAACAATGCGAAAAGCTTTATATGTTAGTATTTTCCATCGTATGATCTATCTACATATTATTTACGAAGGCATTGTTAGTGATACAGATTCACAATTGGTCCTATTGAAGCACTGCGCGACTATAGATGGCGACTGTTGTGAAGGACAACATGGTTGTTATCAGGGATGAAGCCAGGATTTCAGTATAGGGGGGCTAGATTGAGTTCATATCCATATAATATAAAAATAAAAAACAATAAAGACAAAATCCTTTGCAAATTTATAAACGTCTATAAAAATATATCAGTGGTACTTAAAAATATTTCCTGAAATTTTAAAAATGAAACTAACATATGATATTTTTCTTGAACATAAGTCGAGTTGGTGATGTACGTTTTCTAATCAATCATTTCGTACAGTGATCCATATCAATCATGGTATGGAGAAAATACAAGTAAGTACTCATACTAAATAGCTTAAATTTATAAATATGTGAATAAGAGAAAGATATTATACTTACCTGAATATGAAGTTATTTAAATCATGCACGTCGTGACTGTAAATCATAGTCATCGATAATTGAAGTATTGGATTATCGTTGGGAAAAAATTAAATAGTCGTAAAGTATTCGATTTAAAATTCATCAATATCTTGCTATTAATGTTTGTTAAAAAGAGTATTGTAAAGTAACCGGCATGCGATACATAGAACATGATGTAAAAAATACTTACCAGCATTGTTGCACGCTCAATAAAAGTAACAATGATTCAAAGGAAGATCGTCGCCGGTGAATCGACTCCGACGTCACAAAGAAGCAAATTGAAATACACGGGTGTCCAACTCCATAAAGATGGAGACAAAATGAAGCTTTCTATGTAATTGCAAGTTATCTACAACATGTCCTTATTATATAGATAATACAGAAGGACCATCGTTGCCAATCAGGAAATTTCTAAATTGAGAAGATCACACGACATCCGTTAATAAGACTCGTAATTTTAGGAAGCATAATTTCTATGCCAAAATCCCTGATTGAGGGGGGCGGTTGCATTCTCCAGCGTTCGTTACTTCCGAAATTTATGGAAGGACCCGTTACTTCTGCACACTATATTAAATATGGGTTGCATGCTTAAATAATTTTTATGACAAATTAATACTTTGACTTTTTTTATTAGTTATGTAGCTAAAATTAGAACTCTAACTTTTTTTTACAAAATCCCGGCTGCCCTTTCACAAACTTAACGTGGAGAAATCCTTCTTCTACAATGAGTTGCATAAGATCACCTACATGTAACAACCTCGTGCTTTTGAGGCTCAGGATGAGTGTTAAAAGGTTTCTATGGGAAGAAGGTGAAAAAGCCTCTTTTTACCTTATTTCATCAATGTTAATTGATGCAGCACCGGTGGAAAGATACAATTAAAAACTACGTAAAGAATTACAGTGAAATGTGGTGTGGGCAAGTCCCAAGTAGGGATGTCAGCGGGTCGAGTTTGGGACGGGTATTACTATTCTCAAACTCATACCTATTTACAATATCAGTACCCATACTCGTCCATTTATTAAATGGGTAATTTCTAGCGCGTATCCATATACCCATCGGAAACCCGTATACCCCATGGGTTCTCATATCTTAGACTTGGTAAATCTTAAGTTGTTTATAAATGTATACAAGATTATCACAAATAGAGGAAATAGAGCGAGATCATGTAATATGGCGGTTCATAAAAATGTGCAATATATAGAGAATATTAAAGTTTTATATATGTTAAGTGTTTAACTCTTTTGTTGATAGTTTTTATTTATTAAAGATACAAAAAGTTAGTTGAATATGAATAAATAGATGAAGAGGAGAAAAATGAGTTGGATATTTATACATATAGATCGATACATATTAGATATGAAATGGATTTAGGGCTAGTTTGATTAAAATGCAACAGACACATCTATCTTTATATATAATTTTTATTGGGGTTTGGGGCGGGTTCGTGTTCGGGTACCCGCAAGGCAATCCCAAACCCATACCCCATGAGTAGTCAGTTAAAATCTCAAACCTGTCCAAAAGAAAATGGGGCGGGTTTCGGGTCCTTAAATGGGGCGGATTTGAATCGGGTACCCAATGGGTAGACCCAGATTGACATCCCCAGTCCCAAGGTCAGTTACATGGAGGCATGTCTAGCACAAAAAGCCAATCATAAACAATAAGCAATTAGGTTTTCAAGATGAATATTTTCAGGGGTTTCGGTTTTATATGAAATGTAAATGGAATATGAAAGAGATGAAGATCAACAATAGAGACATTGAATTGCAAATTCAAACCATGGCTCGAATGCACTTTGAAATCTGGTAGAAAATATTGTTGGTATTTTACCAATTAAATATATCGTAGGGAACTTTTGAGCATTTTTTTAAATGGCTAAAACTAAGGATTACAAATACTCTAATGCATGGAAAATACAAGAAGTGTGTGATTTTACAATTCATTAGTTTTCCTGCGTGGAGTATATAAGATGCTACATGGAATGTATTTATACTGAATTTTGGATTCAATACGTAATAATATAAAAAATGGAAATTTTAAACCATTTTACAGTTATTGGAGCAGTCAAAAATGAAAATGATGGATTTTTGGACAAGAGATGTATGTTAATAAAATGCACATAGTGTATTTTTCATAATTTGGTGATAATAGATGTTTTTTTTTCATTTCTTTCAACCAAACAAAGCAATATTCAAGCATTTAATCGTAAAAATGAACAAACGTCACTATTTTTGCAAGACAAATTTGCCACATGTGCATGTTAATGTAATGAATACATTGCACTTCACTTTTTACAAAACAAGTTAATTTGTTTTTACAACGATTGAAGTACTCAAATCAACGAGCTATTTATTTAGAAAAAAACGATGTAATATTTTTAGATATAATGTAAAAGCATGCAAAGGTACGCAATGCTTATTTTGGTATATTTTGGAGATGAGTGTAAGTGTTTTTTAATTGATCAAGGAAAATGGGGGGATAAATGATTGGATTTGTCAATTTAACCTATTAATAATTCCCACGTGCAATAAAAATAAAACAATGCATGCAATAGATAAACAATAAATTGCTCTGCAATATATCAACTTTCGTAAAATAAAGAACTCAAAACGAGCACAAAACAATGTTCAAGGCAGGGATTATAACCACAGATAGAATAAACTTTAAATCATAAACAATGCATGCACATAATTAGATAAAAATATAGGAGGTAGTTGCAAGTTTCACCATTTATCTACACGACAAGAGGAGAGGTCTTTGGTGTATGGGCCTTTGTTGCAACATCAGAAACCTCAAGAGTGCGTTTGGTTGGTGGGTTTTCTGGGGGTTATTTGGGGGTGGATAACCCATTTTTGTTTTAGTGTGTTTGGTTAGTGGGTTAAGGGTTGGAAGGGTTTGTGTGATGTGATTGTATTGGAATTTGAAAAAGTTGATAGTTATTATGATATGATTGTATTGAAATTTGAAAAAGCGGGTCATTGTTGTGATGCGATTGTATTGAAGTTTGGAATAGTGAGTATAAGTTGAGTATTTTATGATTTTTAGATGATATGATGGTATAATATATAATTTTTTTGATGAGAAGTGAGTGGGCCCCACTAGTGGGAACGGGCCCCAAGGGGTTGAACGGAAATCCTGCTTCCCTTGATCTAACGGTGTAGAATAAAAAGGTGGCTTGATTTGACAATACGATATATAAACATGCTCAAGTGATGCAAATATGTAGCTTATGATTCTTGGGGTTCGTTTAGTTGGAGGGTTGGGCATGGTTGGGTTGGGTTGGGTTGAGTTGGAGTACCCCTGTGAATAATAAAATGTGAGGAGGATTAGAAGGGTTGGAAGGAAGGGTACCCCGAGGTACCCCAACCCTACCCAACCCTGCAACCAGACGAACCGTTGGTGTTCGCCCCACTTGCAGAGGCAACCCAATAAGGGCATATCACACCCCTTCGCATGTGAATAAGAGAACACAATGAGAAACATTGAACGAAAAGCCAATATAAGAAAAATAACACGGAAAAAGATGGATTTAAAACGTCTTTCGTATGGGTTTTTGAAGAACCTAGCATTCTTGCCATGTGATCCAACATGACCAGAGCTTTTATATCAGTGTACACACGATGCAAGGTCCAATAGGACCTCAAATCCCTCCCTATGCCATCTCCTTCGTGCTCTCACTGCTTGAATCAATGATGTCACCGACAGTGGTGGCCGGAGCAATCAAATGGGGATGGGTTCTCCGAGGTTGGTTGGACACTTTTGGATATGACAAGCTCTTGATATAAACATGGGAGGAATTGTTCGGTGGAAATCATGGAGTGATTTGATGGAAAGCAGTTAATCAGTTATTCAATCAAAGGTGGAACGAGAGCGAGTGAAGTGATATGGAAATTATGAAAGGGGTGAAGATAAGATGACATACCATAACGATAGACCTGAGTCGCTTCACTTAGCACCGACATGGGTAATGACACGTGTCACCTTCCCATTATCCCAAATTGGTGAAAAAAAATGGAAAGAAATTGGATATCTCGAAGTTGCATGTCAATATTTAAAAGATGTAAAAGGTGATAGTTGGAGAAAATTAATTCTCCTGCAACATTTACGAAGGTATTATAAAAATACCCAAAGTGGTTTAAACCATGAAAATGGATAGATATCTCGTTTTCAACTCACTATACACGGATAATAATCTTATTGACATTATCTCCAAGTATGCGTGAATGTTGCTCACAAGTGCTAATTGGACCGGGGATCGCACCATCTAGATATCAATATCGTGGTAATAGTTGTTATTATCTCGGATATGAGAATATGTGGATATGATTCATATATCGGCTGGTATGAATATAAGTGTGTAATAATATCTGTATGAACATGATTCATATACACATATTCAAAACATATGTGAATATGATTCATATACATATATTCAAAACATATGTGAATATGATTCATATACATATATTCAAAACATATGTGAATATGATTCATATACAACTATTCAAAACATGTGTGAATATGATTCACATGGTTTTATGTGAATTGTATTTACATTTAATTTCAGATCAACGAACCAAGTTCATTTTTTGATGGATGATTTTATGAATCTCCCGATATTGACATTTGTAACTTAATCAATTAGGATATAATTAGATTTAATGTCAAGTCCCTGGTGGAATTGAAAAAAAAAGATCAACATAATGGGTCCACCATAAACGTCCACTGTGTTAGTCGGAGGTCAATTTGTTGGTGTTCTTCCCACATGTCTTAGGGATCTATTATCCGGGTTAATTTTTAAGTTATAATGCTGACTAATTGGTCGGCTAACTACTTAAGGATTTCCATCACAACCATTCAAACTAGAATCAATTATTATCATTAGCGGTCATTGATGACGAGACTTTCGTGATCCGGGTAAAGATAAAAATACGGGTCGTTGCGATCCGAATCTCGAAGCTCAATCAATCAAGAAATTCGAAGATCACCAAATAAAGAAATCAACCAATAAAGACAAATAGCGGTCTCGCTATTTTATTTAACCTGTTATAGCGACCAGGGTCGAACTCAAGGAGCACGGATTGGCTTAAAAAGCCTACGAAGTAGTAAAAAATCAGAAGAAAAAGGAGAAAATGTTTTTGGTAGATTTTATGGGTTTTTAGTTTTTTTTGTTATTTTTAATTATGAAGAAAATATAAAGTAAAGCAAAGAGGACACACTCAACAAATTATTTAACAACACAAATCAAGCCAGAAAATTACAATAAAAATATTTTTGAGTTTTATAATTTTTCAAGTGTTTTTGGTAATTTTCTCAGATTTTTATGATTATTAGTTGATTTTATAAAAATGAAATAAGACAAAAATTGAAAATCAATGTGCATCCTAGATTTGAAAGGCTATTTAAAAATATAAAAATAGCCTAAAAAAATCTAGCAATAATTTTATGAAAAAGTACATATAAATTCCTAACTACAGAAGAAGAAGTTGCATTTTTTTAGAATTTTTAATGATTTTTATGAGTTTTTTAGGGTTTTCCAAATATTGAGGTTTTTATAAGTCCAAATAAAACAAAAATGGACTGAAGCAACAAGAAACAAAACAAACACACCATGATTTATTTAGAATTTTTGGAGAGATTTTAATATTTTTAGTTGATTTTTAAATTGAAACAGTAGCAAAAATGAGGGTTTTTGAATAGAAAATCAAAACAAAATTGTCCCAAAAAATCACTGAAATTTTTACACGATAGCAGGGGCCATGTGTCCAAATTTCAAGAGATTTGGAGTTGATTTGATATTTTATTCAACCAATAGAAGAGTCACAACACACATGGACCTAGTTGCAAAGAAAATAAGTTCCAAGGGCTTAAATAAAATACGTGCAGAGAATATAGGGGACTCAATGCAATTTTCGCGTCAAATCCATCACATGCTCAAATCCATCACGTACAGGGGCATAAAATGAAATATTGAAAATAAAAGTTCAAACAATAACATTCATTAAACCCAAGCCTAATACATGCAAATAGCCCAAAAACTCATGCGACGAAGCACGTGCGCCGCAATCAGAGGGATTAAAATGCAAAATCGAAAACTCTAAGGTCTGAAGTGTAATTTATCAAAATTAAAAACAACTATGATACGTATTTATAGGACTAAATTGAAATATGAAAAGTGCGAAGGGCCTTAGTACAAATTACCATTATTATTATGATCCGACGGCTGAAGGCGGTCCACCTAAGATTTGACGGTCGTGGATGACCGGTACCCCTTCGATGATTAACGCCTTGGATCTGATCCGCAGATGGGATCGGACGGCTACGAGTTCCCCGCAAATGGATGGTGGAGATAGGATCTGGCGGAGAAGCTCGATCGAACGGTGGAGGATGCCTCTGGAAGAACTGGTCGCCGGCGAACTTTGCCCTGCCGTTGCGCGCGCCTGAGGTCTCCTCCGGGGCTGCTATGATGGGCGAATCAAAGCTGAAGATGGTCCGCAACTGCTGGTGGGCTCCGATGAGGCCGGAAGCGACCGGAGTGTTCCGACGACGAAGGAGACCCGGAGCTCCTATTATTCGATGTTTGGACCTCCAGATGAGGTCCATTGAACTTCAAACCTGCACAGGAAGCTCACTGGGTCAAGGGCAAAGTGCCTCGACCCGGTTACGGGCGAAATAGGTCATTGGAGGAGGCGGAGCGTAGCTCTCCGACGAGCGACGGTGGAGGAGAACCGATGCACCTATTCCGGATCAAATCAGGGGGAGTGACTGGGCGAAGAAGGTGAGGAGGAGTCTCTTGGAGATGACAGGATGGTCGGAGTGGCAGATGGGTTATCAGAGCGACGGGAAATGGACGGCGAAGGGCGGCGGTCGGAAATCAAAGATTTGGAAATTATATGAACCTAAAGGCTATCAAGTCTACCTGATGGACGAGGACGTCTGGGCTGGAGATGGTAGGTCTCCTGGTGTCTTTGCCTCGATGGAGCGACGCCTCCAGAGGCTCGAGCTTCGCCGGTGGCGGAGCATGGCGATATTGGTCTTCGGACCTAGGGCTAAGGGCCTCAAACACTCGCTGCAACACCCTCCTACACTCGCTGTCACTCGAGGAGAAGGATGGAGGTCACTGGGGTCGAAGACGATGTCCAAAGGTGCGTGAAATGGCAACGGGGGCTCAAGTCTTATACTAGTAGGGGTCCGAGAAGATGGAAATCAAGTGCGTTGATCGAGGTACAGACCCCTAGATTAGATGGCGGGCGTGGATCATGGATCTTTGCTGGACAATCGAAGCCCGGAGTTTAAGAAGATGGTCATCGGATCGCGGCGTGAAAAATCAACGAAGTTGGGTCAAAACCGAGATCCGCGGAGATGTGGTCCAGGGGGAAGTTGACCGGGGGTCAACAATCCCCCGTTGACCAATCAGAATCCAACATTCATAAATTATTTATAAATTAATTTAAAAATAGCAAATGATTTTATTTAAAAATATTTATAAAGTGAAAGATGTTTATTATTTTTCAAAGTATTTTTTAGTGATTTTTTATTTTTTTGAAAAATAAATTAATATATATACATATTATTATATTATATACAAGTATAAATACATAGGTATTTCCAATTTTTATTTTTATTGGTTTATTTTTGCAAAATTATCCCAATTTTATATTTTATTTATTTACAACATAAAATTTGGGATATAAGATATTTTTAATTTATTTTTATCGTTTATTTACAAGGGTAAAATAAATAGATATAGGTACAGGTGTACATGGTATATAAGAGGGTGAGAGAGAGAAATTATTTCTTTTTATTTTTAGAAATATATACAAATTAATACAAACCCATTTTTATTTTTGTTTTCTGAAAATAAAATATATACGTGAAGGAGGAATATATTGAGGTGAATGGCCCTATCTCTCTCTACTTATTTTATTTTGCGGTCAGGCCAATGATTGGCCCTCCCTTGGGTTCGGGTCACTCAATATTTATTCTAAATATTTCCTTCTTTTTCTTTGTTTCTTTATTCTTTAATTTTTGCGTAAAAACATGCTAATTCTTGACATTTGCACAAAGCATGCAATTTGGTAATTTATTGTATTTATAAACATATACATGGTATTTTGCCAAGATATCTAGCTAAAATAAAAGAATAAAGAGTGATGAACGGGAATTCATCAGTCATCCTCGCAGAGAGTTGGACTCTACATGGTTGTTCCTCTTATGTACTTAAAGAGAGCATTGCCTATCTTCAAAGTACATCAATTTAGTTCCTTGGAGAGAGTCAGTTTGGCCTTGAAAGTTGAGAATAGGTTAGAAGAGCACACTCTCTTATTTTCTTTCCCCACATCCTCTCCAAAAACCCTAGACCATACACCTTTACAACCTCTACTTCGTATATGATGGATTGACCCATCATGTGAGGAATCACATTCTTCTTCGTACTTTGTGTGCATGTAGAAGACTTTGATATTGTGAGATGAAATTAGGAAGTATATGTCTCTACTTGAAGGGGACAAATTAGTGGTTAGAATCTCTCGAGTTCTTCGAAAGCAAGACGAGTCATCATGGCCCACGAGAGAAAGCATTGTCCGATCGGACTTGATTCAGGAGGTCTCTTCCTTTAGAGACTCATGCTTCAAAAGTATTCCACACCACTCTTGTGGTTATACCAATTCAGAAAACATTCTGTATGCCACATGCTTTCTTACTTTCAATTAAAATTTGATGTTATATGATTGCATCAATGTTCATACGACGGGTCTTTTTCTACAAATTGATTTCAATTTTTCCGTGTTTCCATCTCATGCGAAGTCACATCCCATCGTGCATGTGTGCATGCCACTTTCATCATAGGACATTGTGAGAAAAGCATTCCGGATTTTGAATCGGGGAAACAATTTGGTCGTGATGGAGAGTGGGCTCTCGGGTGCCACTTTCAAGATAAAATAAAACATTCAAGAAGAAGAAGAGTCAAAGTGTTGGTTCCTCCTTTCAAGTTTCCACTCATTGGATATCCAATAAAACGGATGTTTGCCATAACTACAAACAGAGGGGTCACTGGAAAAGAAACTATCCATATTATCTGAAAATATTGTATAAGGGAAAATATAATGCTCTGACATGTATGAAATATACTTTCATCATTGAAACAAACCTTCTCGGAGGACAAGAAGGTAGTTGGGTCATTGATTCTGGTACTTCTGTTCATGTGTTGCAATTCGTTGCATCTATTTCTGGAAGCTAGAATGGTTGATGAATGGGAAATAATCATTCAAATGTGATCTGATACAACTATTGTAGCAGTCGCCATCGAGACATGCAAACTATCATTATCTAGTGGGATGGTCTTAGTGTCTGTTTGGTTGCTGTTGTATAATGAGGTACATAGACATACCCTTGGGGTTAGGAGTCGTACTACTTGTATGGACTCTAAAATTTCTTTGGTATAATATTTTTAACTATTTCAAATAAAATTATTAACATAAAAAACAATTTATAATCATTAAGAAAGTAATATAACACACAATCAATGTCAGAACACGCCATAATTATCATTCCAATCCCTACAACCCTCTTACCAACTACTACTCGTAGGGGGATACCCCGACCAAACCCAACCCAATCCCAGTTACCAAACAAGCCCTTGGTACTTAGAGAGTGTCTCTGTGTTCATGATGTTTGAAGGAACTTAATATCCGCTCTAAGCTAGTTGGACATGGGTATACATTCTTAATCTACAGTGAACTCGTCAAAAGTCATTGTGATAAACAGACCAGGGAAGGTTTTTTAACCTCTAGTGGACTCTATGAATTGTATCATGAATGTTACAACCATTTGATAAAACTCGAAGAGACCTAGGATTAGGGTGGTGCATGGGTCGGGCTCGGGTCGGGCCCAACCTAGCCCAGCCCGGGTCCATTTTAAAAATCGGGCTCACAGGCCGGGCCCAATCCCGCTATTTTGTCAGCAGCTGGGCCCAAGCCCGAGCCCAGCTTGACTTATGATGGGTCGGGCCGGCCCATGAATCCTGCAAAAGTGAATGATTATTAATAGCCGCACAGAATGATGGATTAGATGGGTTTCTAAGCATTCTGTAAATGCAATTTTTGGATCTCTTATGTAAAGACTGAGATGATGAAACTAACACATTGAGATGATGAAACTAACACAAGGTAGAACATTGTATTAATCGAAATACCAAAAAAGGGGTCGGAAAAGGAGGAATTTTAGACCGTTGTTGAAGTTTACATGCACATGCTTGTAAATTCCTTTCTCTCTTAGGTGTAGAGCAAAACTACAAAAACTATCAGAACATGACATAAGTACTCGATAATAGTCGATAACAATCACCAAACACCCTTTAAAATATCAAGTCTAAAAAAACAATGAATTTATAGTCAGCAATGAAAATGACATCACCACAGGCTGCTTAATCCTTGATTTTTTTCCTAAAGAAGGAGAAGATAACACAAAGCAATGTAAATGAGAACAAACAAAAATGCATGACAAACAACATGAAATGCTAATTTTTAATCCAATTCCACATATTCAAATCCAAATCATGGAAATCCAAATCCAAAAATAGGAAGTCCCTGATATTGTGAGATATGCCGGTTGTTGCAAATAAAATATCGTAAAGTGTTGGATCACTATACTACTACAAATTTTTAATTAATCAAGATTTTGCAATGTAAGTCCGCAATGCACATGCACATGATTCATGTGTCACCAAGTATCAACAATCTGAAAACTACCTGAAATGTAGTAGACAATTATCCCTTTAGACAGTTACACAAATAAAAATTTGTAACAATAAACAAAAAAATAAATCTTACTTATAGATTTTTCACATTGATATGTCGGTAATGATGTCACTCTTGGATGGTTGGCAAATGTACTATTGTATTTAACAAAAAAGTCAATCCCTATGGAAAAAATATAGATAAAATATGTAGATTAAAAATATTATTGTACCAGTGTCGCTCCGATCTTCATTTTCTTCTTCATCATCATCTTCATCATCAGTTTCACCACTCTCTTGCTTTTCACATCGAATCCAATCTCCCGTACAAACCAGTGCCTCAACAGTCTTTGGATTAAGGCGACTCCTGAATGCATCAAGAACTCTACCTCCTGTGCGCTAAGCACTCTCTGAAGCAACACCGAATGCTGGTATGGCTATCTTGAGCCATCTGTAACAAGACACGATACTTGCTTGCATTAAGTTTCCACCGTTGCAAAATATCAAAATGAGCATCTACTTGAATGAATGCAGAGTTATCATCCAAGTATAACTGGATCTCAGCTTTTCCAGACTCTAGAGAAGTATCCATCAAAAGCTTGTTCTTAAGAAATTTGCTCAATTTATCTTCCTTTTTGTTTGTTGCAGACATAATTATTCTCCCGATTAAAATATTTGGAGTCAAAACCACTCCATCATGAGCATCTTTGAACTTGAAAGCATATTCCTCATACAACGAATGAAAAACCTTTTCAACATGGCTAACATATTCTGTCACTTCAGCCTCTGAATAAATTTCTGAATATGAAAATCGTAATAAATCAAATTTTTATCTTGGATCTAAAATGATTGCAATTGCCAATGGAAGCAATGCATCTTTATCACTCCAATACTTATCAAAATCGGTGTACATATTCAATGCCGTGCTTCTAACTGTGACATCTTCATGGTTCTTGAGTGCCTTCAACTCTTTCTAAATCTCAAAAATTAAGCTAAAAAACATGTTAGATGTGCAGTATTTTTGTCTAGACAAATTTTTTGTAACAATGTAAAAGATTTCAAGAATTCCATGAATAATTTCCACCTTTTTCCGTTCAACAACAATAGGTACATCCAGTAGCTGAAAAACCGACTCTTCATACAATTAAAAACCTTCTCATACAAAAGAGCTGAATGGAGCATTGAGTATGTAGAGTTCCACCTCGTGCTCACATCCAATTTTAAGGCCTTACTGGTAGGAATACGCTCTTGTTCGACAATGGCAAGAAATTCTTGATATCGACGGTTTGAAAATTTGATACACCTGACAAGGCTACGTAATTTGATTATTGTCTCCTTTATCTATGTCAAACCATCCTGGACAATCAAGTTCAATATATGTGCCCAATATCGTACACGAAAAAATTGTCCTTTAGTCAATAAAACGTCAGTGGAAGAGAAATGATCAACCAAATTCCAAACGACGACGTCATTAGTTGAAGCATTATCAGCAGTGAGAGTGCATATCTTCACAATATTCCATTCATTCAGACGACTAACTAGCATATCTGCAATATTCTCTCCAGTGCAGCGAGAGGCAAGTGCTGGAAAACACAAAATCTTCTCATGCAATTTCCAATTATTTTCAATGAAGTGACCGGTAATCGACATGTAACCCAAATTCTAAATAGAAGACCACATATCTACGGTAAGAGAAATGCGACTTCCTGTATTTTTAATAATATTCATCAAATGAGTCTTTTCATAAAGATAAATCTTCATACAATCCCTTTTCAGGGTAAAGCACTATAATACCTTTGTATTTAGGTTGTAACCTCTCCATGAGAGAGCGAAAGTATGGATTCAAAACTGTCCGAAAAGACAGTTCATCATAAATGATCCATTTTGCAAATTCAAGCCCGCATTATTCTTCATCACATTTCCAAGTTGAAATTGAACTACCTTCATCAGAAGTGGAAACATTTAGTAAAGTCTGCATCTTAGCTTCTTTCCGAAAATATAAGCATTTATTTTCTAAATGTCTAATCAAATGGCTTGCCCCACTCTTGGCATGCCATGAAAGAGTCTTCTTGCAATGGTTACATTTGCACATTTCTTGTCCATCAGCTACCCCAATCTTCGTTAAATGGTTCCAAACCCATGATTGTGATTGTCTAGGACGTTTAATTTTAGTTGGGACATCATCCTCTACATCTACCATTGTAGGATCATTTGCAACATCTTCAATTTATTCATTCGACAGCTATTAATTAAAAAACATAAAAATAATAGATGGATTCACATTCACACTCTAATTCACATTCTAATTCACGTTCTAGTTCTTAAAGTAAGTAATAAATTTACATTCACATTCAATGTCAACAATTACGTGATTCACATCTAAAAGAATAATTAAAAAGAATTCAAGAGAGGACGCGGTATACCTCCTCCGCGTGTGTGACAAAAGACGATGAGTCGTCGAAGGGAAGGCGTAGCCTCGTCATAGGGAGGTCGTGAGCTCAACGGGTCACATAACTCACGTATGTGGGGGAGGGAGGGAGAGCCACCCGACGAGCCACCAAGCGGTGGGTCGAAGGAGGACGGAAGGGAGAACTGCAGGCGGAGACGCAGAGTCCAGAGGGGGGGAGGGATCGATAGGGGCGGGACTCCCGGGTGGGAGTGGCGGGCGGCGCCACGGGAGCCTGGGAGGTGGCACAGCACCGCTGGCCTACTGGCACTGGAGCCTACGAGTCTGCGACTGGGAGGTGGCGACGGCAATGGCGGACGGTAAGGGAGGGGTGGGCCACTAGGCCAAAGGGGTGGAGGTTGGATGCTAGAGCCGCTAGCGGACGATCACGGAGGGGTGGGCCACCGGGTCGGAGGGGTGGATGCTGGATGCTGGAGCGGTTGAGCGGGGAGGTGGAGAGGGGAGGGGAGGGAGAGGCGACTGCACAAGGGTCGGGTGGGAATTAGGGCTCACGGCTAGGGCGAGAGGGGCGTAGCGCAGAAGGAGGGAAATTTAATTAAGGGGCCCACAGATTGGAGGGAGTTGGCAATTTGGGGACGGGTCTACGAGCGGCCGGGTCCGCCGAGCCTGGATGTGGGTATGAAATCGGGCCAGCTCGCGGGCTACTGGGCTGGGCACATGCGAGCCCGAGCCCGGCCCGATTTTATAAATGGGCCAAAATGGCAGCCCATGCCCGCCCATTTAGGCAGTGGGCTTGGGCTTGGGTCAGGCTGGTGCTGGCCGGGCATCAGGCTAGGTCGTGCTGGCCTGACCCATGCTCCACCCTACCTAGGATGGAGACCATTTAACCATGGGTTAACATAAAAGGATTGATCATTTATCTATTAATGTGATCAATAGATTGGCAAAGTATGGATCGTTAGATTTTCTGAAAATCCAAAATTTGCTTACCTGCAAACATTGTATTTGAGGTAGAATGACCGGAGCATCCATTCGAAATAAGTGTATATAATGTGGATGTATACCTTTCCTAGTACATACTAATGTATGTGGCCCCTTCAGTACTTCCACATGTAATGTATATCAATGCTACATGACAATTATTGATGACCGTTTGCGATACAGATTTTTCTTCATATTATGTCATGAGTCTGGAGTCCTTGAAAAGTTCAAGGAATTCATGGATGTAGTTGAGAACTAAACCGATAGAAAGATCGAACGAATCTGATTATATTACTCCTATCATAACTCCTCAGCTAAATGGTTCTAGTGAAAGATGCAACATGACCATGATAGATAAGGTCATATCAATGATGAGTAAAGCACAATTACCTCTTAGTTTACGAGGATGTGCAGTAGAGATTGCACGTATATCCTTACAATATTCAAAGAAAACCAATATCCCGAAAAACCTCATGAGTTTTGGTTTGGAACCAAGTCCGATACTAGTCACTTGAGCATACGGGGTTGCTTGATACGTGCAAAATTTTGGATGCAAGTAAAAATGGAATCTCATACTGTAGAATGTTACTTCATTGGGTATGCAGAAGACAATATTAGATGCCAATTTTACAGCCACAAGCCTCAAAAGGTATTTATCTACAAGTACATGAAGTTCTTGTAGGTTGACTTCCTTAAAAGTCAAAACAATAATGAAGTGAAGGGTCGGGTGGGAATTAGGGCTAGCGGCTAGGGCGAGAGGGGCGTAGCGCAGAAGGAGGGAAATTTAATTAAGGGGCCCACAGATTGGAGGGAGTTGGCAATTTGGGGGCAGGCCTACGGGCGGTTGGGTCGATCGGGGTGGATGTGGGTATGAAATCGGGCCGGCCCGCGGGCTGCTGGGCTGGGCACATGCGAGCCCGAGCCCGAACCCGAACCGATTTTATAAATGGGCCAAAATGGCAGCCCATGCCCGCCCATTTAGGCAGTGGGCTTGGGCTTGGGTCGGGCTGGTGCTGGCCGGGCATCGGGCTAGGTCGTGCTGGCCCGACCCATGCTCCACCCTACCTAGGATGGAGACCATTTAACCATGGGTTGACATAAAAGGATTGATCATTTATCTATTAACGTGATCAATAGATTGGCAAAGTATGGATCGTTAGATTTTCTGAAAATCCAAATTTTGCTTACCTGCAAACATTGTATTTGAGGTAGAATGACCGAAGCATCCATTCGAAATAAGTGTATATAATGTGGATGTATACCTGTCCTAGTACATACTAATGTATGTGGCCCCTTCAGTATTTCCACATGTAATGTATATCAATGCTACATGACAATTATCGATGACCGTTTACGATACGGATTTTTCTTCATATTATGTCATGAGTCTAGAGTCCTTGAAAAGTTCAAGGAATTCATGGATGTAGTTGAGAACTAAACCGATAGAAAGATCGAACGAATCTGATTATATTACTCCTCTCATAACTCCTCAGCTAAATGGTTCTAGTGAAAGATGCAACATGACCATGATAGATAAGGTCAGATCAATGATGAGTAAAGCACAATTACGTCTTAGTTTACGAGGATGTGCAGTAGAGATTGCACGTATATCCTTACAATATTCAAAGAAAACCAATATCCCGAAAAAGCTCATGAGTTTTGGTTTGGAACCAAGTCCGGTGTTAGTCACTTGAGGATACGGGGTTGCTTGATACGTGCAAAATTTTGGATGCAAGTAAAAATGGAATCTCATACTGTAGAATGTTACTTCATTGGGTATGCAAAAGACAATATTAGACACCAATTTTACAGCCACAAGCCTCAAAAGGTATTTATCTACCAGTACATGAAGTTCTTGTAGGTTGACTTCCTTAAAAGTCAAAACAATAATGAAGTGAAGGAGCTCGTAGAATCCTACAAGGATAATGTAATCCCTAAACCAAAAAAATAGAATAATTAATTTAAGATGAAATACTAATACCTCTTCGAAAGAGTTCAAGGTCGGTTGGACCTCCTAAAGGTTATGGATTTCATGTGTTAAAAGAGTATGACAATGATCCTTCTTCATATGATGAAGATAGATGGATGACTCCATGCATAAGAATGATGTACGGACCTTAGAGGATCCACCTAAGGGGGTTAAAACCCATTTGGTGTAAATGGATCATGAAGATAAAAATGAGGCCCAACGGAAGGCATAAACCTTCAAAGTACGACTCGTAACTAAGGTCTACACATAGTGAGAAGGCATGACTATGATAAGATATTCTCACATGTGGTCATGCTTAAATCCATCAGGACATTGCTAGCTATAGATGTACGTCTTGATTACAACATCTGTCAAATGGACGTCAAGACTGTATTTCTTAATAGATAACTCGAGGAGGATTTTTACATCGGAGCGGCCCCATGGCCTCGTGATCAAGGAAGCCAAAGTGCACGAGCCAGAAAAATTCGTCTACGGGCTCAGACAAGCTTATCGTACCTAGAATACCAGATTCAATGAAACCATAAAAAGAGTTGTGATTTCATTTAGAATCCTGGCGAGCCATGTATATACAAGAGGCTCAGTGGGAGCACCATTGTGTTCACCATGCTTTTACGTGGATGACATCCTTATCACTGTAAACAATTCATGGATGATTATTAGTATTAAGATCTGGTTGTCATGTACCTTTGAAATTGAAGATATTGGAGAACCTCTTACATTTGAAGTTCGAAGCTGTTCAGAAATCTAGAAATGATGATTTTGAAACTATCTCAGCAAGAGTACATTAGAAGATCTTGGAAAGGTTTCACATCGAACACTCCAGGAAAGGTTACATTCCCTTAAGGCACAGTATACAACTGCCTAAAGGGATAATTCCTCAAATTGTTGAGAACAGAAATGCCTTGGTTAGATGTTACATCATTCAGGAGATAAAAAACGTGGTGACATTACAATAACTAAGGCTACCTCCACCAACATCTTTGATCCCCTTACCAAACCTTTATCAAAAAAAGGTTTTCGACCAACATGTAATGAGTATGGATACATATATTTTACCTGATTGGTTTCGACGGACGGTGGGAGATTGTTGGACATGTAAGCCATCGAAGAACTATTTTCACAATAAATATTATTGTAATTTATTTATCAATAAAAGTTATTGATTTATTCAATCATTACATGATATTATAATAAGCATGCACTTATTGGGTCCTTTGTCCAATTAAGGTCTGCCGTTGATCCAATTGTTGGATCATAGACAATGGTGATGGGTGAATATCTGAAGCGTCATCAAGAAGAGATCTCCATACTGGGAAGGAGATGGCGATCCTTACTCTAGAGGCTGACATCTAACCACCTCTTTGCCTCTGCATAGGAATGGAGATTCAGATGTGTTTGACGAGTCAAGTCAAAGAGTTGTTTTAGTGAGATCGAGATAACAAAGACCTATGCTATGTGTTGTCACGATATAGGCATACATCCTCTGACTGGATACACATGTATCACTATATAACTGAGCATGTACACTTGACAAACCATTAAGTTGATGACCTGATCAAGGTCTATAACAAGAGAGTTGGTGTGCATTGATGAAACACTAACTGGATAATATAATTATTAATTGTTGTAACAATGACCGATTAACAATTAATCATGATCGAGTGAAATCTCTTTGAAGAGTGGCTCAACTTTAATTTATATCCCGGTCAAATCAAGGTCGAACACATGGATACGAGCAATTTATCGATGTAATATAGGCATTGAATATCTATTCGAGTGAGTTACCATTGGATCTAGGTCAAGTCAATGCAAAAGAGATGCAATGCATTCATTTTTCAAATCATTTTATGCGACTATAAACCAAATGAACAAATAATGCAATGCAACAAAACTTATAAGATACACAATCACACGATAATGCTCCCGACTAAATAATGATTTAACTTGAATTATCGTGGAATCAATTCAATGGAGAGTTCGCTTATCAAGTCCAAACGAATCAATAAAGTATCATGCCATTCCCTTAAAATCTCAGTGAAATCAACATCAAAATAAAGCATCAAGGTGGTTATTTAATAATGAGATTAATTATCCAATAAACCATTGATGAATGTCAAATTCGCCTCTACAATAATGTGAAATTGTCGTAGTATAGGAGGCAAATTCGGTTCAGCAAAAACCACAGTCCTTTGAATGCTGTGGAGTATTTATACTTGGCAAGTCTACCAAGGTTGAACGCAAGGACACAACTACTTAATTTATTTATCGAATTTTGATTCAGGAAGCACAAGTATGAATTAATTTCAGTTTCAGGTCCACATGATGAATTATGCTATTTACAAAGCAATGTCATGATGTATGCATTTTTTAATTGATTTTTATGCAATTTAAAGAGATGCATGAGTAATTGTGCAAGGTTAAATGTATGCTAAACAAAAGATTACAGCTATACCCTAAAAATATGAGCATCATATCAGAAATAGACATCAGATTCGATTGAATAACAACATGAAGAACAATCATCAAATCCAAGCAAGAATAAGAAGAGCAGGGTCTCATTTATCACATAAAAATCACTTCATTTAAAATGATGTCTGATGAGGAAATTAAATATGCTAAGATGTAGAGGTCAAAACAAGGATCAAAACGACACAAAAATTATGCAATTTGGATCTACGATGCTCAAGTTATGCTAAAAACAATACAGGGACATAATTGTAATAAAAATGCAAGAAATAAAAAAGGATAAATATTACATTTAGGTCCCTAGAGGGACCTAAATGTAGATAGACAACTGCCTGGGCCCCTGTGAATTTTCTCCAATGCACGGGGGCCTTTTTATAATTTTTGAAACTTTGGAGGGCCTCCCTATAATTTACCCAGACACACACGTGAAACACGTACCTGGGGACCGAAATGCAAATAGCAGATCTTCCAGGGCCTTTCATGTAAAATACCCAAACCCTCACGTGTGTTGCACGTGAGGCGCCTAGGCTCGGGAGGGTCCTCTAGCTCGGGCCACGTGGCGACGTCAGGGGGCCCGTGTCGAGGATCGTGGGATCCGAGCCTCAAGGTCTGGAGAGGAGGCTCGGCCACCATGTGGCATCGTCCTAGCTGCCCGATCCCATAGATCGGACGACACCTGTAGCGTCGTCTCCGCCGCAGGTCACCGGAGGAGGCGGGGCTCCGGTGTGCCCCCTAGAGCTCCGCCATGCCCCGCGAGGTCTTCTGATGGTCGGAGAAGATAGCTCGGACTCTCGCAAAGCAGCTGGTGATGCGGCGGTGCTCCGACAGCAAATGGATTGGCAGATCGATGGCGTGCCACCGGTGGCGGAGGAGAAGATCGGAGCGCATGTGCTAACTCCGGTCATTGACGTCTTGAGCACCTGCAGATGTTAGGAATAGCCGAAGCGTGCTCGTGCATGAATGAGAGTGGAGTGGAAGGTGAGTGGAGGTCGTGGGGAGACTGGAGGTGGAGGCCATGGTCTTCGTCTCCGACGAAAAGTGGAGAAGAAGGGGGTTGTAGCGGGGGAGGTTCTGAAGAAAAGGAGGGTGGTCGGCTAGGATGTTCGATGGGTGGTGAGAGTCGTAGGGTGGTTGATGGTCGATGAAAGTGGCGGAATAAGTCTAGGAAATTAGGAGAAACTGGAAGAAAACAATAAAAGAGTACCTGGACGGAACCAGGCGATCGGCGGAGGGAAAGGCTTGGGTTGAGCTTCATTTGAAGCTCGGGTCATCGCCCGATGTGCTCAGCCTAGGGCACGGAGCTCGACGGCGCATGATGGCACCGCTACGCGACGGAGGGGGCACGGGTCGACACCTGGCTAAATCCATCGTCGCCTCAACGTTCTGCCCCTCCGCTGTCACCGGAGGGGCGGAGGAAGCTAAGATAAAGCCCAATAATGGTGGACGATGGTGAACGACGATGGTGGGAGGGGATTTATAGGTGGAGGTAGTCTGAGGTTACGTGGTTGGGAGGGGGGTTTCAATGGTCGATGATTTAATGGTGGAGTGATGAAGGGTGGAGAAGGGGGTTACGCGAGGAAGAAGGAAGAGAGACCTGTGAGGGAGAGGCGTTAGGAGAGGAAGGGATGGCCGGAATCGCCTTCCAAAATAGGAAGGGAGTGATAGGTTGGCGAGGTGAAACGGCTGGGGGCTTGGGGTTAGGCGAGTTAGGAGACGATGGGTGAGCCGTTGGATTACATGATCCAACGACTAGGACAGTGGGGTGAGTGGAGGGATGCGATCAGATCCGAGGATCTGATCGCACGGCTGATGTTAGGGTGCGAGGGAGCGACCAAGATTGAAAGGTGGGGGAGATCTAACGGTGAGAGGTAGAGGGGTGACGTGGAGTGCGGGGAAGCGTTAGATGATATATGATTGGATGGCTATGGAGAAGGGGCAGCGTGGTGATGAATCTGTGATTCATCACTTCAAAAGTCAAAAATAGAGCCTTGTTCCCGAGTAAATAGAGGCATATTTCCCTTTATAATGCATAAATAGCATTCATTCATACATACATAATACATTCATTTTAGCAGCCCATTTGCATTCAAATAAGAAGCCAAAATCCCTTGTAAAATATCCACCCACTAAAATAACCTCTTCCTTATAATATGTACTCCTTAGTTAATAATATAGGGAAGAAGGCCAAAAATTTCCCTTGTAATTTAGCCAATAAAGCCCTAGAACCCCTGTATACTAAAATGCACATAAATCCCTCATACAAACTTCGAACTAGGTCTACTTACTCTTAGAATACTACACATTAAAAGACCTTTAAAATGAGACTAATTTCATCCAATTTGGAGCTTGTATGAGAAAGTTGGGTTTTTGGGCCACCTTGTATACTACATATATGTATATTTGTATTTATGTATCATATTTGACCTCATTTCCGTCTTTGGTCAACATGAAACTTGTAGATCTCATCGAGATCTACAACTTTTATGTTTTGAATTTTTCCAAATTCGGCCCCCTCTTCTCTCTACACATGTATCTTCTTCCAGCCACTCACAGCAGGCCCCGTGACGCCCTCTGGTTGCGCCACGCGGCCCGCTCCCCTTGCCTCATCCGCCTGCATCCTCAACCGTTGGATCCTCCTCTTTGATCCAACGGCTCAGTCCTCTCCACGTGCGCCTTAAATCCACGCCGTCATATCATCTCCTGCCTTCAATCCGCACCATCCACCCGCGCCTCTTCCAGAACTCGCCACGTGGCGGCATGTACACCCTCTGATCAAGCCCTTGATCCCTCCATCACAGCCGTTCTTCCGTTGGCGCCCCTCGTCCCTTCGATCACCTCCATCTCCTCATCACGACCGTCCGCCAGCGCTCACTCCGCAGCGCGACACGTGGCTGAATCTTGGGCCTCCGATCATACCGCTTTAGATCTGATCTGAGCCGTAACTACCACTTTTGATTTTTAACCCTTCGATCGGCAACTCCTTCACATCTCGCCCGTTGGTTCACGCCGCTTCCATAGTCTGACACGTGGCTGCATCTGCAGCCCTTCAATCATAGCGCATCGGATCTAATCCTACCCGGACATTACCACTTCGGTCATCACCGTTGGATCACCAGATCCAACGGTGGAGCTCCGTCGTCTACCTCCGGACGCCAATCGCCCACGATCTCGCCCTTGCGAAACAAGCCGCCCCCTTCCTATTCTTGGCAGCGCCTCGACCACCGCAGATGAGCACCACCACCTCCACGATGTCACCCACTCGTCCCTCACCCTCGCCAGCTCCATCGCTTCCCACGACTCCCACCAGAGTCGCCCCACGTCGACCACAAACCTCACCTCGTCACCAGCCAACCCATCACCTTCATCCTATAAATCATCGCCCTCCGGCCACTGTCACGCTCATCCGCCACTCCAGAGAGCTTCCCTGAGCTCCGAGCCTCCTATTGGTGACAGCAATTTGACGATTCGTTGAGCGAAGAAGGGCTTCTTCTCCGGCGAGATCCACGGCACCTCCGTCGTGTCGCAGCCGCTACTCCGCGACGCTGTAAGAGCTCGGGACACCACCGATCCCTCGAGCGACGACCTGGAACCCGAAAAGGAAGTCCAACCCCCAGGTGAACCCCTCCATCCATCTCCGATCTTCAATTCCTTTTTCTTCACATTTTCTCGCATTTTTATTCGCCGCCTACGGTCACCTTCTCGCCTCCATTCCATCCCGCCGAGCTTCGCGTCGAATCTCTCATCTTCACAGCCACATCTATGCCCGCCGACGACGAACTGCATCCTCCATTAGATCCAGCTCTACCACTTGGCCGGAGCACCATCGCCAACCCACCTCCGTATCCCTTAGGCCTCTCCGATCACCGTCACTTCTCCACAAGCACACGCATGAGTTCCGGCTCTACCTCTAACATCTGCAGGAGCATCTCTGTTCATTGAACGGAAGCTTGCCGGAGACGACTTCGAGCTTCGTCGCCAGCAACCTCCGACGGCCCTCTCCAGCTCCTGGGACCATCAGCGCCTTCGCCGCATCGCCACGCTCCTACTGGGATATCTCCGACGCCTCGGAGAGCTTCATCGGCATCTGGAGGAACGGGCGGAGCTCACGCCACCTCGTCGGAGCCCAGCCATCTCCTCCGCAGGCGGCGGAGGCCCGTTGAAGGAGAAGCTCCAGCTGTCGTTCGATCACCTTGATCGAACGGTAGACTTCGTGCCACGTCGCCCCTCAGCCGCGCTTCACCAGTACCGTTGGATCCTTCCGGATCTAACGACGCCTAGCCCTCCACGTCATCGACATCTGGAGCAGCCAGGAGCCGTCAGATCAATGTAGATCTGACGATCTTTGATCAAGCCACGTGTCAGCACCGACACCCCTTGGATCAATCTTGATCCAAGGGCCCTCAGCGAGCCACGTCGCCATCTTCATCGACGCCCAGATCGCCGTTGGATCAAGCTTGATCCAACGATCCTTATCGAGCCACGCAGAAAGAGTCCGAGCCTCTTCCCCGAACCTAGGCTCGGACAGCCCGAAGCTTCTCCGAGCCTCACTCCAGACCTCCAGAAGCGCCGAGCCTCGCCCCGAGCCTCCGCAGCCATCCGAGCCTAGGCCGCCCACGTGAGGAGCACGTGCGGCCTGGGAATTTTGCACTGAGGCCCTCGGGACTTTCCATATTTGCAAAAAGGTCCCTGTGAAGCTGAGCCCACGTGAGGAGCACGTGCTTGTTGGAGAAATTGCACTTGAGTCCCCAGCATTATAGGTAATTGCATTTTAGTCCCTGTTTGCATATTTGCTTATTGTATTTTTATTTTCCTGTATTGCATTTATACCCTTGTGTTTGCACGCATCCCTAGGTTGCATATTACATCATTTTTCAATTCTAAAAATTGCATTTTGTTGAGAAACTTGTCCTCTGTCTATTGGTCCACGTGTCACATTTTTGTATCAGTAGAATTATTAATGAATTAATTGGTGCATTTTTGACATATTTTGCCCAGTGACACCTTTTGATTTGTAGTTGATTCTCTGTGCTTCCAAAAATCATCAAAAATTCACAGTAGCTTAAGGACAGTATTCTTAACATACATAAAAATTTCATGTCATTTGCACACATATCGAGGCCTAAATAAATTGTTGAGTGATTTTCTTATTTAAATTTTAATTAATTCATTTCACATTGAAATTCAGATCTTTCAATTTTCCTGGATCCCTTATCATTTGTGCTATCTAGGATAATTTTAGTTCTTGAAAAAATTGTGGTTTGGTATTTATTAAAAATTAAATATTGAAAATCACCCTGTCTGCATATTTAATTCCCAGTAAATCCATTTAGTGTCTGAAAAATCCAAAAAAATTAGGGTACCTCATTTTCATCATAATTAATCATCTGGCCAATTTTTACAATTTTTGGACTTCATTTGATATCTTAATTAAATTAAACATTCATTTGGCCTGCATTTTTGCATAAGTCTGCATAGAAAAAAAAATAATTCTCCGAAAATCACACACTTGGATACTTGCTTAAAATTCACCTAAGGAGACAGCTGCCTCCCTGAGTTCGACCTTGGACTTCACCAAGTAAAAAAATTTGCCGCTTGAAATTAACTCGAATCTAATTAAAGTGGTTTTTGACTAGCCTCTCGTATCCGACTGCAGTGAACGATTAACATTAATTTGGACATTAATTTGCTCGAATTAATTAAGGGTGTGGGCCGGCTGTCAAAATGGCGTCGTTGCCGGGGAGGCACGGCTTAGGTTAATTTTTGATGAAATTTTGAGTGCTTGATTTTCTTTCCCCGGGTAGTCTGACCCTCGGTTTTTCTTGTGAATATTTCTCTGTCTTTTAACTTTTTGCATTTTTTGTGTCGTTCTTTATCTGACCTCAACTTGTTTTTGTGCGAGGGACACCGGAGCCGAAGACGCTTCGAGGAACACGCATTCGAATTAGTTTGAGTGATTTGAGAGAACCTGTAATTCATTTATTTCCACATTTTTCGCATCTTTTCCAGCGGTTCCTGTTCGGGTTCTCGCTTGTGTAAAAATAGTGGAATCGTGTCCCCGTGTGCTGTGTGGTTGAATTGTAACTTAGCTTGTACTAGAGGCTCCCTGAGCCAATCTAGGAATGCTTGTGCTCGTAATCATTAGAACCACACAAATCACTTAAAAGACGCACTTAGACCGCAGTACTTAGCCAAATTAAACTGTTCTTCACGCTAATAGAACTGCCTGTCTAGGAGCGGCTTTCATCGCCTGCATTTGCATTTAGATAAAATTTCAATTCTGTTCTGCATCCTGCATAAAAGCGAAGGGATCACTGTAAGTCTCATGAACTCAGCATAACATCATTGTTTTATCTTGCATCGGCTTTTTCTCGATTTCTCCCTCTGATTTTTCACATTTAATTAAACGGAAATTGGGACTGTCCGATAGGCGTGCTGTGTGGTGGACTTAATCAGTGATAACTTAAATTAAAATCGGGACTGCTAAACAGTATTGACCAAAAAAGAGAATAAAATTTGAAAATTGTTTGCGGGAGATTAATCTCCGACCCTGTTTTTAGGCTGAGTGAGGGTACTTGAGTGTGTGTGAACACCTGAAGGCAGAGCCCAAATCCCTGCCTTCCATATCACGAGCCAACTGATCTTAGCAAATATCACGAGTGGGATACTTTTAAGCTCATTGACAAGTACCAAGTAGCCTCCACCTTCACAGGTAGATAGGGGCGAACCAGCGGTACTCTGCGACAAGGCCTAGCTTTGTCAGCCTCCGCCTGCTTGCAGGTAGATAGGGGCACGTCATTGAGTCCCCACTCCGGATAGGAACGCAGAAAGGGAGGATCAGCGGTATCTTAGGCGACAGGATAAACAGGGAAGACGCATCCGGCTCTAAGCCGACTTCCCTATAGGCTGCGTAATCCTTGCTATCTTGTTTGAAAAATCACACTTAAAAATTACAAGATTAATCGGACTCGACTTCGAGTCCTTCACTGTGTTGAGTGTGAACCCAGGGTTTTGGATTGATTTTGCTTGCTTCAGGTAGGAGTAAAACCCTATCTTCTTCTCGCCACATCAAGATGAGTAACTGGGGAGATCTCGATGCGTTATTCACCGATCTCTCTATGAGTCCCCCAAGCGACTCGTCTTCATCGGCCCAAGCGCACCTTGGACCACCCAGGACTCATGACCCTCTTGAGTCTTGGTTCCCTCATACTCAGGGTGGTAACTCTCAAACCAACCCTTTCATCTCCTCCGAGATTATCGAGGAAGATCATCGCCTCGGTAATCCTTTCCTTGATTTATCCTCTGACATCGACCTTACTTTCCCCCCAGGACTAGAGGACAAGATGCCACCAAAAGTACCACCGGATGAGGAACAAATAAAACAGATTCTTGCTCGCCTCGTTGAAGCCGAACAGAAGAATGCAGATCTCACGGCGCGGATGGGACAGATTATAGTAGCAGAAGGAATCGACCGACCAATGGTCGATACCTACAACCCGGCGGAGAACGAGATTCAGAACTGGTTGGCACCTGTAGTTCCCGCCCAGGCATTTGAGCTGAAGCCCCACTTCCTTAGTCTGCTTCTGAAGTTCAACGGAAACCTTAATGAAGAACCATACACTTTCCTCCGTGACTTCGAGTTGGTGTGCAACAATCTTAGCCATCCCAATGTTGGCCAAGATTATATTCGGCTGAAGGCCACCCCTTTTGCCTTAGGTGATAAGGCTGCTCATTGGTTGAAAAACCTAGGGGTGGTATGCAATACCTGGATGCAGTTCAAGGACCTATTCTTGAAAAAGTTCTACCCTCTCAGTAGGACAAACCAGATGAGAACGAAGATCGCCAGCTTCGCCCAAGGACCTAGTGAACCTTTCCATGACGCTTGGGATAGGTTCAATGATTTAGTACAGAAATGCCCCTGCCACGGCATTTCAAAGGCGATCTTAGTCCAGACCTTGATCTGTGGTCTAACCCCAGAGATGCAGGGGTTAGTCAGTGCCGCCTGTGGAGGAAGCTATCTGAACAAAAACGAGCACGCCGTATGGAAGATCCTGGAGCAGATGGCGGAAACCGGCAGGTCGCAGGCCACCAGGGCCTATCAGTTGTCTCCCTCAATCCTATCCAATGAGACAACCCGAAGGACTGTAGCGGATCTGACTGAGGACCTCATCCCCAGTATGGGGATGATTGCCGACAAGCTCACCATGGTCGAGCAGATCCACAAGAGAGTCACGGAACTTGAGTCTCTTTCGCGTCTACCGAAACAAGTGGAGGAACTTTCTGAGAAGGTAGCTAAGATCAAGCTACCTGCCCCTTCTGCACCACCTGTACCTATACATCGAGTCCATCTTGTACAGGAACAGGCACCGGGGTCTCAGGGTAGCTGGGATCAGACTTACATCCAGCAGGACCAACATGCACCCCCACAAGTAGAGACGGGATACGAGGAGCCTCCGCAAGTGTACGAGATTAACGGGCTTTGGTATAGCCGTGACCCGATTGTCAGGCAGGCCGAAATGGGGAAGGATCAACCTCACCGTTCATCCCCAGCTTACCAAGAAACCAGGCCCGTTCCCACACCGCGCTTTCAGTCCAGGCCAGAACAAGGGTACCAGCCTCAGCAGTACCAGCAGCAGCAGCGCACATATCAGGAGGGCCCAACACCGTCACACCCGCAGCAGCAGTATCGGCATGGCCAGCAGGGCCACTACCGAACCTCATCCGCACAGCAGTCAGCCCAGCCCACCGAATTGGAGTCGCTCACCTTGGCGATCCAGATCCTGTCTGATAGGGTCCAACAGATGCAGAATGATTACCTGGACATGAGAACCGACATCAATCGGGTCTCTCGTACCCAGGACCAACAGATGGCGCCAAAGACCCCAATTCCCGCACAGGTTCAGGCCAACCCAAACAGCTTACACCAGGGCCAGAACCGACCTCGAGATCATGTATACTATTCAGATAATTATTTATCTGAACATGAGATCCTCTCGTACGATAATGTAAATCACATGTCCCTCAGGAGCGGAAGGACCGTGACCATACCTGATCGGGCACGGGAGCAGAAGGAAGGAGCCTCCGACACTCTACCTGAGGAGAACTCGGAGGAAGAAGAGGAGGAGCATCACCACCATCATCGCCGGCAGAAGAAGAGGATATCTGAG
This sequence comes from Ottelia alismoides, assembly GCA_037367405.1. Classification (NCBI taxonomy): domain Eukaryota; kingdom Viridiplantae; phylum Streptophyta; class Magnoliopsida; order Alismatales; family Hydrocharitaceae; genus Ottelia; species Ottelia alismoides. The sequence continues at coordinate 154,190 of JAZKJV010000917.1, read as the reverse complement.
TCCTCGAAGCAGCATTCTCGCATTTGCATAGAGTCAGAAGAAACCGATGAAGAGCCCGCACCTCCATCTGAGGAGGATCGTCCAGCAGTCGCAGAAGAAGCGTCACCGGTTTCGCCTCAGCATTTTCCTTTCAGTCAGAGTCAGCGTCCTAGTTTGTATCAAAGTCAGAGTCCTGTTAAGAACTCAGTCCTGAAGTCAATGAGAAAATTTCAGTTTCCGAACCTGAGTTAGAGTCAATAATCCCTTTCCCCCGAGCTCTTACGGGTGGAAAGAAGAAAACCAAAAAAATCCAAAAAGATGACCCTGAGATGGCTGAATTCTACAACAAATATATCAAGGTCATAATCCCCTTTGACAAGTACGTGGAGATGACCCCTGCATTCCAAAAATACCTTAAGGTGAGATGCACACCTACTAGGGTTAGCAGGAAGATCAAAAGCCGTGTTGAGAAACACGTTTTATCAGTAGCCACGACTTGTGCAATAAAGAATTCGTTTCCAAGGAAACGAAGAGATATGGGTGCACATTATGTAGTGAGTCATGTTGATGACATCGCGTTTGCATGCACTCTCCTGGACAATGGTTCCTCGATCAATCTGATGCCTACAACCCTCTATGAGCGGCTTAATCTCGGACCTCTTAGGAAATCTAGAGCCCTCCTACAGTTTGCTGATAAATCAACCAAGAGGTCCCAAGGAGAATTGAGGAACATTGTGATCAAAGTCGATGGAAGAGAATACATGGTGGACTTCACTGTCCTGGATATGGAAACCCCTCGTAATTGGAGAGACTCCCATATCATTTTAGGTAGGCCCTTCCTCAGAACAGCAGGGGCCTTATTTGATTATAAGATCGGGAAGATTCAGTTCCAAACTCCAGGCGGAGATGAGGAACTTGAAATGAAGCAGACAAGATGGCAGAGACCGGATTCAGAATCCAGCACCGAGTACTCTTCTACTGGAACAGACTGCTAGCATGTAGACTTAGTTGGGCCATGGAGACAGAACCCAACCAGCACCGATGTGTCCATCTCCTCCGAAGATGATCCAGTGCATGAGTCAGTCTACGAGATCCTCAAGAACGAGTACAGCTCTGAGCCTGCATCACCCTACATCTTCGATGATGCAGAGGTCCAGTTGGGCCTGTCAGTCCTTACATCTCTAGGACAATCGGAAGATGAGGATGACGAGTCGGACGAGGCGTTTGCCGATTGTTTGGAGACCTTTGACGATCCGACTCCAGAGCCGAACTTGGTGGCAGCAATCACAGAGAACGATCCAGCCACTTCCAACACTGAACCAGATCAGATTGAGCCAGATTTCTTAGACGATCACACTATTCCTGAGCTCAAACCCTTACCCACAACCTTAAAGTATGCCTTCCTTGCGGGCCAAGACAAGAAATTTCCGGTCATCATCAGTTCGCAATTGACCGAGGAGCAGGAATCTCGCTTGCTAGAGATCCTAGAGAAAAACCGCAAGGCGATAGGCTGGAGCATTTCCGATCTCCACGGGATAAATCCCGCTCTCTGTTCGCACCATATTTACTTGGAGAATGAAGCCAAACCCTCTCCTAAATTCCAACGCCGGTTGAATCCAAATTTACGAGAAGTCGTGAAGAAGGAGATAGAAAAATGGTGCAACGCGGGTTTCATTTATCCAATATCCGACTCTAAGTGGGTGGCCCCAATCCATGTTGTCCCGAAGAAGTCGGGAATTCAGACGACCACCAACGAGGATGGAGAGGAGATCGTGGCGAGAGTACCCACGTCGTGGCGTGTCTGTGTGGATTACAGACGCTTGAATGCTGCGACAAAGAAGGATCATTTCCCCCTACCATTCATTGATCAGATCCTAGAGAGATTGGCGGGAAAAGAGTTCTTCTGCTTCTTAGATGGGTTCTCGGGCTACAATCAAGTAGCCATAGCTCCAGAGGACCAGGAAAAAACCACGTTTACATGCCCCTTTGGTACCTATGCTTTCAGGCGCATGCCTTTTGGACTATGCAATGCTCCAGGTACTTTTCAAAGGTGCATGATTGCTGTATTCGCCGAAATGGTCGGCGAATTCTTGAAAGTCTTCATGGATGACTTCTCGATCCACGGTGATTCTTTCGATTCCTGTCTTAGGAATCTGGACCTAGTCCTCAAAAGATGTTGTGAGGTTAATCTGGTGCTCTCTTGGGAGAAAAGTCACTTCATGGTGACGGAGGGCATAGTGTTGGGGCATGTCATCTCCAAGAGAGGAATGGAGGTTGACCCTGCCAAGGTGGATGTGATCAGACGACTCCAGCCACCCACCAACGTAAAGCAGTTGCGGTCGTTCCTCGGGCATGTTGGATTTTATCGGAGATTCATTAAGGATTTTTCTAAGATTGCCCGACCGCTAACTGAGCTTTTTGGCAAAGACACGGAGTTTATTGTTGATTACAAATGTCTTGAGGCCTTTAAGCTTTTACAAGGAATGATTATGGACGCACCCATCCTGCAAGCCCCAGATTGGTCTCTGCCTTTTGAGATCGTGACGAACGCCTCTGATTATGCTGTTGGGGCTGTGTTGGGACAAAGAAGAGAGGGCGTCCCTTTTGCAATTCACTACGCAAGCAAAGTGCTTGATTCTGCTCAGCGTAACTATACAGTTACGGAAAAGGAAATGCTTGCGGTAGTGTTTGCCTTGGACAAATTCAGATCTCACCTAATTGGATGCAAGGTAATTGTGTTCACTGACCACACGGCACTACGGTATTTGATGGAGAAGAAGGACGCGAAGGCGCGTCTTCTTCGTTGGATTTTACTTATCCAGGAGTTTGATTTGGACATCCGTGATAAACCTGGAAAGAAGAATGTAGTGGCCGATCATCTTTCTCGTCTCGAAGATCTTAATACTTCCGAGGTTTCACCAATTCGAGACTCCTTCCCTGACGAGTCGATTTTTGTTATCGACTCACTCCCATGGTACGCCAATATCGTGAATTATCTTGTCTCCAAGAAAGTTCCCGAAGATTGGCCCAAGTGCCAAATCGACCGACTGAAGTCGGACACTAGACACTACCATTGGGAAGATCCGATCCTTTTCTTCGAAGGACCGGATTGTGTCTGGAGACGGTGTATTCCTCAAGAGGAATACCAGAGTGTCCTTTCTTTATGCCACAGTTTGGAGGCAGGAGGACACCACTCCGGGAAGAGGACCGCATGGAAGGTACTTCAATGTGGCTTCTACTGACCGACTCTGTTTCGCGATGCCACCGCCTTCGCGAAGTCGTGCCCAGTTTGCCAGAGAATGGGAGGAACCGTTGGTCCCAAGGATGAGATGCCAATGCAGTCGGTCATCATTTGTGATGTCTTTGACGCCTGGGGCATCGATTTCATGGGCCCATTTCCTGTCGGCCACGGGTTCGAATATATCCTTCTTGCGGTAGACTATCTGTCCAGATGGGTGGAGGCTATCCCGACCCGAGCTGCAGACAGCAGGACTGTCTGCAAATTCATCAGAGAGCACATCATCTCTAGGTTCGGGATTCCCAAAATGATGATATCAGACGGGGGTAGCCACTTTGTGAATCGGGAGGTGAAGAAACTCCTGAAGGATTACGGCATTGAACACCGTATCGCGAGTCCTTACCACCCACAAACCAATGGTATGGCTGAGGTGTCAAATAGGGAGGTGAAAACCATATTGCAAAAGCTTGTCCGCCCGGACAGGAAGGACTGGTCTCAGATCTTGGATCAAGTCCTCTGGGCGTATAGGACAGCTTACAAGACACCATTAGGCACCTCCCCCATTCCGAATGGTATTCGGAAAGCCGTGCCACTTGCCCGCAGAGTTAGTGCACAAATCAGAATGGGCAATCAAGAAGGTCAATTGGAACACACACCTGGGTCAGAAGCAGAGAGAAATGGATCTGAATGAGCTTGTGGAAGTCAGAAACCGCGCATATGACAACAGTTTGGTGTACAAGGACAAGGTGAAGCGTTGGCATGATAGATATATCAGACGAATGACCTTTGTTCCTGGACAGAAGGTATGGTTGTTCAATGCTAGGCTGAAGATTTTCCAAGGCAAGTTGAAGTCTAAGTGGACAGGCCCATTTGTCGTCCGTACGGTGCATGATAGTGGATGTGTCGAGATCTCAGATCTTGCAGATGACGCACCGACATTCCTAGTGAATGGACAGCTATTGAAGCACTTCGTCGAATCCAATGAGCAGTTAGTCCATGTTGAGGAGATTGTATTCATGCGCGAGACAGATACAACAGATACACCTCAAGCCGCGTATGAGACCTTGCAGCAGTGAACTCCAACCATCCGCAGCATCTCGAAAGATTCAGACGACTCATCTGTATATATCATTCTTCTTGTACATCTTATCCTCTCTCTTACACGACTTTAGTAACCCATCCCCGCCTCATTAGATCACTATCCTGGACTATACTTAGGATAAACAGATCCTAAGTATAGGGGGGAGGGGTCACCTGAGTCAGTTCACTGTACATCCTCCAGATCACATTGGTCCTCATACTCATTTCTTACCTATACTTAGGCTGACCTAAGCCTAAGTATAGGGGGGACCGATGCCCGCATTGATACTCAACCACTACCCATCTCTCCCTCGCCCGCCTCATTTTTGATCTTCTTCTACACTTAGGCAGTCAAGAGCCTAAGTATAGGGGTGCGGTGCGACTTCTATACATTTTTATAATTTTAGCTCTCCTACGCTTAGCCCGAGCTATGTCTTTTTGGTTGCTTTTCGTGCTCTGAGGACATAGCACACGCTAAGTATAGGGGGCGTGTATATATTACATATATACTTTACCCATAGCTCGTACTTTCGCGTATTTTTATATATATTATGCAATAAGTACGGTAGGTAAAAATTGAATATATATATATATATATATAATGAAAAGTTGAAAATAAAGGCTTCTTGTTTAACCTTGCATACCATCTCTGCATCCAAAAAGAGTCTTGCATTTTCATAGCATGACATCTCATCGGCATACTTTGCATAGGCAAAGTGAAAAGCTAGTGGGTTCTGAACTAAGTTATGAGCAGATATTGAGGATGGAATTGATTTGACCGTGATCCACCTAATTTCAGAGGAACCTTATAGGAACTGGAGTTAAGATTTTTCAGGTCAGGTGACTTAATTCTTTAAGTCTGCAAGTCTATGTTCATATGTCATCTTGATGAACCTGAGTAGAGCACTTAACAACACACACATGACTCTTAGAGACAATGGCTTGACATGCACCAGCACTTTACACATGGCTCTCTACGGATGAGGTGATGAGGAGGCAGTTTCCTTTAGCTTGGGGTAGCATATGAGGGTAGTACTTCTAGGCGGAACCTCTCTTCTTCTTCTAGTGAAGGAAGTGCGTCTCAACTTGGCCTAGTGGTGATGAAGGCTAAAGACAGAAGCCATGGGTTGCAATAAAGCTTCAAAAGAGGGATAGTCTACTGGCTCAAGAGGAAATTTCTTGTATATATGCTGCACCATGTAGATATGTTGTACAGAGGCATTTGAAAAAAAATGCCAAAAAGAACTCCAAAAAAAGTGGTGGGTCGGATTGAAAATTTAATAACCCCACCGGAGTATATGTAGTCAAGAAAAGCAAAAGCTTATGGTCCCCATGTTACATCTCATGAAGCTTGCAGCGGGAGACTTAGCTACACTGGCTGAGCTCCCAAAAGTCTATACTTCTTCCCCCTCTTCTTGAGCCGATTGCACTTGAACTTAGAAGGGAATACCCCGCTTCTCGAGGAAAGAGTTGCTAGACCGAGGCATTAGAGTTACCAGGTTGGGGGAGGTTGTTTCTTTGTTACTTCTGAGGTGGGGAGTCATATATCACTTACATTGCATGAAAAGATTCACGGTCATTAGAGTTTGTGTATGTAGACTTGTTCTGATCTGGTGTGTTGAGGCGTCTTGAATAGAAGACTTGTGGAGCTTAAAGTCTGTTAAGTCTTAAACTCAGATCCCAATAAGGTTCCGACACATAATTAATCCAAAGGTCGAGTCAAGCTCTATTTTTAACTTTTGTTCATGACCTTGGTATGGAACCCAAAATCATTTCACTTCTGCATTTCATTTAGTTGCTCGGGGACGAGCAAGGTTTAAGTATAGGGGGTTGATGAATATGTGATTCATCACTTCAAAAGTCAAAAATAGAGCCTTGTTCCCGAGTAAATAGAGGCATATTTCCCTTTATAATGCATAAATAGCATTCATTCATACATACATAGTACATTCATTTTAGCAGTCCATTTGCATTCAAATAAGAAGCCAAAATCCCTTGTAAAATATCCACCCACTAAAATAACCTCTTCCTTATAATATGTACTCCTTAGTTAATAATATAGGGAAGAAGGCCAAAAATTTCCCTTGTAATTTAACCAATAAAGCCCTAGAACCCCTGTACACTAAAATGCACATAAATCCCTCATACAAACTCCGAACTAGGTCTACTTACTCTTAGAATACTACACATTAAAAGACCTTTAAAATGAGACTAATTTCATCCAATTTGGAGCTTGTATGAGAAAGTTGGGTTTTTGGGCCACCTTGTATACTACATATATGTATATTTGTATTTATGTATCATATTTGACCTCATTTCCGTCTTTGATCAACATGAAACTTGTAGATCTCATCGAGATCTACAACTTTAATGTTTTGAGTTTTTCCAAATTCGGCCCCCTCTTCTCTCTACACATGTATCTTCTTCCAGCCACTCACAGCAGGCCACGTGGCGCCCTCTGGTTGCGCCACGCGGCCCGCTCCCCTTGCCTCATCCACCTGCATCCTCAACCGTTGGATCCTCCTCTTTGATCCAACGGCTCAGTCCTCTCCACGTGCGCCTTAAATCCACGCCGTCAGATCATCTCCTGCCTTCAATCCGCACCATCCGCCCGCGCCTCTTCCAGAACTCGCCACATGGCGGCATGTACACCCTCTGATCAAGCCCTTGATCCCTCCATCACAACCGTTCTTCCGTTGGCGCCCCTCGTCCCTTCGATCACCTCCATCTCCTCATCACGACAGTCCGCCAGCGCTCACTCCGCAGCGCGACACGTGGTCGAATCTTGGGCCTCTGATCATACCGCTTTAGATCTGATCTGAGCCGTAACTACCACTTTTGATTTTTAACCCTTCGATCGGCAACTCCTTCGCATCTGGCTCGTTGGTTCACGCCGCTTCCATAGTCTGACACGTGGTTGCATCTGCAACCCTTCGATCACAGCGCATCGGATCTAATCCTACCCGGACATTACCGCTTTGGTCATCACCGTCGGATCACCAGATCCAACGGTGGAGCTCCGTTGTCTACCTCCGGACGCCACTCGCCCACGATCTCGCCCTTGCGAAACAAGCCGCCCCCTTCCTATTCTTGGCAGCGCCTCGACCACCGCAGACGAGCACCACCACCTCTACGATGTCACCCACTCGTCCCTCACCCTCGCCAGCTCCCTCGCTTCCCACGACTCCCACCAGAGTCGCCCCACGTCGACCACAAACCTCACCTCGTCACCAGCCAACCCATCACCTTCATCCTATAAATCATCGCCCTCCGGCCACTGTCACGCTCATCCGCCACTCCAGAGAGCTTCCCTGAGCTCCGAGCCTCCTATTGGTGACAGCAATTTGACGATTCGTTGAGCGAAGAAGGGCTTCTTCTCCGGCGAGATCCACGGCACCTCCGCCGTGTCGCAGCCGCTACTCCGCGACGCTGCAAGAGCTCGGGACACCACCGATCCCTCGAGCGACGACCTGGAACCCGAAAAGGAAGTCCAACCCCCAGGTGAACCCCTCCATCCATCTCCGATCTTCAATTCCTTTTTCTTCACATTTTCTCGCATTTTTATTCGCCGCCTACGGTCACCTTCTCGCCTCCATTCCATCTCGCCGAGCTTCGCGTCGAAGCTCTCATCTTCGCGGCCACATCTACGCCCGCCGACGACGAACTGCATCCTCCATCAGATCCAGCTTCACCACTTGGCCGGAGCACCATCGCCAACCCACCTCCGTATCCCTTAGGCCTCTCCGATCACCGTCACTTCTCCACAAGCACACGCACGAGCTCCGGCTCTACCTCTAACATCTGCAGGAGCATCTCTGTTCATTGAACGGAAGCTTGCCGGAGACGACTTCGAGCTTCGTCGCCAGCAACCTCCGACGGCCCTCTCCAGCTCCTGGGACCATCAGCGCCTTCGCCGCATCGCCACGCTCCTACTGGGATATCTCCGATGCCTCGGAGAGCTTCATCGGCATCTGGAGGAACGGGCGGAGCTCACGCCACCTCGTCGGAGCCCAGCCATCTCCTCCGCAGGCGGCGGAGGCCCGTTGAAGGAGAAGCTCCAGCTGCCGTTCGATCACCTTGATCGAATGGTAGACTTCGTGCCACGTCGCCCCTCAGCCGCGCTTCACCAGTACCGTTGGATCCTTCCGGATCTAACGGCGTCTAGCCCTCCACGTCATCGACATTTGGAGCAGCCAGGAGCCGTCAGATCAATGTAGATCTGACGATCTTTGATCAAGCCACGCGTCAGCACCGACACCCCTTGGATCAATCTTGATCCAAGGGCCCTCAGCGAGCTACGTCGTCATCTTCATCGACGCCCAGATCGCCGTTGGATCAAGCTTGATCCAACGATCCTTATCGAGCCACGCAGAAAGAGTCTGAGCCTCTTCCCCAAACCTAGGCTCGGACAGCCCGAAGCTTCTCCGAGCCTCACTCCAGACCTCCAGAAGCGCCGAGCCTCGCCCCGACCTCCGCAGCCATCCGAGCCTAGGCCGCCCACGTGAGGAGCACGTGCGGCCTGGGAATTTTGCACCGAGGCCCTCGGGACTTTCCATATTTGCAAAAAGGTCCATGTGAAGCTGAGCCCACGTGAGGAGCACGTGCTTGTTGGAGAAATTGCACTTGAGTCCCCAGTATTATAGGTAATTGCATTTTAGTCCCTGTTTGCATATTTGCTTATTGTATTTTTATTTTCCTGTATTGCATTTATACCCTTGTGTTTGCACGCATCCCTAGGTTGCATATTACATCATTTTTCAATTCTAAAAATTGCATTTTGTTGAGAAACTTGTCCTCTGTCTATTGGTCCACGTGTCACATTTTTATATCAGTAGAATTATTAATGAATTAATTGGTGCATTTTTGACATATTTTGCCCAGTGACACCTTTTGATTTGTAGTTGATTCTCTGTGCTTCCAAAAATCATCAAAAATTCACAGTAGCTTAAGGACAGTATTCTTAACATACATAAAAATTTCATGTCATTTGCACACATATCGCGGCCTAAATAAATTGTTGAGTGATTTTCTTATTTAAATTTTAATTAATTCATTTCACATTGAAATTCAGATCTTTCAATTTTCCAGGATCCCTTATCATTTGTGCTATCTAGGATAATTTTAGTTCTTGAAAAAATTGTGGTTTGGTATTTATTAAAAATTAAATATTGAAAATCACCCTGTCTGCATATTTAATTCCCAGTAAATCCATTTAGTGTCTGAAAAATCCAAAAAAATTAGGGTACCTCATTTTCATCATAATTAATCATCTGGCCAATTTTTAGAATTTTTGGACTTCATTTGATATCTTAATTAAATTAAACGTTCATTTGGCCTGCATTTTTGCATAAGTCTGCATAGAAAAAAAATTCTCTGAAAATCACACACTTGGATACTTGCTTAAAATTCACCTAAGGAGACAGCTGCCTCCCTGAGTTCGACCTTGGACTTCACCAAGTAAAAAAATTTGCCGCTTGAAATTAACTCGAATCTAATTAAAGTGGTTTTTGACTAGCCTCTCGTATCCGACTGCAACGAACGATTAACATTAATTTGGACATTAGTTTGCTCGAATTAATTAAGGGTGCGGGCCGGCTATCACGTGGCATGAGGGTAGGCGTAGGATAGGAGGTCGATCCAACGGCTGTAGACGAGGCGCTAAGTAGTGATGGAGATCTGATCTGGAGACGGATCCGAGGGCTGGGAAGTGGAGCGGTGGTGGACGACTCAGATGAAGGCGGGACAGAGAGAATCCAACGACCTAGATGGGCGCCGGGTGGCGGAAGGGGAAGAGGGCCACATGGGCGGCCCAGAAGGCGCCACGTGGCCCAATCAGAAAAATCTGAAGGATAAATACAAAGATAAATATAAAAGAATTAGTTAAAGGAAAAATTAGGAAAAAGTCAAAACATGAAAATTGCTCGTCTCGACGAGATCTACAACTTTCATGTTGGACAAAAAACAAAAAGAGGTCATTTGTACAAAAACTATTTTTTGGGGGTATTTTTAGGGGAATAAAAACACCGATTTTTGTCTTTGATATGTTTCTGTATTTTTTAGTCTTTTTAAAGGTCAGTGAATTATAGACACTTTATCTACCTAATTTTTAGGGGTTTTTGATGATAAAATGAATACAAGAAAAATAAGGAGAATTAAATACAATTAATTTAAGGGTGAATTATACACAAATATGATACATGATAATAATAGAGAATTGATGATGAATTTTATTGGATTGATTAAGCCATGGGTTTATTTTGCGGCTTTTAGCATGATGAAGATGAGATTCATCAACCATTCAATACTCCTAACCATACAATGATTTGATGCGAATCAGGGTATTGAGCAACCATCAAGAGACAAATCAATTTAAAAGCACGATTAATGGACTACAGGAGTGGATTTTTCGCTAAAATTTAATGCATCAATCCTAGATCATAGCAAGAAATTAATCATATCCAAATAAAGAGAATCGAATTGTCTTCAAAATGACATCATTTTCATTGAATTAGGATTTGTGGTTCAAAAGTTATTTAAGATACAATGCAGGAGCATAAATGCGAAGAAACTATAAGTAAAACTTCACATTTCATTACAAACAGGTCCTTGTTAGGAACTACTGTGCAAATATAAAAACCATCCGAGCAAAAATGTAAATATTTCCTAATGAAAACTTATGCAATATCAGAAGTTTTGTGGTCCACTCCTGCAATTTCTCCAATCGTCACGTGTTACACATATACTTGATTGAAATGCAAATACGGAATAGTTGGGTTCAAGCATTGCAATTCTCCCAATCATGTGACTTGAGTCATGTGGGGATATGATCGAACGACGTTGGTGGTTCGGGTACACATGGAGTGCTGTGAACGGTCAAATCTGGCTCGGATATCTGAGCCTCATGCGTAAATCATTGCTTCGGAGGGTCTAACATGGCGGTTTGAGGACCATTGGATGAGAGTCGGTATGAACTAATCGAACAGAGCATGATCTTCACGTTTTTCCATGTCCTCCTTGAGCGAAATAGCAAGAGCGGAGCTCCGCGGTGTCGTTGTTCCTCCACCTTGCCCCTCTACTAAATCCAGAGGTCGGATGACCTTCCCGATGATGTTGCGAAGTCAGGGATGGTCTAAGGAAGAGGAGAGAAGCCATGTAGGGCCATATCGACAAACCTCTTCAGGTGAAAAAAAACGGAGATCGGAACTTCGTTGGCTTTTCTGTTCATCAAAGGCAAGAGCTCTTGTGAGTGTTATAAAATAAACACAAATAAACGAGATACAAGATAAAAGTGAAGGGGATATGAAGCGAGGGCTTGTTGGGGCGAAGGATAGAAGCCCAACTTGGGTTCTTCCTTTGTTCACGAGTAAGAAAAGATCAATGTGATCACGACGATGGAGAAGTGAGTCGAGGATGCAAAGATATACACATGATTCAGTGTTGTACGATGATAGTGGAGAGCATATCACGTGGAGAATTAATTGTGTAGGTGATGATGGATGAAATAAAGAAACCGTTAAAGAAAAAAGAAAAAAAGGACTACGTGCTTACAAAAAGAAGAGATGGAAGACCGAGGTGCACATTAGAAGGGGATTACAACATAGAATTGAGTTAGAATGATCTGGGTCTTCGCATCGACTCCTTCTAGAGGAGAAGAGCTCGCACAACCTCCATGGTGGATGTAGCACGAGAAAGACCTCGTTGATCTCGTCGAACCAATAACATCATCTTAGCACCTCTCTTAACCTCTCATTGTCACATGAGGGGATGTGGATGCTCGGGGAATGGTCTCACATGAATGGATAGGTTGGACGGTTAACGCATTTGGATTTGATGGAGGAAGGGGCGGAGGTTCCAACTGGTTGTCACAATGGTTTCAACCACACATAGGTTGGTACAGGTTTGTCAAAAATGGAAGTTATAGGTTCAACGTGCAAGTGGGGAGTTCAAGGAGGAAGTTGGCGATGATGGTTGGTTGCGAGGAGAGCTAATGAAGGAGGGAGAAATTGGTGAAGACGTTCAGCTGACCTCATCACACCCCTTCGAGGAGTGGGGTAGAGATTGACAATGAACCATGATAGTCTGATCTTATGATCAGACGTTTGACAAATGGGCGTTAGTTAATGGCTTTGATCGTTTTGATCAAAGATCAAACTGGTAGACGATATGGCCTCCATATTGAATCAACATTGTCTGGTCGCAAGGTCAAATGGTTGGGAGATTAGGCTCTAAATATTAAAGAGCTGACTGAGGTGGTGGAAGATGATCGAGTCATGTGATCTAATAAAAAAAACTAGAGAAATCAATAAATAATTGTAAAATAAAAAAGAACCAATTAGAAGAAGAATTGGAAAAATGGTGAACATGAAAGTAGTAGATCTCGATGAGACCTACAACTTTCATGTATAATTCAAAGAGAAAATACATCACATATATATAATGTTATTTTTATAAGTATTTTCAAAGTATTAACAATATTTCTTTTTATTCATTTTGTTCATTTTTTGGTATTTTCGTGAACATACAATATACGTATTATTATTTAGAATATCATGTTATTATTTTTTGCGATTTTCAATGATTGTAAATTATATTAAACAATAACGCAATATATAGATATATTTACTACACAGAGGCTGGTTACCAAAAAATAATAATCAATGTTAAGTATTTACAATATTAGAATTATTGATTAGAGATAATTAATGATTAATTAGTTCATTCGAGCAGGAGGGATACTTAATAGAATTTAAGATGATAAATCATAGATTTATCACCCTGTACATGTGATATTTGCTCATCCTCAAGCAAACAGAATGAATAAACAGTTGAATCCATGAATGTGTAAGTGAAATTTCAAAACATGGCATTCATGATATGAGTTTTAAATGTGACTATCAATTCTAACTCTGAGCCAAGTCTTGATCAAAAGGAACCCAAGTTCCCTATTTTTTCAGACTCCCTGTGTATACATATAAACATAAGAGGTATGGCATTAGACACGGATCATACATACATGGCTTCGACTGAGGTACCAGTTTGAAAAATCTTCCTTAGGACCAAACCCTCAACATTAGGGAAAATCCAGTCTTTCTTCAATCCACCGTCTCTTTAGTTGTCATACTTAAAAGTGTATATGAAAGGCCAGATGATGGATGGAGTATTTTTGTGTCATTTCTTTTCACATCTCACGGGAACAAGGAATATCTCGAGTGCCTTTACTGTATGATATAGTGGGAATGACGAGGACAACCCTGCTAGGGGTGGGGGAGCACACATGTTCACCTATGTGTTTGCGAGGAAGGGACGAACACGCGTGCTCGGCCGCTGACTTACCGTTCAAAATTTTGGCCATTTTTTGCATCACGCCTTTTTGGATTTGCGGGCAAGCACTCGACTAACATCCGTACTCACCCCAGAGTGGTCGTCCATTTGAAAGTTTTAAGGGACGCCATGTAGTGCATTATGAAATATAAGTGAGCACTTGGCCATCAGGCGGACAATGTGCTCTCCAACACATGCTAACAGAAGGACAGATAGCCCTTTCTCTTCATTCTATCTATGCCCCCAACCTCAAAACCCGCCATCGGCAATCTTGCTTCACCCACCCTACCTCCGACGCCCTTCATTTGGGTTACTTGAGCAAGCACATCCCTAAGGTATATCCCTTTATCTTTTGTCCCATTTTTTATCATTTTGTTCCATGTTCATTTCATCATATTTTAAGTTTTTCTAATGTTGATAGATTGTTCATTATACATTTGAAGTTTTGATTGCGTAGATATGTTTTGTATATTCTATACGTTTCATTTATTATTTATTTGTTGTTAGATATGGTGATTGTTGTGTAATAGAGATGGAATTCCATATTCATGCTAGGTGTATGATGACATGCCACAACTAGTAATTTGTCTAAATACTGTATTATACTCTATAGCAGCATACTCTGATCACTTTTTTTTCATGTTAGCATTACTCGATGATGATTTATCACTGGAGGAATGTGTAGTTTGTATCGACATCGTTGCAAATTAACTTTGAATTGAGACGTGGCAATCTTTTGTGAGTTATGGGAATAAAATGATTCTATTACACAATGGGCTTCTATGAGCCTGATTGTAACATAAAATAAGCAATGCCTAGTGTGATAATTGGTTCACATGTGATACCTAATTAACATAAATTAAGTATAGTCTAGAGTTGGCCTAGGTGCAAAATTCACGAGTTAAACCATAATACAGATATCATGTATAGTAGTTAATATGTGATAATTGATTCATGGAAATGTGGTTGTATTGGAAATAGAACTCATTGGTTTATTAATGAATAGTTAATAATACATGACTTTATTATAACCATTTGTTTAAATCCAAATGAATTAAAATTAATCCCAAAATTTAATAAGGGACAATGTTTATTCGCAAGGCACAATATACAAGTAGGTTTTCTTCTGATATATTAATAAATTTTAATGATAAAATTAGTTTTTAACATTTAAATTAACATATGGATACTATCCCACTAATTAAAAACTAGAAGACTACTATTAATTATTAAAATGACTAATATGGGTTAATGTACTAGCGAGTGAATAAACAAGCAACTTTTCTTCCAACATAATAATAATTTTAATTAATATAATTAGCTTTAAAATTCAAACTAAACATAAGGATACTATTCCATTGATTTAAATTTGAAGTCTACTATTAATCATTAAAATGAATAAAATTTTTATTTAATAATATGAAATTATGTTTACTAGTGAAAAAATGCACATAAAACACCTTGAATATCCCAAAACATATTTGGCCGAGGTGATGTCTCTCTTATATTTTGTAGTCAGAAAGCCCTATCGTGAAAAAGAATTTATCACATCAAAGATTAGCTAATATGGATCAATATGGCACATTAAAGTGCCAGACGACACACAACACTGACGACACACAACACTGATAAATCTTATTGATTATGATTCCAAAGAAGATACTAATCGTACCATATATGTCTTACATATTAGTCTCAATTGGAATTTTGTTGCAGACTTCATCCTTTTCACATACACTTGGAATCACAACATTTAGTCCTCATATTAAAAATCAGATAAACTTTACAACTATATATAGCTAACTTTTACTCATACACATTATGAAATTGAATGTAGTTCGCATAAGCAAAGAGTTTAAAGATCATGCATTTTGTTTGGACGAATGGCTCGATTTTACGAATCAATGTCTGATCACAACACAGTCACGCAAAATTCTTACTCCTTTAGTCACTATCAAGCACAAGTTACCTCAAGACAAGGGCAACTTTTAACGAGAGTCACTAAGAATCACATTTCAAAGCTTAACCACACAACAACATTGACGCGATCATAACAAATCACATCAAAATCGATACGATAGGTGATTTACTTAAGCTTGAAATAGAGTTTCAATAAAGCAAATACTTCACTAATCCAATATACTTGAAGATGTTACTGTTTGATGGCACTCCAAGAGCCCGTTCTCCCACACCACATTCTCGTTTCTCACGATTCAAAACCTGACACACTCCTGTCGTAATGCTCTAGGAAGCCGTATCGAAATCCATAGTAAAAAACCTACGTACTCCCCTCACGACCCCAAAAACTCCACGAAACTCCAACGTGAATTCTGCCTAGACCACCCTGCATTCCGATCACGATATCTCCCAAACCGCAAAGCCGATTTCATCGAAATAAAATCCACTCTACACCCACGCTCAATCTCTCAAACTCCTCCCAATCCCTAGCAGATCAGCCACACTAGCTGTAAGATATTAGAGTTCAATCGGAGGTGAAAAACACACCTCCATAGCCCCCATCACCCTCCCCATGCATCCCCTCCACTATCCAAACCCCATCACAGCGACCATAGGAGCCGTCGATTCCCTCTGATCCAAAGGCCCGCATTCGAAACTCCACCAGGGAGCGATCCGAGTGCGACCCCTATCAACCAATCAGAGCTCGTCTTCCCCCACCGTTACACCTATATCAACCCTCTCACTCCGATTCCGCCCGTCACACCACCGCAGGCGCACCCCTCATCGATCTCTCCTCCTCTCTCGTTCTCGTATTCCCCGGAACCCTAACCCTAATTCCGACCATGTCGACCGCTGACGAGGCTCCCGCCGCTACAGAGCAGGTCTCCGACCTCGCCCCTTCCGACGCCCTCGCCGACGAGGCCCCAGCGGCGCCACCAACTGATGCCCCCGCTGCCGACAAGAAAGCCAAGGCCGCCGCCAAGGAGAAGAAGCCCCGCAAGCCTCGCGCCACCCCCGCCCACCCCCCCTACCTTGAGGTACGATCGAATTCCCAATCTCTTCTTTCCGAGTCCAATTGAGGTCGATTTCAACGCGATTTGAGCTGATCCTAATCGTTTTCTTCCAAACCCTAGATGGTCACCGATGCGATCGGTGCACTCAAGGAGAAGGGCGGGTCCAGCACGCTCGCCATTGCCAAGTACCTCGAGGACAAACACAAGGGGAAGCTTCCGGCTAACTTCAAGAAGGTCCTCTACCTCCAACTGAAGAAGTTCGCCGCCTCCGGCAAGCTCACCAAGGTGAAGAACTCCTTCAAGCTCCCCGTCAAGGCCAAGCCCGCCGCTCCTGCCGGCGGGAAACCCAAGCCGAAGGCCAAGTCCGCAGTCGCCAAGCCCAAGGCGAAAGTCGCTGCCAAGCCCAAGGCCAAGGTCGCTGCCAAGCCCAAGGCCAAGACCGCGAAGGCCCCTGCCAAGCCAAAGCCCGCCGCAGCGAAGCCCAAGGTGGCTGCTGCGAAGCCAAAGCCCAAGGCAGCCACCGCCGCAGTGGCGAAGCCTAAGCCGGCTCCACCAAAACCGAAGGTGACCGGCGCGAAGCGGAAGGCGGCGCCGGCTAAGCCAAAGCCCGCCAAGGCTGCGAAGACTGCAGCAAAGGACACCGCACCGAAGAAGGCCGCGGCGGCGGCTGCGCCACCGAAGACGGTGCCTCCCAAGAAGGCTCCCGCACCACCGAAGAAGGCTGCACCTGCCAAGAAGGCTGCAGCGCCCGCAAAGAAGAAGGCCACTCCGGCGAAGAAGGCTGCTGCTCCAACGAAGAGGGCGGGGCTCTCGAGGAAGGCCAAGAAGTAGATGATAGCTGTTTAGTATTCTAGAAGGTTTGTCTGTTTTGAACTTTGTTCTCTCTCTCTCTCCCCACTCTCTCTTTTCTTTATTTTGGTTTCTTTCTCACTGTTTTTAATTCTAATGGGTTGTCGATGCGTCTGGAGATGGTGGTAGGGGGTAATGTAAATTTGATGTTGGTCATTGGGGTATGTTTGTATTAACGCATCCCATGGATGATGCTTGGAAGGAAGGAAAAAAGGAATGATGAGTCGTTATTGTACACCTTCAAGATCTGGATATATCTTTGTGGATTATGCAGCTCTGATCTGATGTCGTGTTTTTTGAATCTTGGTTGTGTTGTTGGTTCTTCCAATGTAGAGTTTCCGAATTTATAAAACAAGCTGTTCATGGCTCCAATCCTCTCATGCTATCTGACCATGAAATTGGGGTCCACCAGCAAGGAAACATCAATTCCGACTCCAATTTGATTTGCCATTAGCAATTAACATTGACTGTGTTTAATACCTGTTAATTATTATGGTGAGAGTAAGATTAAGCATGCTTATGGGTTTTTAGTTTACACCCTGCTATTATTATCTGGTCCAATTTTATAATGACCCATTGTCTTTGTAATTATTGTCTATTCCGCTTATTTTGCCAACAAATCCATGCAGTCTTAATAGCCCTTACACCAGAAAGGTGCAATTGGACGATATTTTGCTGTTCGTTGTCAAGTTTTCAGTCTCAAGAATACAAGAATATCTTAGGTTGGGGGTTACCCCTCAATTTGTGCGGGTAACCATGCCCCATATTCCTAATCCACTAATGGGATACACTCTCTTTCCATAAAAAAATTATATATTATACTATCATATTATCCAAAAATCATAAAAATATGGAAAAAAATTATATATTATACTATCATATTATCCAAAAATCATAAAAATATTCATCTTCTACTCATTATTTAAATTTTAATATAAATCACATCACAACAAGTATCTACTTTTTCAAATTTCAATACAATTATATCATAATAACTACTAACTTTTTCAAATTTCAGTACAATTATATCACGCAACTCTTTTCGATCCTTAACTAAGGAGAGTTTGGAGGAAAATTGAATAAAAATGGCAATGGCCTTGTCTGATGCGCATGTTAGCATGCTGGCGTTTGTACGAGATATCGTGCGCGTGGTAGTGCGCTGTCTGTGAGGTGAACGCGTCATGTGGTCGTTGATCCGTTATGATGTTGGGGTGTGTGCACGGCATCCGTTGGATCGTGAGCTAACGTTTGGGATTATTCGCATCACGCAGAAGCGGCGTCAGCTACTGGACATCACATGACATCGTGTTTAGTTAGTTTGCCTTATATGAGCAGTGGAAATTCTTTCTTTGCAACTTCACATTGGGTGGATTAGCTTTTGACCGTTTGTTAAAGCACAGTGGTCCGATATTAAAAATCCACCATTTTTTAAATGAAAATCACAGCTTGTTTGTTGAAGCTCTGAAAATTTTTATATAGATGCTGGAAAAATATACTACAAAAAACTCAAATGTTAAGATCAAAGGAAAATCTGTCAAAGGTGATCCCATTTGTGCTTACTTGGGTGTGGGTCCCACGTTTCTCGGATAGATCAGTGGGTCGACTTGACAACTTGTGTTTTAAATATTTTGGATAGTTAATGTGTACGATAAGACTAATAAATTAATATCAATTTTTCTCGATAATGGTTGAGATTTAGATTCTCAGATTTCGTGAAATATCCGCGAAATTTTACCAAAATTTCAGTTTTTATGGGATGAAATTCGAGCAAAATACTGATATGGAGGCCTTCATTCACAAATGTTGCTCGATTTGGGTGAAATGTGACTGAAATTTTATTGAAATTTCAGTGAAATTTTATTTCGACACGATACGATATCAGATATACCTTGGTTTGGTTGTATCAAACCCGGATCACTGATATGGAAATATACCTGAAGTCATCAATGGCAATCCTAGTGCTGAAAACTCACTTAAGTAGTTTGATGATATTTTTTTTGGAATATTAGCTGCATTCTGTAGACTAGAATGTTTTCTGTTGCTAGAAGGTTATACATGTTTTAAGATCTCATAATATCCTCTCAGCT
Source organism: Ottelia alismoides (assembly GCA_037367405.1). Classification (NCBI taxonomy): domain Eukaryota; kingdom Viridiplantae; phylum Streptophyta; class Magnoliopsida; order Alismatales; family Hydrocharitaceae; genus Ottelia; species Ottelia alismoides. Next base: position 134,664 of record JAZKJV010000917.1, on the reverse strand, counting down.
TACATGTATGTTCGACGACTCTTAGTGCAATGTGCTTCCTCAATATTTTTGTATCTGTACGTTTATTTCCTCTCTGTCAACAACTAATCTCAGCAATGAAAATTAATTTAGGAGTCTCTTCTGCTTCAGAGATAAGCAAAGAAGTGACTAAGGTTCGCGTCATGTTTTTTGATAAAGGAAAGAGATCAGGCCTCATTAATTTATTTTCCTTTTTATATATTTTGGATTCCAGAAAAGTGTGGTTTGGCCATGAGACAAGCATGAGATAACTTTCCCCTTTCCTCCGCAAGACCCCATATTTGAATTAAGTGACTTTTTTCTTTCCCATTTTTCGTGTCCAAAAAATGTCCATAAACAACTTGTTTTCTTTACCGTGCTTTTTGATATTGAGTTGTTATCTCATTTGCAGGTAAGTTGTGAACAAGAAGGCGATCTTCTTCATCTCCTTCATCATCATGATTCAAACAAATCACAAATATCAAGACGGGAACTTTAAAGCTCCTCTCATTATGGGTTTGAAGGCGAGTTTGTTGGTCATATCGTATTTCAGTTGAAGATCTACTTGTTTGTTTTTATGAAGATGGGAAACTATCGTTATCGAGTAAAAAAAGATGGGAGGACATATATCAAAGCCCACCAATGAGACTTAACAGTGCATTATAAAACAAGAAATAGTCTCCAAACATAACAAACAGCTAATGAAGCAAAAAAAGGCAAGTCGACAACTTAGGCGTGCTTTTACGCTCGGTTTGACTAGACATTACGAGAAGGTTTGTAGTTCTTGCATCTTACTGTGAAGATTAAGAATTTTGAGATTTTTACACTTTGACCTTTGACCAGGGTATATGTGCTAGATAGAGTAAAGTTACTATAATGACAAAGATAAGAGGGGTTGTGGCGTAATTAGACAAGTTTCTATGGGCCATGAAATAGAAAACTCAAATAGTTTTTAAGCACAAAATATAATTATTTAATAGTTGAAAATGTATAGCTAAATTGTTCTTATAGATATAAAATATGAAGGGTAATCCACCACATTTGAAGAGAAAAAGAGTTAAGACACAAAAAGTGGACAGCAAACAGCTCAAACAGACTGCTGGTATCAGTACTAGCGAGTTATCGCCCTGCATCTTAGCGGTTTTTAATCAGGACTTCACGTTGTTTTCCTTTACATTGTTATTGCACAGAAGAAAGTTTTCCACCTTGTTTCCTGCATGACAAATGAATGGAAAGTAAGACAAACACAATTTTTTTGCTTGGATATGGATTGTGAAATGCTCGTGCAGTCCTCCAAATTTTGCTTAGTTCACAGTAAAACAGCCGCACAATCTATCATATGCCATTGATTGGAATTTCTATCCCACAATATCCACATATCCTCAAGGATGGCATGTTTTCAGGCAACAAAGTGGGGGCATATGCACTGAAAAACTGCAGGAAACTACAACAGACTAAGATGTAGAAAAAATGTATAAAAACAGGCTCTCGGTCCCTCTGTACACAAGTAATTTAAAAAAAAAAGTTCGTATGTGGTTTATCGCTTCCACGATCCCAGCATCACTCTGCGTGATGCAGAAGAACATCATAAGAGCCTTTTAAACGATCTGCTAGCAAATCATATGTTCAGTTGAAATCAGGAACACAATGGCAATCATGCTTATGGAGGGAAAACTTCATCGGGTTACCTCGATGGTCTAAATCCCAAATCTTTTCCTATCTGCAAGCTTCCTTGCTAGCTGCTCTTCGGTGGGTGGTTTGGTGCCACCTCTCGATAACATGGACCACCATGCATTGAGCTCGTCCTGGAGCACCGAGATTGTGTTAATTAACACAGCAAGCGATGTCATGAATTAGTTAATTAAGTCATATTGTTGCTGAATTATCGCAGGCGGTAAAACAAAACTCAAAACATTTTTTGACTGTGAAGAGGAAAGGAGAGTGATCAATATTTTCCTGCCATTCCACATATTGAATGGTACACCGCCTGGTAGAGACGAATCTTATCACGCCCTTACCAATTTCTAGATCTAGATACAAACACACACACATCCATGTCTACTTCAAAATAGATACATACGTCGATATTGAAATCTCACAGAATGATAATGGTAGCAATTTGCGCTTCCAGGGTGGTGCTTGTAATGGCTCAAAACTTTTTAGAAATTAGATGCCCAAGCTTAATAAAAGAACTGATAAAGAAAACGAGTCTATAAATAAAGCTAAGGACATCACCATCCAAATACTTTGGGCTGGTTGATATGGAAAATAAAAATTGGGGAATTAAATACCACGTTGTTGCACATAACTGAGACAGAACACATATCCAACAAGTAGACAAGCTAAGCACGAAACAATCACAACACAAGATTTATGAGTTTCTTCATCCTTAACTGAGCTATTTTTTGAGGATGGCGGCAAGACTCTATTGTATGGTGGTAGAACAATAATACAAAGGATGATCGATAGACTTAACACATGGATTCCCGTAAATGAGCCTATTTTGCGATGGGGGATTTGTGCATCAGCAATGATGGAAGGTGTCACAAGGTCAAAATCTCGCTATCAATTTCGATGGATCCTGTACGACGTTAGCTAACCAGTAGCTAACCAGCCTTCTCGAGTAGAACGGTCATGGACGCGTTCCAACTCTCCTCGATACTCCTGCTTGCTAACACACCGACGCTCAGACACAAGCACGAGCTCGACTCTATGGATCGTTCATGGACACTCTCAAGAACTCGCTCAAGAACACTAAAAAACACAACCACACGATCACAAAAGCACGAGCACAAAGCTCTTCTCTTATTAGAAGGGGAACTCTCTTTGGAGTGGGTGGACACTCTACACTTGTGTGTACACTGTGTACTATGTGTTTACAAATGAGCCACCACCTTTCCTTTTATGCAAGACTCAAGGCAACCTAAGGGACACTCATTATTACATTTACAATAATGATACATAAAGACACAAGAGACCCTTCGAGTTCTTCGGCAACCCTTCGCGTTCCTCAGCTACTCTTCGTCTGCTCGTCTCTTCGACTCCCTTGTTGTCCTTTCGTCTTCCCGCACAGTTGACGTCCAGTCAGCCGCCCAATCATCAGCACACTCACGCTCCAACGCTTGCTGATGCAACTTTGCCATAATTCACCGAGTGCTACCGAACACTCAGTCTTCTATCAAGGGAACCCACGACCTCCAGACCCTCGTGTTGTAAACCCTTCCTTAGCGTTCTGCATGCTAAGGGGAAGTCCTCCAGAACTTCGCTATCGTGGCCTCCAGACCACTCTCTACGTGTACTACCGAGCATACTCGACAATGCTCGTACTCAGCACCTGCAACGCTCCATGCCTTTGTGGATCGCCACACATCAGTACCGATACCGTGCGCCTTCGTGCGTACCCCTCTGTGACCGTACCGCATTGCTCCTCAATGCATACTGCTTCACTGCATACCGTCCTTCTGCGCTCGCACATGTGCCCGCTGCGTGCATCCCCTGTCATGTCTTGCATTGCTGTCTGTACTTGCTGCTTGCACTGCTACAAGCTTCACGACACTCTGGTACCGAGCTAGTGTCCTTTGTAACGCTTCTCCCTTGTAACGTACGGTTGAGCCTCCAGACTCTCGTGGATAACCTCCGTATACCCACGCGTTTTCGGACTCCTCCTGAAGTCTAGCTCCATCGATCATTCTCGAGCATCCAACTACCGTGTCTGCACGATCTCGATCACGGAATTTGGGGGTGTGACAGAAGGTCACACAACATGCTCTATAATGTTATCAAATCCATAATCATTAGTTCATCCTCTCGACGCTGGACACTCCTTTTTCTTAGATTGAGACCAGTAGTGGTAGGCCGCAGGTCGAGGTTGAAGCCTCTCTCATTCCAGAAAGTGAGAATAGACTGAGCAAAGGAACTATGATCTAAGTGGGGGTTTTGAGAGAGAATGTCATGATTGCTTGCCATCTGCTTGAGGCTCCGTATTTACGTTCATTATCTTAACCGTCCCCACTGCTCTACCATGAGCTTGACCCCCCTTTTTTCAATCTTATTAGAGCTCAACCTTCCCTCAACTGCATAATATCGTGCCTCCCCCTATATTCTAATCCTGAAGATTGGCCGTTATTTTCTACATAGTATCAGATCAAAGAAATCAGTTAAGAGGATTCACGACATTTTAATCATGGCAATAGAGTATTCAAGGTAAGACATTTGAGATTAAGCTATAAGTATGTCACTTAAGCTGGATTTAAGTGAGAGGTCATAACAAAGTGAGGAGGATGACGGCATTGCTTTTTAGCCTTCCCATCCCACATTCACCCCTGTTGAGAAGAGGAACGAACGAGATGTTTATTCCATAGAGCTAGGGTCTCTTATATAGAGAGAAAACCCTAGAGAGTACAAGAGTTACGGAACTCGAAGGGTCACAGGGGGTTACAAAACTCAAAGGGTCACAGAGGGTTACGGAACCCGAAGGGTTACAAATACAACAATAACAACAAAGCCTTTTCCCACAATTAAGTAGGGTCGACTACATGGATTCTTCGCTTTCATTCAGATCTATCTTGGGCCAATCCCGGGATTATATCCACAAAACTAAGATCCCTTCATATGATCTCTTTCCAACACTTCTTGGCCCGTCTTCGCCCTCTCTTAGACGGCTCAACATCCCAACACTCGCATCTCCTAACTGGTGCATCAGCTGATCTTCTTTGCAAATGTCCAAAGCATCTTAAGCGGTTTTCTCGCATCTTATCCTCTATCGGAACTACACCAACTTTCTTTCTGATTGCATCATTTCGAATCCGATCTTTACGTGTGTGTCCACACATCCACCTTAGCATTTTCATTTCTGCTACATTCATTCTCTGCACATGTCTATGGTTCACATGCCAACATTCAGATCCATAAAGCATAGCAGGTCTCACGGCTGCTTTGTAAAACTTTCCTTTAATCTTTAAATGAATTTTCTTATCACAGAGAACAACAAAGGCTCCTCTCCACTTTAGCCAGTCTGCATTTATTCTATTAGTAACATCTCCATCAATTTCCCCATCATGTTGCAGAATAGATCCCATATATCTAAAGGAATCTCTCTTCTGAATGTTATCGTCACCAATCTTCACCTCGATTCCTTCACCATTGCTTCCATCAAAGGTGCACTCCATATATTCTGTCTTAGCCCTATTTATACGAAATCCTTTAATCTCCAACTCATATCTTCAGACCTCAAGCTTTTCATTTACTCCATCTCTAGTCTTGTCAATTAACACAATATCATCAGCAAATAACATACACCTAGGTAACTTATCTTGAATATGACTGGTCATCTCGTCCATAATCAAAGTAAAAATAAATGGACTCAAAGCAGAATCCAGTCTTCCCAGACGGGGTCCTTACACAAGATAAAGCCCTATCATACATATCCTTTATGAGGTTAATGTATAGGACACTACTTGTCTCTTCTCCAAAACTCTCCACAATATCTCTCGTGGGACAGACTCATAAACCTTCTCCAAATTAATAAAGATCATGCGAGGGTTCTTCCTTTTAGCTCTATAAATCTCCATTGTTCTCCTCGATAAATATATGGCTTCAGTCATTGAGCGACCTGGTATAAATCTGAATTGGTTTTGTTTTACATTGGAAATTTGCCTCAACCTTCTTTCGATCACACGTTCCCAAATTTTCATAATGTGACACATCAGCTTGATACCTCTATAATTTGAACAATTTTGAATGTCTCCTTTATTCTTAAAAGAGGCACCACGATACTCCTCCTCCAATCTTCAGGAATTTTCTTGCTTCGCCAAATAACATTGAATAGATTCGTAAGCTAAGTCAAACCACGCTCACCTAAAACTCTCCATACTTCTACAGGGATGTCATCCAGTCCTACACCTTTTCCAGGTTTCATAACCTTCAAAGCCTCCTCTACTTCCTTTCTTTGTATTCGTCTATAGCATGCACGATTCAAGTAACTTTCACTACAAGCTAGATCACCCAAAGTGATATCTCTATTTCCTTCCCCAATGAAAAGTTTATGGAAGTACTGCTCCCATCTAGTCTTTATATCCTTTTGAGTAACAAGCACATGACCTTTCTTGTCCTTAATGCATCTAACTTGAGAAAGGTCTTTGGTTTTTCTTTCTCTTACTTTGGCCAACCTGAATATATCCTTCTGTCCCTCCTTAGAGTCGAGATTTTTATACAAAACTTCATAAGTTTTTGACTTAGCTTCGCTTACAGCCTTCTTTGCTTCCTTCTTCGCTATTTTGTAGTTTGTGACAGTTTCCTCTGTTTCTTCCTTAGACATAGCTTTAAAGCAAGTTCTTTTTATTTTTAGCTTCTCTTGCACCCCTTCACTCCACCACCAAGCCTCCTTTTGACATGAAGCTCCTCCCTTTGACTCGCCTAGCATCTCTTTGGCTACCTTTCGGATACAAGATGCTACTGCCTCCCACATCTTTTGCACTACCGCTACAATCCCAAGATAGGTCTTCTAAAACCTTCTTGCTGAAGCTCACTTGCTTCAGCGGAAGATTCCACCATCTAGTTCTAGTTATCTTAGAAACCCTCCTTTTCTTTACTAACGCTTTCATTTGTACATCCAAGACTAACAAACGATGTTGGGTTGTCAAACTCTCTCCTGGGATTACTTTGCAGTCTTTACAACACAACTGATCTCTTCTCCTCAACACAAAGTAATCTATCTGTGTTCTAGTTGGCCCACTCTTATAAGTAATTAAATGTTCCTCCCTCTTCTTGAAGAGAGTGTTTTCTATGAGAAGATCATATGCCGTTGCAAAATCCAAGATGGCTTTTCCCTCTTCATTTCTATCCTCAAAACCATGTCCTCCATGAACACTAGCATACCCTGAAGCATCTTTTCCCACATGTCCATTTAGATCTCCACCGATGTAAATCATCTCTCTTTGTGGGATTTCTTGTAAACTCTTATCCAAATCCTCCCAAAAAGCTTGTTTAGTCCTTTCATCTAAACCAATTTGCGGTGCATAAACTGAGATGATATTCAGAATTTCTTCCTCAAGCATTAATTTTAGCAAAATAATTCAATCCCCGAATCTTTTCACCTCAACCACACAATCCTTCAAATCCTTATGAACAACCACTCCAACACCGTTTCTACCCTTATCTTTACCTGAATAACAAAGTTTAAAGCATGTCTTCTCAATCTCCCCTGCTTTCTCTCCAACCCATTTAGTCTCTTGAAGACATAGTATATGAATCTTCCTTCTTTCCTTCGTATCCACTATCTCATCAACTTTCTAGTTAAAGTGCCAATATTTCAACTACCAATTCGCAACCTCCGTTGTAATCTCTTTTGGACTAACTTCTTTACTCGTATACGTTCATTATGCGAGAATCCTTGTAAATTTTGGACTGCATCCGGACAGTGATGCTGCGGAACTAGCTTAATTACCCGCATGCGTTCCTCATGCGAGAACCCTTGCAAATTTTGAACTACATCCAGGCTGCGATGTAGCGGCCCTTGCCAATTTTTCATTGCATTCGGGCGATGCAAAGCGTCGCAAGTAGGGAACACCCCAACAAAATCTGTATGTTTGCTTAAATCCATATTGAAAAGATCCGACTGTCATGAGACAACTTCTTAAATAGTATTTTTTTGAAAAAAAGTACTATTTAGGAAGTTGTCTCTGATTGTTTTACGCTGTCTGTCGGCTACCTAACACAACCCTCGTCATTTATCCGGGCTTGGGACCGACCATGGCTGAGTTAAAGGGTTACAAATATAAATGTAAATATAATAACTCTAACAACCTCCTTCATATCTGTAACATCTCAACCCCAAAAATAATCCCACATCTAAAACTCACGAAGTGTGGATCTGTTATAAGTGGTGGGGACGACTACCTGACAAATTGAGCTTAAGTATTTTAGGTGGTTGTCAATGGGTCCATTTAGACATAAACCCAACAAGTCTTCAAGGTCAGTTTTCCTCGATAACAGACTCTAGATCTAAACACGAGACATTACAATTGGTATCAGAACCAATTTCCCTCCGATAGTGGAAATGGTTACCTGAGAAATGGAGCTACTCCTACAAAGAAATATGAGGAGATGCTACCCAGAGCGTGCAACCTCCACTGTCAGTGGGAATAAAGTGATAGGCCATGTCGCAATAAGAACATTGCAAAATATAAGGAGGGAAAGGGATGTAACACCCAAACCCCAAAGATGTCCCATATCTAGAACTCATGAAGCATATATATGTGTTATGAGTGGTGGGGACTACACTTGACAAGGTGGTTGTCAATGGGTTCACTCGGGACCAAACCCAACAAGTTGTCAGTGCCAGTTTTACTCGATAACGGACTGGGGACCTAAGTTTAGGATGCTACAATATCACCACTATGATTTTTTTTTTTGACGCTCAAAAGTGGGGGATGCACTCGGCGGTGCTCGCCCCTCATTTATTAAAAAGGAAGAGAAAACTTACAGCGGGCATGCGAAACGAGAATAAAAACTATTGCTCTCATTCTAGTGTTTGGAGCAATATTTGCATTTAATTCATTGAGATTTGTTGTCATCATAACTTTGTCATTTGAACTCCATTTTTAGCACATAATATGTAATTTTGAAGCTTGTTCTATGCTCTTTTTTGCATATTTATTGAACATATCAAAGCTTCATTAATTTGAAATATTATTTGAGGACTCCTTTGATCTATGCAAGCTTAAAATTGACATGTTTGTGCAATTATATTTGAGGAAATTTGATTTATTTTGCAGGGGTTATATCGAGAAGAATTGATTAAGTTATTTCCCTGATATTCATAAGTTAAAAATTATTCTTTATGAAATTAATCGTTGCATGAAGCTTGGAGAATAAACTGATTCCTGATCATTCTAAGCCTGGAGTGAATTAAATCCATTTTTTATCCTGCAGTTGGATTTTCATTTTGGAGTTAACTAATCATTTTATTATGAATTAAATATAGGCAATTTTTTTTGACACTCAAAAGAGGGGGAGACACTCAAAGGTGTTCACCCCAATTTATTAAGAATGAAAAGATAAAATACTTACAGCGGGGAGCGGTGATTACAACAAAGGTCAAGGTAGATGGTAAGAGAGGATACCATCCACCTCCCATAAAGGAGAAAAAGATAAAACGTTACATGGATAACCAGTCCGTACAAAAGTTATTTGCAGAAATACAAATGTTTTCCTTATAAAAACGCTGGCCCGCAAAGATCAAGTTGTTTCTTCCCAGCCAAATACTCCAGATACGCGCAATTGGGACAATTTTTTCCGCCCTTGGGCGAGCAGAGGCAGCGGCAAGGCTCTCCCAGAAGGTATCCATGGAGGAGCAATTTACCCAAACCACGTCATCCCATATGGTCTGCACGAAGGGACAATGCAGGAAAAGGTGGCCGGATGTCTCGACGTCGAGGCCACAAAGACCACATAATGAAGAGATATTTGGGAAGATGGAGGCGCAGCGATCACGGGTAAGCAATCTTCCACGTCTAAGAATCCAAAGGAAGACGCCAATCCTTTCCGGAATCTTGAGATCCCAAATGAATTTGCAGTGGCGAAGAAGAGATGCATCTGCATTCAATACAGGGGGGAGAATAGAGAGATATTACACATCATTTTTAGACATTTAAATATAGGCAAAAATTACACATCATTTTCTTTCTTTCTTTCTTTGTTATTCATTTGCTTATTTGCTCTGCATCTTTTTATCTTAGCTTTATTTCTTTGACATTTAAATTTATTATTACAAATGATTAATTATTTAAATTAATTTGAAACACCGCAACTAAAAATCACTGTTTCATGAGTTTGACCTTGGTATACTTACCAAGTAAAAATACTCCACAATATTCAAAATTTATGGTTTTTGTTGATTTATTTTCTACCTCATATACTAATACTCTACTATTAAAAAAAGGTAGATTTTGATTCATCAATGGGGTATTGATTTTACGGCCCCCTTCCCTAACAATAATGGATATGCGCACATATTGTTAGCAGTCGACTATTTGTCAAGATGGATGAATGCTATCCCAAACCAAACTGCAGACAACAAGACTGTCTGTAAGTTTGTGAAAGATCACATCATTTAAAAGTTTAGAGTTCTTAAGGTTATTATTTCAAATGGGATATCCACTTTGTGAATCAAGATATGAAGAGTTTGACTAAGGGCTATGGGATTGATCATCGAGTTATTAGTCCTACCACCCACAGTCGTACAACATAGAAAATTTACGAAATAAGAAAGTAAAAAATATACTTCATAAGTTAGTTTGTTCTGATAGGAAGAATTTGTCCCAGTTATTGTACCAAGTTGTATTAGCTTACAGGTTGGTCTACAAGATGTCGCTTGGTACTTCCCCGTTTGGGCCATTTCATATGATCTACGACAAGTCATCCCATTTGCCCGTTGAATTAGTGCACATATCTAAATGGGTAATAAAGAAGATAAATTGGAATAGTCACCAAGGAAAGCAAAGTCGAGACTTATATCTGAATGAGTTCATAGAGATCAGAAACAAAACATATGATAACAACGTGGTTTACAAGGATAAGGTTAAGAAATGACATGATCATCAAATCAGGTGCAAGAACTTTGTCCCCGGATAAAAGATATGGTTGTTCAATACTAAGTTGAAGATCTTTCATGGTAAACTGAAGTCAAAATGGATGAGTCCTTACATAGTGAGAGAAGTGCACAATAATGGGAGTGTAGAGATATTTGAACTCACAGATGGTGCATGCTCTTCTTAGTGAATGCACAATTGCTCAAGCACTTTATTGAATCAAGTGATTAATTAGTCCATATTGAGGTCATTTCTTTCATACGAAGTAACGATTTTGGTGTCATTTCAAACCACTCAACATGAAGTACAACAACAGAAGAGACTCAGATTTTAGCAGATCCTGCAACACTAAATATTCAACCTTCCTTGTTTCCTCCAACTCTAACTCTAACTCCATGTTTCGTAATTCTTTCTGTTTCTCCTATGTCTATCGACCTCTTCTTTTTAATGTTCTTTCTTTGTACTTAGGCTATCTAAAGCCTAAGTAGGGGGGAGGGTTGTTCTGTATATCCCTTTCATTTCTTCATTTCCATTTTATACCCTTGTCTTCCATACTCTCTTTCTACATAGGCTATTTAAAGCCTAAATGTAAGGGGGAGCATCCATTTCAAATCTCGTGCAATTTTCTTCATTATACTTAGTACAAGCTATGTTCTTCATTTCACTTTGTGCCATGATGACATAACACAATCTAAGTATAGAGTATGTATTACATATATACTGTATTTATAACTCTTAGATTTGATGTTTTGATATTACATAATGGTCTAAGGGTATGAGAATTCGAAGCTTATGTGCAAATTTGTTTTGTAAAATATTTTAGTAACTACGTGCCTCATTTTGTAAAAATATTTGCAAATGGTTGTAAACGAGGTACAATTTGCTCAGAAAATTATTTTGTAAAATATTTTGTATATACTTAAAGAAATGCTTCGACATTGTTTGAAAAATTGATTTAAAAAAATAAAATGAAAGTCTCACTAATAACACTAACTAAACAATGGTTTTATCCCTCACACCTTCATGTCACACAAGACTTGTACATGTATACTTGATTTAGAGTGATACTTAACTCAAAGTTTGTCCATTCTTTTTAATTAGGGTCTTAAGACTTAATAACTTAAACTCCCTAGTTTTACATATATACATGCTATACTGCATGTAGAATCTCCGTGCTTAAAAGAATATGACCATCACAATACATGCACAATTGCATAAGCTTTGGGATGAGTTGATGTTTTATCTGAGGAACTAGGACGAGAGGTTTATGTTATGACATGATTTTATGATGCTTGAGGATGTGATAAGATTGAGAATTACTTTATGAAACCCAAGTGTCAACACATTAGCCAGTATGAGAACAAGGTTATGATACTATCTTGATGAAAACCTTGGTGCCAATGTGAGTAAAACTAATAAAATTGTTGAATGCACCAACTAGGCAAAAGCAGTGAAGCTAGTCAACAACAACTACAAAGCCTTTTCTCACAATTAAGTAGGGTTGGCTACATGGATTCTTTGCCTCCATTTAGATCTATCATGAGTCAATCTTGGGTATATCCAAAAAACTAAGATCCCTTCATATAGTCTCATTCCAATACTTCTTGGGTCATCCTCGCCTTTACTGGATCAACATCCCGAAACTCACATCTCCTAATAGGTGCATCAACTGACCTCCTTTGCAAATGATCAAACAATCTTAAACGGTTTTCTCGCATCTTATCCTCGATCGGAGCTACACCAACTTTTTTTCTGATTGCAACATTCATAATCCGATCTTTACGTGTGTGTCCACACATCTACCTTAGCATTTTTATTTTTGCTAATGTCATTCTCTGCACATGTCTATGGTTCACATGCTAACATTCAGATCCATAGAGTATAGCTGGTCTTACGATTGCTTTGTAGAACTTTCGTTTGATTTTTAAAGAAATTTTCTTATCACAAAGAACAACAGAGTCTCCTCTCAACTTTAGCCAGCCTGCATTTATTCTATTAGTAACAACTCCATCAATTTCCCCATCATGTTGCAAAATAGATCCCAGGTATCTAAAATAATCTCTCTTTCAAATGTTATCGTCACCAATCTTCACCTCGATTCCTTCATCATTGCTTCCATCAAAAGCGCACTTCATATATTCAGTCTTAGCCCTATTTATACAAAATTCTTTAATCTCCGATGCATGTCTTCAGACCTCAAGCTTATCATTTACTCCATTTCTAGTCTCATCAATCAACACAATATTATCAACAAATAACATACACCAAGATATCTCATCCTGAATGTGACTTGTCAACTCGTCCATAATCAAAGTAAAAAGAAACAGACTCAAAGTTGAAACTTGATGTAAACCAATATTGACGTCAAAATAATCACTCTTCCCAGACTGGATACTTACACAAGATAAATCCCTATCATACATATCCTTTATGAGGTTAATGTATAGGACATGTACTAGTCTCTTCTCCAAATCTCTCCGCAATATCTCACGTGGGACATAATCATAAGCCTTCTTCAAATAAATAAAAATCACATGTAGATTCTTCCTTTTAACTCTATAAATCTCCATTGTTCTCAACAAATGGATGACTTCAATAATTGAGCGACCTGCCATGAATCTGAATTGATTTTCTTTTACTTTGGAAACTTGCCTCAACCTTCTTTCAATTACACGTTCCCAAATTTTCATAGTGCGGCTCATCAGCTTCATACCTCTGTAATTGGAACAATTTTGAATGTCCCCTTTGTTTTATAAAGAGGTACCACGATACAATTTTGTAGTGGAGCTAGCCAAATGTACAAAAAAACAACAAAAGTGAAAAGCTCAAATATTCCAAGAAAATACAAAAGAGCTTGTATTACCGACAAGAGCTCCAAACCTTTTCAACGTATCCATTTGAACCAAAGCTACTAGGCTACATGAGTCACATGCATGATAAAAGGGCTCTGCATCATAAGCGATACAAGTCTAGGTGTAGAAAGTATACTAGATACTTCAAAAGAGACACACTTCAGTATGCTCCATAAAAACAAGTGTAGACGACTCAGAATTCTCGACGAACACAATGATTAACACTCAAAATTCAAGTACGTGTTTAATAAGACACTCGAGTGATCCTTGTTCCTGTGAGAGGTGAAACGCAATGATACAATCCTACAATCTTCTATACTTGACCATTCTATCTTATACTTAAGTCTAACAACTAAAGAGGTGGAGGAATGATGTGAACTTCATTTGTCCCTTAGATTAAAGAGACTCTAAACTTGTATATGTAAAGAGACGGTTGGGTTCTGAGAATGACTTCTTAAACTAGAATCTCAGGCAAAGCTGAGACTCTACACTTGTATATGTAATCAACACTAAATGCCATACTCACACTTCTATACATATATGTATACAAAGGGTATGATAATTAGGGATGCTGAGTTCCTTTTGAGTGAGACTTGGTTCAACTTAGAGTTCTAGATTTACATGAAACTTGTATTTCACACGCACAATCAAGAATTCAACTTACTTATTCATTATTTATTATTTGAGGACAAGCAATGTTTAAGTATAGGGGGGTGATGAATCATTCATCAACATTAGATTGATTATTTAACCCTCTATCTTAGCCTATTATCAATGTAACCATTAAATAAATATAATCAACATCATATGTCTCTTAAATAAAAGGCTAATTATTGTAAATAAATAAAACATATAACTATTGTATTTATTTATCTATTAATTTTTTATATGTTTTCTTCCATATTTAAAATCCCATAAAAATTAGTGTAATATTGTAAATATACATTACATATAAATTCTTATTCAAAAATACAAACAATAATAAACAAAACAATTAAAATAAGTATTTTGATATTCATAAAATGCTTAGAAAATAATACTATGTATATATAATGTATTTTGATTTTGGATTCTACATGAAAGTTGTAGGTTTGAAAAAAATACACAAATTTCACGTTGAACACCTTTTGATTTGACATCATTTACTATAGGGATATTTACCCAGCAGACCCTGAAATCTTTCGAAATTACCTCTACAACCTTTGAAACATCATAATTCCTCCCACGACCCCGTAATCTTGCTCCGTCTTACCCCACGAACCCTGCCGTTAAATTGACACATCTTGAGTTAACTTCATTGAGTTAAAAACGAGTTAATCTAACCAATCCGTGATCGGACGGCTAGAATCAACCAAAAGCCTCTTCCATCTCTCCTCCCTCATCGAGGGCATTTTCCTGGCCGGAGGAGGTGTGCATGAGGGGGCGTGGCACTTCGGCTCGACCTGAGCTGGGGCTGGGCTGGAGGAAGTTCATGGAAGGGAGGAGGTTGGCGACGGCCTGGAGGGAGGTGGGGGGCTTCGAGAAGGAGAGGCGGACGGGTGGGTGGGGGAGGGGGGGACTTCGAGCGGCTGCCGGAGGGGGGGGGGGAGAATCAAGCCCGGAAGGCAGGGGCGCTTCGAGTGGGGGGGAGGGCTTCAAGCGGCCGCCGGGAGGGGGGCTCGAGCGGCAGGGGGAAAGGGCGCTTCGAGCGGCAGGGGGAAAGGGCACTTCGAGCGGCGGGGGGGGGGGGGGTGTCTTCGAGCACTGGGGGAAGGGGGGTTGGGTTTCGAGCACTGGGAGCTTCAAGTGGACCGCGCGCCGGGAGTGGGGCTCCAGCGGCAGGGGGCAAGGGCGCTTCGAGCGGCAGGGGGGTTACTTCGAGCGCTGGGGGCTTCAAGCGGACCGCCGGAAGGGGGGGCTCGAGCGGCAGGGGCAAGGGTGCTTCGAGCGGCGGGTCGAGCGCTGGGAGTACGGGGGAGCTTTGAGCGGCCGCCGGGAGGGGAGGAGATTCAAGCATTGGGGGTGCGGGGGGGGGGGGGTGGGCTTTCGAGCGGTGGAGGTATGGGGAGCTTCGAGCGGCCGCCGGGAGGAGGGCCAGGAGGTGTTGGGTGGTGGGGAAAGGAGGCGGCGGGAGGAGGTGGTGCCGAGGGTGAGGGCAGAGTCGGGAACGAGGAGGAGGAGGAGGCGGAGGTCGGGGAGGAGGGCCATGGAGGGAGGAGGTGTTGGGTGGTGGGGAAAAGGAGGAGGGTAGAGGGAGTGGCAGTTAAGGTAAATTCGACAAATAAAATAGGCATAAGATAAAAGAATTTAACGGAATCTGGTTAGTTTTAATGGGTAAATGGATGGGGGTTAACCACAGGGTTTATTGGGTAAGGGTTAGCAAGATTACGGGGTCGTGGGAGGAATTACGATGTTTCAAAGGTCGTAGAGGTAATTTCGAAAGATTTGAGGGTCTGCTGGGTAAATATCCCTTTACTATATTATTTTGATTTGTCATTTTTTTTGATTTTTGGATTTTTCTGATTGGGCCACGTGGCCTCTTCTGGGCTAGTCATGTGGCCGTCCCTTTGTTAAGGCCCACTTCTCTCTCAGCAGTTTGATCTCTTGATCAAACAGTCCCAGTTCCCTCATATGTGCTCTTCTCTGAAATGTCTGATCATCTGATCATGCGCTCCCCAGCCAACCACTCCTGCTTCTATCAGGACTGTTGGATCGCTTGATCCAACGACTCTTATGCGTATTCAACCTCCAGTAATGGACTCCCAAGGCATCACACCTCTTCGTTGGAGTAACTCCTCACATTTTCCCTCACCTCTCCACGCATCTTTACACCCTAATTATGGTACCAATTGACAACTCATGCGATCTTATTCTTCTCCAACCATCAATCCCTAGCCCTCTACATCAACTCCGATAGCTATCGGTGGTTGAAACCTCCTCCTCCAACTGTTTGCAACCACAAACCAACTGATGCATGGCGGTTAATCCCTATCTGCCTTTACATGAGTGTTCCTCCTAGCTTTTCCCTCCTTCACGTGACATAGAGTTAGAGCGAAATGAAGCGACGACGGAGGCTAAGCTTCGATGAGATCCACGGTTGTTGGACCGTATCGCGACCACTCTCCAGGTGCTGTTCAAGCTTTGCACCCTAACCGTATGCATCGAGCGAAGACCAGGAGCTTCTAAAACTCCATCCCAGGCCTCCGTTTATCCTCGAGTTTCTTCTTCGTCCTCCAGGTGATTCCCCTTGTTTCCTCCTTTGTTTTTTATCCGAATTTATTCAATCAACACACATACCTTCACACTCAATTAACCAGTTATACATCATCACCACACCATCCCAATCTTTGCGTAATTCTTTGATTCCATTTACTCCTTCTCTAGAACCCTTACCAATACGTCCCGTTCTTCTTCCTGCAAGGAAGAAGACCCACTAGGGCTTCACCTCCATCCGAACACCCTTTGATAACCTTCCATTCCACTCCAGACACCCTTCTATTTGCTTCGGCTATGTGTTAACACCTGCAGGTCGAGGGTTCCTTCATTGGTCAGAGTTTGGAGTCCATCTCTGATCTCGAGTTTCCTCTCCGATGAAACTTCATCGACCAACCTCCTCATTCATCATAGAACCTTCATCACTTCACCATCGCCTTCTCCAGTCATCCATTAAGGTGCTCCGACCTTCACCAAGACATCAGGATGAGGGAACAATAGCATACATCCCTCCTGAGCTCCGCATGTGCACCACTGCATAAGGAGGAGCATGTTTCAGAGGAGATGTACATGTGTCGTTGATTTCTTTGATCAAACATACTAGATCAACACCAAGCCTCATCCTCGACCCTAGAGACTTGGTGAACTTGATGTTGCTTCAAAGCTACAGACACACCCCATGTGGCTCGCAGCCTGAGTCGCCCTCCGAGCCTTGCGTCGATACAGGCCCGTATGCGTCCAAGCACTTAACGCTTGGGAATTTTATAGCAGAGCCCTGCCAGGTCTTCATATTTACACATCTCTTCTCGTGCGTTGTATATTTGCATATAAGCCCCTTGAGGCTTTCTTTTATTATATTTTAATCCAGCTTGGACCCATTTGTGATGTTTTCTGTATTTTTAATTATATTTTTATTGCTAAAAATCCCCTGTATTGTTCTATTAATAACTTTAACATCATTAATCTAAATTAACTGATTTTAATTTTGTTTAAAAGAGCTGTTAATTTTCTTCATTACGATATGATTTATTCTCTGATATGACTCGTACATTTTAATTTAATAATCAAAGAAGTTCATTACTTGTTACATCTTGATTTAATTGTTATAAATTCATCTTAACTCCAAATTGAGAAATTAATTAGGTCCTGGAATCCTTATTGCATTTGGATTGTAATTAGGTGATTTCTTCATTGATTCTAAATCATTTATCTCCTGATTATTTGTTACTTGATCATTAAGTGAAATATGTGTCTCATTAGCTAAGTTTATTGAATGAAAAAAATAGAATTGGAGTGTTTAATGTAGTAGTAATTAGATTTTATACTTAGGACTCAATTTAGCAATTTTCTTGTATTAGTGTGTAATTGTATTGTATCTATTTAATGTATTTATGTCGCATATCATTTATATCTTATCGCATCATTTATCTTGCATTTAAAAAGCTAAAAATATCATGCATGCATTTAGATTTACCTAAATATCACACTAAGACATTTACCCTAATCTTACTTTAGCTAGCCCAATAGCTAGTATTTTTGAGCTATTATTTTTGTGCTCGACCCTCGACTCATCCAAGTATAAATTTACACTACACTCTCTTAACGGAGATACTTTTAACATGGTTCTGTCGATTCTCTTATCGCATGTGCTCCTACTTGACATAATTACAATAACGATTTAGCACCTTATCACTAGTCTAATACTAATGATAGATTGTTTGGGTATTTTCTTTTACATTTGAGTGTATAGATGATTACCAAATTACTTCTTATTTATTACACCATCTTATTTTTACGAAACAAGTACATTATCAGCGGTTGCTTGGTGAGCATTTATCTTTGCATTAATCACTTGTTGGATACTAGTAGTTTCTCGAATTTTGACATTGTTCATTGTTTGAACAAATGGCTAATAATCATTTGTGTAAGTGGGCATTTACCTTTGAGTTTGACTAATTAGTGGATTGCCATTGGTTGCTTGGTTTTGGCATTGCTAATTTATTCAAGTAATTGGTCGCCTATGAGTTGCTGATGTAGGTAGTTGCCTTTTCAAGCTTGTCTAGTGCTCTATCTCAGGGTTCATTTGGTGCATGAGTATTTGTCTTGTGGCATTTCAGTGGTTGCTTGGGGTTGGCATTGCCCCTTTATTTGATAAATCGATCCTAGAAACAACAACTATAGAGGGGCACGACCTTGGTGTTTAAGCAACTGGTCGATTACCAGTGGTTGTTTGGATTTTTTTGGCTTATCTGATGCTTGAGGACATTGTGCTTTTGAGTAATGGTAACTTTGATCGCCATTTAGATTTTAAGCATTTCCTTATATCGATGGGCATTCATTTTGAGCTCAATCTTCTTTTGAGCAACCTGCTTATTATCGATGCTGAGCAGGTATAAAGTTTTTGAGTGGTGATGCTCTTTTTGAGAAGCTGTAAAGCAATCTATCGATTTCCCACGGTTGCCCGGAGAAGGAGTTTCCTACATAATGGGCTTCAATACGAGCTTTGCAATTATGATTTCCTTTCTAGTGTTTCTGTAGAGATAGTTCGTAGTTTTATTATCTCTTTATGTAGCTTGTCGTTATTTCTTTATTTTCTATAGACCTCTATGTAATTTACCCTTACAGTCTCTCCCTATATAAGAGAGCCTAGGGTTTTCTGAATAAACATCGAAGTCTCTTTTCCCAACATGGTATCAGAGCCACCCTAGGGCTCTCCACCCACCGCCTCCCTCTCCCCACCCGCCGCCCCTATCTCTCTCTCCTCTCCTCGGCGCAAGCGCCGCCGCCTCTCTTTCTCTCCATCGCCTAGCGCCCCCCCCCGCGCCTAGGCTCAGCCCCCGCTAGTGCTCCCAGCGGCATCCAGCGCTCTGCTAGCGCCACCAGCGGCATCCAGCGGCCACTCCTAGCGCCGCCAGTCGTCGCCTGCAGCCCCATACTGTCGCTGTAGGCATCCCGCCAGCCGCCGCCAGTCGCTGGTAGCCGCCTCCAGTCCCAGCCAGTCGCACAACCATTTAGGCGACCCCAGGCGGCACCCAACAAGCCGGTTCAAGGGCTGTAAGCCTTCTCTAAGGCGTTCCCTAGTTCTCTCTTCGATTGATATATGGGTTTGAGTGCGTAACGTCTACATACACACTCAAATCCAATGCAATTGGTGTAGACATTTATCACAGTGTCTAGATATCCTTGTTCTTCTCCAAGCAACAACATGTCAGAATCCAAAGCCGATATGCCCTCCACAGGCGCATTCAAAGGTCCTGCGCCAATAGTAAAGATGGACGGGTCTAACTATGAGCTCTGGACGATGCAGTTCATGAGCCTCATGAAGTCTAATGGTAAGAAATACATTCTTACCGAGGATGAGCCTGCGGAGAAGACAAGGATCTATGCCTCATGGGAGGCTAACGACGCCTACGCAAAGGTCTGGTTGTCCGGTACATTGACGATGGAGATTGCTAACGACGTCCTCCATCAGCCCACGACCAAGGCAATGTGGGACATTCTTGCCGCTACTTATTCGCAAGTGAGAAATGAGACCAAGATGTTGCAGCTTCAGCATGACATTTTCACAATGAAGCAGAGCGGCAGACCTCTCCATTCCCTGTACACATCCCTAAGAGGGATGTTTGAGAAGTTATACAGTACCATTCCTCTCACTGCTACTCCTAAACAGCAGAAGACGTTTCGGAATGCCACCATGGTGGGTGTTCTTCTTGCGGCTCTAGATCCTGAGTACGATGCCGCCCGGTCCCAGATCCTAGTAGATGCAGTTATTCCTCCAGTGGAGGATGTTTACAGAAGGCTCAGTCGCATTCCAGTTTCCTTCAGCTCTTCTACTCCACCCCCATCTGCGATGGCAGTCTCGCGTGGGAGAGGTGGACCGCTTTTTGGTCGTGGTCATGGACGTGGTCGTGGACCCCAGGGAAGGGGCGGTCGCTTCAGTCAGACATGCTCCTATTGTCATCGCACAGGACACTCCGAGGACACATGCTATTCTAAGCACGGATTTCCTGCATCAGCACGTGTTGCAGAGCACTCTCAGTCTCCATTACCGTCTACTGCAGATACTCGATTTGACGAACTTGTGGCTCGCCTCCGAGATATTATGCCACATTCACCTGGTGATTCGTCTGGTGGTCCTTCAGATATAGCAGCTACAACCTCTGCCAGTTGCAGCCACTGCTAGTACCTCAGGTAGATCTATTGCATTCACATCATCTCATAATATATCTAACTGGGTTATAGATTCCGGAGCCACACGTCATCTCTGCCGAGATAGAGAGAGATTACAGGCCTACAGGGATATTCCTCCCGACCGTTCAGTACATATAGCAGATGGTACCCACTCGCCCCTTGTTGGACAGGGGGAGGTCTTCCTATCCTCCACCATGCAGCTACAGAACGTCCTACATGCTCCTGAGTTCTCAATGAACTTGTTATCTATTAGTCAGATTACGAAGGATTTGCATTGTCGTGCTATATTTGACCCGTCTTCTCTCATTTTTCAGGACATAATCACGGGCAAGGTGATTGGCTGTGGCTCTGAGCAGAATGGCTTATATCGACTGGTTCGGGATTCCTATGCTGGCGTCTCATCTCATTCTGCCGAACCCGTCTCTCCGTACATCTGGCATCTCCGGTTTGGTCACCTTCCGCTCCAGAAAATGTGCCATCTCCTACCTCAGATTCCTCCTAGTTCGTCTTTCCGCTGTGAGTCATGTCAGTTGGGAAAGCATCATAGGTCGAGCTTTCCAAGTCGTCCGAGTCGGAGCAGTCGCTCCCCATTCGAGTTGTTACATATAGATATATGGTGTCCGAGTCGTGTTCCCGATCATCAGGGGCACCGATTTTATCTTATGGTAGTGGATGATTTTTCTCGTGTGTCATGGGTCTTTCTTTTGAAGAATAAATCTGAAGCAGGAGATGTGATCAAAAATTTAATTAATGAAATGCACAGTGTTTTCTCTTCATCAGTCAATATGTTCGGACGGATAATGCCCTAGAATTTTGTACTCGCTCACTTTATCAATTTCTGTCATCAAAGGGTATCATTCACCAAACCACTTGTGCCTATACATCACAGCAAAATGGTGTGGCGGAAAGGAAGCATCGCCATCTCTTGGACATTACTCGGACCCTGTTGATTCAGAGTTGTGCTCCTATTTCTTTTTGGGGGGACGCTGTTCTTACTGCATGCTATCTGGTCAATCGAATGCCGTCCTCAGTTCTTGGTGAGAAGATACCTATCTCTCTTATTTTTCCAGACAAGGAGTTATTCCCACTGACTCCACGTGTTTTTGGTACTGTCGCTTTTGTTCATCGTCTATCTCCCGGACTTGACAAACTCTCTCCTAGAGCAGTCAAATGCGTCTTTGTTGGTTATTCCGGGACTCAGAAGGGTTACCGATGCTATGATCCTACGATTAAGAGGTACTTTGTGAGTGCTGATGTCACTTTCTTTGAGTCTGTCATGTATTTCTCTCCTGCAGGTGACAGACTGGTACCATCCACTACCACTGATGATGTCTATGTTCCTCCACCACCTACATGGAGTTTACCTGAGTCTTCCCCTGTGCCTGACCCAATGCCAGCACCTCCACCTCCTCCACCCATTCCACGGCCTATCGTGTCACCCCTACCTAAATTCTATACACGTCGGTTAGGTCCTGCTCAGACTATCAATCAGCCGCTCATCACGCCTCAGGTATGTTCAGATGGCACTACTATCGACGGGTCAGGTTTGGCACATGTGCAGGATTCTTCAGTACAGGACGATGCTAGCCCCTCCAGTACAGATGATGATGATCTTGATGTTCCGATTGCTATTCGGAAGCCGAGGCGGCACTGTGCCTCTTACCCATTTGCTTCACAGGTTTCCTTTCACCGTCTCACTGGTGATTTTCAGAGATTTGCCACAGCCTTGTCTTCAGTGGAGATACCACGGACCTACCAGGAAGCTTTGAAGAATGAGTGCTGGAGATTAGCTATGGAAGAGGAGATGAGGGCCTTGCAGTCCCGTGGCACTTGGTCCCGGTACCTCCTGATGCATCCATTGTGAGCTGTAAGTGGGTATTTACAGTTAAATATCATGCAGATGGCACGTTGGATAGGTACAAGGCATGCTTGGTAGCCCGTGGGTTTACACAAACCTATGGGGTGGATTACATGGATACGTTCTCTCCAGTAGCGAGACACTTTACGCTTCGTATTCTCTTATCTGTAGCTGTGGTCCGTGACTGGAGTATATCTCAACCAGATGTCAAGAATGCCTTCTTGTACGGGGACTTACAGGAGGAAGTCTACATGCAGCAGCCACCTGGGTTTACTGCTGAGGGGGAGAAGCACATGGTCTGTAGACTTCACAAGGCGATATATGGCCTCAAACAGAGTCCGAGAGCATGGTTCCAGAAGCAGTCCAACCTAATTGAGGAACATGGATTCAAGAGGTCAAATGCCGATCACTCGTTGTTTGTCCAGAAGTCATCGGCAGGTACGGTTGTCATTATGGTCTATGTGGATGATATTCTTGTCACAGGAGATGATGCTGAGGGCATAGAAAGGGCGAAGGCATTCCTAGGTTGTCAGTTTGTAACAAAGGATCTTGGGACCCTAAGATATTTTCTGGGGTTGGAATTTGCAAGGAATGCCCAGGGCTTGGTGATGACCCAACGGAAGTACATTACAGACTTCCTGATTGAGACTGGCATGGATGGATGCAAACCATCAAGTATTCCCATGGACCCTAGCATGAAGTTGTATGATGATGATACAAATGAAGTAGATAGGAGGAGATATAGAGAAATGGTGGGAAAACTCCTCTACATTACCATAACTCGCCCAGACATTCAATTTGCAGTTAGCAGGGTGAGTCAGTTTATGGAGCAACCAAGACAGGTTCACATGGATGCTATACACATGATACTGAGGTATCTGAAGTCTTCTCCAGGGTCAGGGCTGCTATTCAGAAAGGGCACGGACTTATCAGTCTCAGCGTGTGCATATGCAGATTATGCAGGATGTCCTAAGGACCGAAAATCAACCTCAGGGTTTGCAGTGTTTGTTGGAGGCTCTTTGGTTTCTTGGAAAAGCAAGAAACAAACTGTTGTGGCAAGGTCCAGTGCCGAATCCGAATATAGGGCCATGGCTCAAGCCAGCACGGAAATGATGTGGGTTCGTTCAGTACTAGAAGATCTACATGTAGCTGTACCCCTACCTATGAAGCTTCAGTGTGACAACCAGGCAACATTGTTCATTGCCAACAATCCAGCTTTCCACGAAAGGACCAAGCATATTGAAGTTGACTGCCATTATACTAGGGACTTGATCCAGAGAGGATTGATATCTACTGCACATGTGAGCTCATGAGATAACAATGATCCTCCTTGAGGGGGAGTGTAGAGATAGTTCGTAGTTTTATTATCTCTTTATGTAGCTTGCCGTTATTTCTTTATTTTCTATAGACCTCTATGTAATTTACCCTCACGGTCTCTCCCTATATAAGAAAGCCTAGGGTTTTCTGAATAAACATTGAAGTCTCTTTTCCCAACAGTTTCATGCTCTTATCCTTTTGCTTGGAAAGGGAAAAAGGCTCTTATTATCGGGCACTCTTGTAAAAGAGTGATCGATCACAACACCACACAAGAAAAAAATCCCTCTATAGATTTAATTGATTACTCTTTTGCACCAGTTAGGAGATGCGAGTGTTGGGATGTTGATCTGGCTAAGAGAGGGCGAGGATGACCCAAGAAGTGTTGGAAAGAGACTATACGAAGGGATCTTAGTTTTTTGGATATAAGCCCGATATTGACCCAAGATAGATCTGAATGGAGGCGAAGAATCCATGTAGTTGACCCTACTTAATTGTGAGAAAAGGCTTTGTTGTTATTGTTGTTGTACTCTTTTGGATTGGTCGATCAAACATCGACAATATAGAATCTAGGGGCCTCCATGATGGCATGCTTGATCCCATTGAATGATCTCCATGAATGTCCCCACTAGCTCACACATCTCCATGGGGCTTTTCCATTTTGCGAGCCAAGTAATCACGAAACAACCACGTCTCAAGATTTACGATGTTCACCATTAACTAGGATATGTCATTGATGACAACTGTGGATTTCTCTCTATATGGTGATATAATAATAGCACAAAAGATGAGAAATATCCCTAACCCTAATGGGGTTTATATAGCACCCCCTGTGTAGATGGATTCCTTAAGATGACACTGACAGTTCCACTAATCCTAATACAAATAGGACCCAAAAACATCACACAACAACCTCTACAGATAATTTTAGTGAACATATGGGTTAGGATTCAAGGTAGAAGCAAATTCACATGAGGGGTACCTGTGGAATCTTATTCCACGGGACCCCCAGGCGAATATATATTTTCTTAAGTACCGCAAGGAAGCCGTGACTTGAGGTCACGGCTTCCATAGTAGGAAGTCGTCACTTGAAGTCACGGCTCCCACTGAAGGAAGCCGTGAGGCTTTCTTTGCTTCCAGGACAGACAAGCCCCACCCATGGTGGTGGGACTGCATAGAGAGGCTAACAAAAAACATAAGAAATATACATTGATCCAAAGAAGAGAATCACAAAACATAAGAAAAGCTCTTCATTTAATATACATAAAATGACATAGACTCATAACATAAGAAGGTTTTCATTCAATATACATTCAATATACATTGTGATACAAATAAGAAGGTCTTCTCTACGTTACAAATACATCACACACATTTCCTTCTACGAAACACTCTAAGTTTAGGTGGTCTTTCATCGGATTCCTGCGGTAGTGCCTTAGGCTGCAGTTGGCTTGAGGGCATGATCTGGCTAGCTTCATCAATCTGTGAAATCATAGATCCATCGAGTACCACCTCATCATCCATATGAAGTACTGAAAGCAGAGAGCATCGTGAAGGGTCGGCGTCAGAAGGACCCCTCTCCTTCACCAGGGCGGCTGGTGTGGATAGGCTACTAGGGGTGCAATGGTCCTGGAAGGGAGTCTGAAAAATATCAACAGTAGATGCTTCAACTTGTCGCCTCCGACCACCTCCAGCTCTTGCTCCTTCGCATCCTCGTCCATGTCCTCGTCCACGACCCCGGTCAATAGGAGTTGGTTCCGCGGAAACCCCTTCTTCTTATCCTTCAGCTTCCTCATCATCATCTTCCCCATCTCTAAATTGTCTCTCGATTGCTTCCAGTATTCGCCGCTCAGAATCAACCACCAAAAATGCCACACGTTCTGGGTCATCCCTTGCTAGATGAATGTCTCCAAATCTCGATACCTACAAAATGAGACATACTCGAGTCATATTCCATCTATGTTGAAAATGAAATGTTAATGTAATTGCTACTTACAACAATGTGCATCATGCACCCGTGTCTAACAATAAATCGTCGGGTGATACGGTTATACCAACTAATGTAGTCATGTCACCCCATCTCCTCCTGGCATTATGGGGACCGTCTCCACAATATAATCCCTCCTGTTCTCCCACATCCCCAAGAAGTTGGCATGGAATTGGATCCAATCAACGTTGATCTTCCCTCACAGATTTATCAAGTGGAGCTTTGGACATATGTTGCACGGCCCTGGGATCCCCTGAACTGTTCCAAACTATCGTAACGCACGATCTGGAGTGTATAACTCAACCAAATAGAAATGAATCAATGGTACTCTTGCAACATAAAGATCCGGTGCTTCCAAGTAGTACAGAGGAAGCATCTGCATCACATCTGCTGTGTAAGGCCTCCAAACAACCTACGAAAATAGAAATAATTTTATTAGAATCATGGATAACACTCTTAGTGTAACAACATGTTAGGTTTACTTTCATACCTGTGACGCTGTCTGAAGGTCAAATGCATCTTGATATGGACGCACCATATGTGTTGGCTCTGTAGTGACATCGAACTGTGCCCGCTAACGACATCCTAAGGGGCTCCCCCCCCAATCGTGCCTCCGGTGTACAGTGGGGGCTATGTGGGGAAAATGTTCCCATGCCCACACCTGTAGTAAGACCAAAGGTCCACAGATCTCTATTGCTTCAGCCTTGGATGCGATGCACAACTGTCTGTAAAGGAAAGACATGCAAGCAGATCCTCAGAAAAACTGTCCACATGCCTCCATGTCTTCGAGCAATGGAAGATAAATCAGCGAAACCTCGTTGCCGGACTTGTCCGGAAAGACAATCCCTCCCAAGAGCTGTAGTATATATGTACATGTGTGCTGCAGAATGATGACAGAAGTACGGAGAAATGCTCAACAAGCCATGTCATGCCGATACGTGCACCATCAATGTTAGGCTTCTCAGGCCTCACTCCAAGAAGCCTCTCGCATAGTCCTGGCCAGCTAGGAGATGTTGTATACTCAATAACAGGATGCCCATCGATCTTCAGTCCAAAAATGTAAGCTACGTCCTGCAAAGTGATCGTCATCTCTCCGGGGCGCATGTGAAAGGTATGAGTCTCTGTGCGCCATCTCTCTACCAATGCAGTAATTAAGTGCCAATCGAGTGAGATGAAGTTTAGTTGCATCACTCCTGCAAAACCCGCAGCATACACATGCTCCACGATCTGTTCATCAATGGGGGCATGTCACAGTATGCCCTCTCTACGTCGACATCTCAACCATCTCGCCACCTAATGGCATTTAAGAAAATAAATACATCAGATAACAAAATGAAACCTAATGATAAAAACTTACAGTATAATTTTTTTAAGCACATACATCTCCCTGCCAAACAGCTCTGGATCTATGAGAGCCCTGTAGATGTAAAACAGATCGATGAATGGGACCCGGCTCCATCTGCAACAATTAAAAAATTAAGCGGTTAAAACACATCGATCAATGCTTGTCAAAATTTAAACAAGAGAAGTGACTAGTAAAAAATTTAGTCGCAAATATCAAAAACTAAACAACCTTGGGTAGTACGGTTTGGACATTTCCTCCTGTTGTGGCCACTCTCCCGACATAAGCCACATTTGTTTACACTTGGTGGGCCATGGCTACTATACCGACGATTATGACTAATTTGACGACAAGCCCCACACTGTTGTTGGACATGATCCTCACGCATGTCCATTTCATTATGAATCCGCTTTGATTTGGGCCGACCATTGGATCTAACTCTTGTTGGATCTGTAAATATTTTCTCTGTTGTGAATGTTGGCCATACCTCCCTATCTCCAATGGGGTAGAAGACACCTTCATAGATGTTTTGCTGACACTGCCATGTATACCACAAGCTCATGTACTCATCAACATCAATATTTAAATGGGCTAGAACAACACATGCATGAGAGTAAGGGATTCTGTGGACCTACCATTTCTGACAGGTGAAAGACAAGTCACTGAGTAGGACTGAATGTTTCCTTCCGCCCTTTAGACCAAACTGTGTCATCCGTTGCCCTGTGATGACTTCATGTAAGTGTAAAGGAGCACCCCTGATTCGAGTGATTCGATGGTTGTTGCTCCTATCCATCCACCTCTTTAGCATGTCCGCAACGTATTTGGTGAATCGGTCACCACGGGCAAGATGAGACATTGTCTCACTATGACGATCGTAGAAATATTGAATGCAATTGTAGTATGTCTTCTGCACCAATGCTGCTACTGGAAGTGATCTTGCATCTTTCAATACAACGTTATAACTTTCGGAGAAGTTAGATGTCATGTACCCAAAACGATATCCACCATCAAAAGCTAAAGTCCATTGATCTCTAGGACAATTGTGCGTGTCAAATCAATACCATGCATTCTCGTCCATTTCCTTCAACTTGCCTATGTAATTGGTCTACTTTCTTTGTGTATAAGCCTTCCCAACCCTCATTACCAGGCTCTTCATTGTCTGATTTTTCATGACATCATTGAAGTTACTAGCAACATGACGTAGGCAGAAACGCCAATACACATAGGGCGGCTAAATTGCACTTCTGAGCACCGCATAACAGAATGAATTCCTGATGCGCGATCTGATATGACACAAATTAGACCAATACGATCCCCAAAAATATGAAGCCGAACTCTCTCCAAAAACCAACACCAACTGTCTTCATCCTCTTCGTTCACGAAGGCAAATGCAAGAGGTTGGATGTGATTTGCTGCATCAACGCCACATGCAATGAGCACCTTCTGCTTGTACCTACCATACATATGAGTACCATCAATGCTAACAACAGGTCTGCAGTATCTCCATTCACTGATACATGGACCAAATGCCCATAAAGCCCACTTGAATAGCTTCTCGTATCCACCAACAGGTTCTCCATAGATATCGGTCACGGTTCCTGAGATTGATGTCTCCAATGCACGAAACAGATACGCCAATTCGTTGTATAAAGCCGCCCAATCACCGTATACTGTCTCTATTCCCTTTCTCCTAGCATCCCATATCCTCCTACGACTCACCATGTATCCTAACTCATCAGAAATAGATTGCTGCAAGTATGAAACCTTAACGGCTGGTGACACCTTGATTTGATTCAGAAATTTCTATGCCATGAAGTTGCAATCAAGTTGAGGGTGATCTTGGTTTGCAATACAATGCAAGCAAGTATGTGGTGCATCTAATTTTGAAATCACAAAGAGGCCATCAAGTGGACGGCGATGTCCATGCAACCGCCAAAGGCAACCCCTGCTCTTCTCGCTATAATAAATAACCCATACATGACGGTCAGATTCGTGCACCTCAAAATTGTAACGATGCTTAATGTGAAACAACTTGACTGAATAAATCAAGTGTTCTTTTGACTTGAAGGTCATTCCATTTCTTAACTCATCTGAACTTGCCATTCCGTCATGAATTCCTATAACGTCATCACCGTTACGGATGTAACCATCACTACCTCGTGTGTTATAAAAGGGAACGTCAGACCCAACACGCACAGTCTCGTTCTCATCGTTCAACATTTCTTCATCATCATTTTCCATTTCATCATCAGTGTTTTGTGGGGTATCCTCCATCATACGATCAATCTCGGGATCGTGGTCCTCCCCTATAATGTAGATGGGGTCATTCAGAGAGGGCCCCAAAGGTTGGGACAAATTTACTGTTGTCGTCATCTTCCCATGAGTTGTAGATACATGAGGACTCTCACGGGCCCTTCCACATGTGGTCACATCAGATGTACGAGAAACAACATGTGTTCTTGGAGCCGTCGCCGCAACTTGGCGTATACACATAGGAGTTCTTGTGCACACAATGTCAGTAAATAAAACTGGTCTTTAGGAGCTTCCCATCATCTCAGCGTAGTTCAAAACATCATCAATGTCACCATCATACTCCGCATCAACCAAAAAAGTCTCATTATTCTCCAACATCCCGTGAAACACATGTAATTCTGTACTATTGGTTAAGTCAAGATGAAATGATTTTGCAATCATCTTGACCAATCCATTAAATGTCAAACCCATCCCATTTTTAATGGGTTTCACCCGACCTCCCTCGTATCTGACTTCTTTGCCATCCTCACAAATCTTTCCACCAACATGGCACATGCATAATACTTCCATTGCTTTGACTATCTTCAAAAACAAGAGTAATTAAAATTACACATGAAAAAAATTACACTCCTAAGTACACAATGTGTGGCTTATACAAAACAAAAAAAATCCATAAACACATAAGCCTAGGGTTCACTCACAGTGGATGATATGGAGCACCACAACAAGAGATGGCAGCGAGTGGGAGACACGAGGCGATCACCGACTCGAGGGGGGCGGAATGGGAGGAGGTGGCGGCACGGGAGATGACGTGCCGGCGGAGGAGAAGGCTGGGCCGCATGGGGAGCGGCGGTTCCGGGCTAGAGAGGTGGGAGGGCTTCTGTGCGCGTGGGGGGAGGGTCGGGTCGCGCATGTCCCTATATTCAACCCATAGCCGTGACTTGAGGTCACGACTTCCTTCAGTGGGAGCCGTGACTTCAAGTGACGGCTTCCTACCATGGAAGCTGTGACCTCAAGTCACAGCTTCCTTGGGGTACTTAACAAAATATATATTCGCCTGGGGGTCCCGTGGAATAAGATTCCACAGGTATCCCTCAGGCGAATTTTCCTCATTAAGGTATCTAAACATCATGTATAACACAACTTAGAGATTATCTCTTCTCATTTGGTAAGATTTTATGGTTCTTAAAGTGGGTGCTACTTAACGACCATCTTAAATTTTGTAAAGGTCATACAAATCCTGACCAAATACATATCAAAGGTCATACAGATCGTGACAAAATACATATCTGTATGTGTGTGTATTGTGTAAGGATGCGTATTGGTGTTATGTACCCACCATGAAATCTCTAAGCATGTTATAAATGCTTTATAGGCAACACAATTGAAATATTCCAATATTAATGATAAAATCCAAGACATTCTGTCCAAAAAACTAGGGTTTGTTTGGTTAAGGGATTCTGAGGCAAAATGGTCCTTGAATAGAAGCCATCCACAAAGATGCATAATAGACCACATGCAAATGGTGGAATCTAATCCGTTGCCATAAAGTAGATACGACTTCACTCATCATGAATTCATAGAATGAAAAGTGAGAATATACCCAATGAAGTAATCCAAGAAGAACATGATTTTAATGACGTATCCCCGCAAGGTGTGCGAGCCCTCAATTGATTTAGAAGTCAAATGCCACGACCACTCTAATAGCATCATTGTTGAAGATGTTACTTGTGTTCTACCATTGAAAGGTCAAAGAAGGTGGAAGGAGGAGATGTTGTCTCCCCACATGTGAGGTGGAGTATGGAAGAACAAAATGAGCCTCAGCTGTTTCTATCTTCTTCCTTGTATAGAGGGGAAAGAGGGATGAGAACAAGATGAACTGTTCTGGGCTGCTTGGTCGATTGACGATTTTGATTGAGAATCCTCATGAAACCGGTAGAGATGAGAAGTCATTGATTTATGAAGTGACCGATTACGTATGATCAATTCCTGATCTTCTGAGATCCACAGATTTCTTCCCTCATCCGTTCTGTTGTTGTTGGATGTCATCCAATGAATAGATCACTGCAGCTAACAGCATACATGCCTTGTTGGCCTTGTCCGATGGTTGTGAGGGATGAGTGTGATTTATTGGTATGCGGGATTGTTGCCTTCTATTTATAATATCAAGTGGCTAACCATGCACTTCCAAGCTTGACAGATCAGTCTATTGTGATAAAAGACGATCAAGGTTTGAAGAAAATTTCAGTAGCTTACCTCCATGAAATCATTGTTAGACACAAAGCCACTATCAAGTAAGCACTTGAAACCCTATATTCACTGGAATATGGTGTTTGGTTGTTCCAAAAGATTTCTCCTGGGTTACTCCTGTAAAGCAAACCCCTAATTCAGAAAATTAAAATATGATTTGCAGAAAAAGATACAATCTGGAACATACGCATCATCAAGCAATGAAGCATGAGTTTTACCGCTGATGCATGCCACCTGGTAACCGCTTCCATCAAGGGTTTCCTCATGCTTCCCGAACCGGACTCGCAAAAAGAAACCATTGAGATCAAGATCAGGAATTGGTATCTTTATCAATCTGCCATCGACAGGGTTAGGAAGCATCCAATGAGTGTCGAGACAAGTAAACATTTGATCACATCAACCTTTCCCTCATCGTAGAAATTCACTGCCTGTGGAGATTAAACACTGCCTCAATGTACTTATGTGAATATCAGTTGTTGAAGACAAGGGTCAAAGAACAAGAAGACCGACACCCCTCAAGTTGGGCATACATGTTCGCCATGCCCAACTTGCCTACATTCATCTCAAATTTCACAGCAGGCAGCCCCTTTGTGAAAAGATCAGCAACTCGGTAGACTTCAAGTAAGGAAGGCACAACAGTCTAGCATCAATCTTCTCACGGATGAAATGTCTGTCTATCTCCACATGCTTTGTTCTATCATACATTATAGGATTGCTGACCAAGTTTACAGCTTTGTTGTCATAAAACATCTTCATCGGCATACTCACTTTGATGCCCAAGTCATTACAACAACAACAAAACTTTTCCCACAATTAAGTATGGTCGGCTACATGGATTCTTCACCTCCATTCAGATTCATCTTGGGTCAATCTCGTTCTTATATCCAAAAAACTAAGATCCCTTCATATAGTCTCTTTCCAACACTTCTTGGGCCGTCCTCGCCCTCTCTTAGCCAGCTCAACATCCCAACACTCACATCTCCTAATTGGTGCGTCAACTGACCTTCTTTGCAAATGACCAAATCATCTTAAGCAGTTTTCTCGCATCTTATCCTCGATCAGAGCTACACCAACTTTCTTTTTGATTACATCATTACAGATCCGATATTTACGTGTGCGTCCACACATCTACCTTAGCATTTACATTTCTGCTACAACCATTCTCTGCACATGTTTATTGTTCACATACCAACATTCAAATCCATAGAGCATAGCAGGTCTCACGGCTGCTTTGTAAATCTTTCTTTAATTTTTAAAGTAATTTTCTTATCACAGAGAACAACAGAGGCTCATCTCCACTTTAGCCAGCCTGCACTTATTCTATTAGTAATATCTCCATCAATTTCCCCATCATGTTGCAAAATAGATCCCAGATATTTAAGAACCTCTCTTTCGAATGTTATCGTCACCAATCTTCACATCGATTCCTTCACTAGCTTCCATCAAAGGTGCACTCCATATATTCCGTCTTATCCTTACTTATACGAAAT
Organism: Ottelia alismoides; assembly: GCA_037367405.1. Taxonomy (NCBI): domain Eukaryota; kingdom Viridiplantae; phylum Streptophyta; class Magnoliopsida; order Alismatales; family Hydrocharitaceae; genus Ottelia; species Ottelia alismoides. Next base: position 101,349 of record JAZKJV010000917.1, on the reverse strand, counting down.
CCTTTAGTCTCAAATGCATGTCTCCAGACCTCAAACTTGTCATTTACTCCACCTCTAGTCTCGTCAATCCACAATATCATCAACAAATAACATACACCAAAGTAACTCATCTTGAATATGACTTGCTAACTCGTCCATAATCAAAGTAAAAAGAAATTGACTCAAAGCTGAACCTTGATGTAAACCAATGTTGATGTCAAAATAGTCAGTCTTCCCACACGGGGTCCTTAAACGGGATAAAACCTATCATACATATCTTTTATGAGATTAATATATAGGACTTGTACTTGTCTCTTCTCCTAAACTCTCCACAATATCTCTCGTGGGACAGAATCGTAAGCTTTCTCCAAATCAATAAAGATAATGCAGAGGTTCTTCCTTTTAGCTCTATAAATCTCTATTGTTCTCCTCAACAAATGGATGGCTTCAGTAGTTGAGCGATCTGGCATGACGAATTGGTTTTCTTTTACTTTGGAAACTTGCCTCAACCTTCTTTCGATCACACGTTCCCAAATTTTCATAGTGTGACTCATCAACTTGATACCTTTGTAATTTTAACAATTTTGAATGTCTCCTTTGTTCTTATAAAGAGGTACCACGATACTCCTCCAATCTTCAGACATTTTCTTGCTTCGCTAAATAACATTGAACAGATTCGTAAGCCAAGTCAAACCATGCTCACCTAAAACTCTCCATACTCCTTAGGGATGTCAACCGGTCCTACACCTTTTCCAGGCCTCATAACCTTCAAAGCCTCCTCTACTTCTTTTCTTTATATTCGTCTATAGCTTGCATAATTCAAATAACTTTCACTACTAGCTAGATCATCCAAAGTGATCTCTCTATTTCCTTCCCCAATGAAAAGTTTATGGAAGTACTGCTCCCATCTAGTCTCTACATCCTTCTAAGTAACAAGCACATGACCTTCCTTGTCCTTAATGCATCTCACTTGAGAAAGGTCTTTGGTCATTCTTTCTCTTGCTTTGGCCAACCTGAATATATCCTTCTGGCCCTCCTTAGATTCGAGATTTTTATATAAAACTTCATAAGCTTTTGACTTAGCTTCGTTTATAGCCTTCTTTGCTTCCTTCTTCGCTATTTGGTAGTTTGTGACAATTTCCTCTGTTCTATCCTTAGACATAGCTTTAAAGCATGCTCTTTTAATTTTTAGCTTCTCTTGCACCCCTTTATTCCACCACCTAGCCTCCTTTTGACCTGGAGTTCCTTCCTTTGACTCACCTAGCATATTTTTTGCTACCTTTCGGATACAAGATGCTATTGCCTCCCACATCTCGTTTGCACTTTCGCTACAATCCCAAGATAAGTCTTCTAAAACCTTCTCCCTGATGCTCGATTGCTTCAGAGGAATTCCACCATCTAATTCTAGTGATCTTAGGAACCCTCCTTTTCTTTACCAGACCTTTTATTTGCACATACACGACTAACAAGCGATGTTGGGTTGTCAAACTCTCTCCTGGGATTACTTTGCAATCTTTACAACACAACCGATCCCTTCTCCTCAATGCAAAGTAATATATCTATGTTCTAGTTGGACCACTCTTTTAATTAATTAAATTCTCCTCCCTCTTCTTGAAGAGAGTATTTGCTATGAAAAGATCATATACCGTTACAAAATCCATAATGACTTTTCCCTCTTCATTTCTATCTCCAAAACCGACCTCCATGAACACTAGAATACCCTGAAGCATCTTTTCCCACATGTCCATTAAGATCTCCATCTATTTAAATCATCTCTCTTTGTGGGAAAATCTTATCCAGATCCTCCCAAAAATCTTATTTAGTCCTTTTATCTAATCCAATTTGCAATGCATAAACTGAGATGATATTCAGAATTTCTTCAAGCACCGATTTTAGAAAAATAATTCGATCCCCTAATCTTTGCACCTCAACCACACAATCCTTTAAATCCTTATGAACAACCACTCCAACATCGTTTCTGCCCTTATCTTTACCTGAATACCAAAGTTTAAAGCATGTCTTCTCAATCTTCCTTGCTTTCTCTCCAACCCATTTAATCTCTTGAAGACATAATATACGCATCTTCCTTCTTTCTATCACATCCACTATCTTCATCAATTTTCTATTTGAGGTGCTGATATTCCAACTATCAATCTGCAACTTCCTTTGGAATCTCTTTTGGAGTAACTTCTTTACTCTCATGCGTCCATTATGCGAGAACCCTTGCAAATTTTAGACTGCATCCGGGCGGTGATGTAGCGGAACTAGCTTATTTACTTGCATGCATTCCTCATGCGAGAATCCTTGCAAATTTTGAACTACATCCAGGCCACGCTGTAACAGTCCTTGCTAATTTTTCATTGTATTCGGGCGATGCAATGCGTCACAAGTAGGGAACGACCCAACGGAATCTAATTGTTTGCTTAAATAAATGTTGAAAAGATCCGACTATCATGGGGTAACTTCCTAAATAGTATTTTTTTAAATAACAATTAGGGAGTTATCTCTGATTGTTTTATGCTGGCTGTCGGCTACCTAATGCAACTCTCCGTATTTACCTGGCTTGGGACCAACCATGGTTCAGTTAAATAGTTCTTGAAAAGTAGGTCCCAACCGGGTTCGAACTGGTGACCTCTTCATCTGGAGTCAAATGCTCTACCACTGAGATATAGACCTCTTGATGCCCAAGTCATTTAACAGAATTTTTAGCCATAGAATTTTAGTGACGTCGTTTATAAGAGCACGATACTCAGCTTCAACACTCGATCTTGAAACCACATTCTACTTTTTACTTCTCCAAAGAACCAAATTTCCACACAAATATATCACATAACCTGAAGTAGATCGTCTGTCATCCACAGAACCAGCCCGGTTAGCATCAGTGTATCCATCAATTGTAACTTCAGGATTTTTCTTGAACATAAGCACTTTCCAGGTGATCCTTTTATGTAGCCTAGAATTCTATTCACCGCATTAGCATGAGAGGTGGTTGGAGCATGCATGAATTGACTTACCACGTTTACCGCATATGTAATATCTGGTCTTGTGAAGGTAAGAAAAATCAACTTTCCCGCCGATCTTTGATATCTTCCTTTTTCTATATCATTAAGGATCTCACCATGTTCTTTAGGAAGTTTATGATTTGATTTGCCTCAATAGGGATAGCAATGGGTCTACATCCCAACATACCACATTCCTTTAATAAATCAAGAGCGTATTTTCTTTGACTTAGACACATACCCCCTGGAGATTGAGCCGTCTTAATACCTAGGAAGTACTTTAGCTTTCCCAAGTCTTTCAATTCAAATTCAGTTGTAAGTGTTTCCTTTATCTTAAGAAGTTCCACCTCGTCATCACCTGTAAGAATCATGTCATCGACATACGCTAAAATAATATACCTTTTATCACCGTTCCTTCTTACAAACAGAGTTTGGACTCCACTCACTTGGGTATATCCATTTCTAATTATGACCATGCATAGACGTTCGAACCATGCTCTTGGAGACTATTTCAGCCCATACAATGATCTCTTTAGTTTGCAACACTTAGCATCATTCTCAAACCCTGTCAGCATTTTCATATATACTTCTTCTTTGAGTTCACCGTTCAAGAAAGCATTTTTCACATCTAGTTGGTGTATTTTCCATGAAAAATGAGCTGCTAGACAAATAACAACCCTAACTGTATTCATTTTAGCAACATGAGCAAATGTTTCAAAATAGTCAATCACATATTTCTGACTGTACCCTTAGTCACAAGACGAGCCTTGAATCGATCAACATTCCCATCAACATCATATTTAATTGTATATACCCATTTAGACCCAACAAAGTGAGCACCCTTAGGGACGCCAACAATAACCCAAGTATCATTTTTTACCAAGGCTTCCGTTCCTTCTTTCATTGCATCGACCTATTTCTGATCATTTTGGGCATTATTAATATTTTTAGGAATATGATGAACATCTAGAGAGATGATAAAGCATCTGTAGCTTGGACTCATCTTGGTGTATGCAACAAAGTCTTCCACATGATAACGAGTAGAAGCTCGAATATTTCTAACATCTTTTCTCACAGCAATGGGGGCGATTATCCATTAAAGGCTCATAATTGTCAACAGGAACACCAGGAGTGAGAAGACTACTTACAGAGTCTTCGTGTCCTAAATTTGAGGAGAGATTGAAATCATGAATTTGTATGATTTCTTCTTCAGTCTCCGTCACATTATCTACTTCCTTTCCTCTGCTACAAGTCTGCCCAAATCGGCCTCTATCCTCGTTATCTTCTTTTCTATTTTGCTCACTGTCATCCCTTATATGGATATTCTCCTGTATATTGTTAAGAAGGTAAATCCCCTTCTCATTTTTCTCAAAATCTATGTTGACATACTCCCCCTGAGAAAAATTCTTATAAAAGTAGGGTTCATCTTCAAAGAAAGTGATATCCTTACTCACATGAAGGCGACGAGCCACTAGAGCATAACATTTGTATCCTTTTTGTATTCCATAATAACTAAGGAAGATGTATTTCGTAGCTCGTATATCTAACTTTCGCACACCAGGTCCAAAGTTATGGAGAAAGCAGACACATCCAAAGACACGAGGGTCCAAACTGAAATGAGAGTTATCAGGATGAATAATAAAGTAGGGAGTTCTCTTTGCTATCACACCAGAAGGTGTCCTGTTTATCGTATAGGCTGCAGTTAAGACATCTCCTCAAAACATCTTTGGCACATTTCGCTGAAGTAAGAGTGCTCTGGTAACATTCAACAAGTGATGATTTTTTCTTTTAGCTATTCCATTCCGTTGTGGTGTATAACTGCACGAGGTTTCATGAATGATGCCTATCTCATCAAGAAAAGTAGATAGAGATTCTTCTAAGTATTCCTTGCCACTATCCATCCTTAACTTCTTAATTCTGGCTCCATTTTGAGTGTCAACCATATTAGTAAAACTTTTGATTGCTTTAGGGACTTCAATCATATTTTTCAAGAGGCATACAAAGGTACTCCGTGAGAAATCATCAACAAAAGTGATATAGTAGAGATGACCACCAACATTTCGTATATTTGAAGGTCCCCACACATCAGAATGAACAAGCTCAAAGGCATGAGTAGATTTAATGGTAGAAATGAGATAAGTGTCACGAGTTTGTTTTGCAAATTGGCATACATCACATTGCAAATCACCTTCAGATAACCTTGAAAAAATATCGGACATCAAGTCTCGTAAAGAAGAAAATTGATATGACCAAGATGCTCATGCCATCGTTTCACTGACATCGAAGAATCCTTCTCAACTTGAACCTTCATTGCGGAAGTAAGAGCGTGACCAACATGAGCAGTAAGACGATATAATCCACTTTCAATTCGACCAATTCCAATTCTCTTTCCCATCTCCAAGTCTTCTAGAATACACGACTTCTGGTCAAAAATTAATTTGCATTTCCATTCTTTTGCGATCTTGCTAACAGACAGAAGATTTATAGGAAAGTCATGCTCATGAAGAGCATCATGAAGGAGGAACTGATCAACAACAGATATGGTCCCTTTCCCAATGACGGTAGTAGGAGATCCATCTGCAACAATAAGTTTCTCTCTTCTCGAGGATAATTTGTACTCACGAAACATTCGCGGATCACTTGTCATATGATCAAAAACCCCACTATCAATGATCCACTCAGTAATGTCTGGATTATTCCTATCAGTTCACCTTGTTTTAAGAGCGAAGTTGATTTCATAAGAAGGTTTAGAGCCATGATTGTCGACCATTAATCTCATCATCAAAAAATTCAATTCGCTAATATCATCCATTCAAACTTAGCACATGTGCAATGGGTAGCCACTAGGGATGTAAACAGATAGATACAGAAACAAATATAGGTATTATCGTATCTTTATCCATTTTTGAATAGGAATACAGATGCTGATACAGATATTGATGGATATTAAAACTATTTTACTATATCCTTAAAAAATGGACACAGATGTAAAACAGATACTGATTGCATATGAGAAATGTTAGAAATACTCTATAGAATCGACTTAAATATATACGAATTGGATGGAAAATACATGATATAAATTTACTAAATGTGTGTATCATAAAAAGTATACAAATATGGTAAAAGAAGGTATAGAATTATGTTATACAGAGTTAAAAATAAATCTATGACTATATATATATATATGGAAATAGATATACGGATATGGATACAGATGTTTGCGGATATCAAAATGATATCCTTATCCGTACCCATTTTAAAACGGATACATATACATATGTTGAAATCTGTATAAAACGGATACGGTGACAGATCAGATACTGATATATCCGTAACCGTTTGCATCCCTAGTAGCCACACATGCAGACCTCTTTTCAAGAAGTTTCTCCATATCTTAGTCTTAAACACGATCCCAAGAAGCGGAAGCTCCACAAACAACAGAATCACAGAAAAGGAAAAAGACAACACAATCGAATTTATCAATCACCACGACCACACAACAAATGGCAATGCAGAGAACGAACTCACAGATATGTAACTTTCTGAATCAGCACCAATATGCACAATATAAGGTGGTGACGCTCGATGGCTGATGATGGAAGTAGCTGCAACTCAACTTAGAAGAAAGGAGGCTTGCTGGAGGTTCTGGCTCCACGTCAATGAACCAGATGGGAAGACAGGGGCCAGAGACGCAATACGCAAGAGGCGTACATAGGACCAGAGGTGCACAAGGGGCCAGAGGTACAGGAGGCGCACATGGTGGCCAAAGGTACGCAGGAGGCGTGCCAGGGGCTGGAAGCACGCTATGGGGATCGCCCAAGGACACCTTGCGCAGGTAGGAGGGTCGCGCGCAAGGACACCTCACGCAGGCAGGGGGGTCGTGCAGGGACACCTCGCGTAGGAGGGGGGGGGGGGCACGCGGGGACACCCCGCGCAGGCAGGGGGTCGCCTACGGACACCTTGTGTAGGCAAGGGGTGTTTCGCACAGGGGTAGGACCAAGGATGAGGGACCGTACCGGAGGAGGCACGTGAGCGGGTGGATCGCTAGGGCTGGTTGCAGGTGCACCGCGAGTGGGCGCATGCTAGGACTGGTACGCACCACGAGGATCACCTCTCAAGAAGGATCCAAGAACGACAAAGACCACCACTCAATTAGGCTCTGATACCATGTTGAAGATAAGGGTCAAAGAACAAGAAAATCGACACCAAGATTTACATGGAAAATCCTATGATGAGGGAAACCCATGGGTGCACACACAAACCCTAATCTCCCTTACTAGAGATTAGAAATCTTTCTTCACTATGTTATCTTTCAATAAGGGTAGATAGTATAATATATAAATGATGGGTAAATGGTCCCTCATCTCAAGATCTATTTACCCATTAAACCACTCAACATAACATACTTATATAATACGTGGTCAAAATAGCTGATGCTGGTGCTATGCTCGTTAAGGGAACTTTCATTAATAGACTCAACTGCATCAAGAAATTTGAGATAGCTTCTGTAATAGTTTTTAGCTGAACCTGTACTTTGGAACTACAAAACCTTAGTCATATACATTATTCCTTTTCATTAGGGGTGCTCAAAAATATTCAGGTCAATGGGTACCCGACTTGACCCGTTCATTTTGACCCTAAACTTTCAGGTACCCATTTGAAAAAGATGGGTCGGGTACCAATAATGTCATGAACCGTGCCCCATATAAAAACCCGACGGGTACCCACAAGTACCCAGTTGGAAGCTTCCATTATCAATTGATTCATAAAAATGCAAATGGTTAGATACAAATACCTATATATATATTACCTTGTTCTTATCTATTTTAAAAATACAGAAATGGATGCGGATATAAATATCAATGAATATGGAAAACATATTGCGAAATCATTAAAAATGAATATTGCTATGAAATGGATGCAAATCTGATAGGAAAAATAATAGAATCAAAATTGTATAGATTAGATTAAATTTATATGTATGGGATGGCTCATATATGTACCCATTTTGAAATCGAAATATAAATGGATGTCAAAAGTTTGAATTAACATATATGACAATGACTCAGATACTATCCAAATCGATATACACACATCCTGGCATCCAAACATGATGATAATGAATACAATTGAATACGAATTATATCTCACACGCACATGTGCGCACATGCACCCACCCACCCATCCATAGGGGTGCCTGTGCATGCGTCCGTGCAAACGCCCATGCCCACGTGTGCGCGCATGCGCCCATGCCCATGCCCGCACCCACACACACGTGCACACACATAAGTACGCGTACACACATTGCGACAACCAGTTGTGATGATAATTAATACAACTATTTACGAACAAGAATATATACTTATTGTAGAAAAACAGAATGCGGAAGCGTATCAGAGAATAAAGATAAAGAAAACATTAGGGAACATCAGGATTTAACGTGGAACTCTACTCCAGAAGGAGCGGGATGAAACCACGGGAGAAGCCCCTGAATTGGGCATTTCTTCTATTAAAGTTCTCAATGAGTACAGGGGGTGTGGGGCTCCTTATATAGCCCCACGGGCAGACCCAATAGTGACCGCTCCCCCATGTGGTACTAAACACATGGGTGGGCTCTTTTTTTTTCCAACACTCCCCCTCAAGTTGGTAGCTGGGACAACTGCAACATGCAACAATAAAGGAAAATATACACCATTACATCTTCACTTGAAATCACCACAATAAACTTATGTATCCGCAACTGGTAGACAAACCCGCTTGCTGACGGGTATATCAGGTCACCGAAACGTATCTCTGTCGTACCTGGAAGGTCGCCGGACTGTCTCTGTCGTGCCTGCATGGTCACCGGATCTCTGTCTCAGTCGTGCCTGCAGGTCACCGGACTTTGTCTCCGTGTCTTGAAGAAAACAAATCCAGTGCGGAGTCGATATCGAGGATAGAGACACCACGATGAAGATCGATGCACAGTGAAGATGGCTTGATATTCTGTGAAATCCGGAGTGTTTGGTCTGTCAGTCAATGATGTAGGATGCATATGGCTTTTACTCCCCCTTTCTCCCAAACTTGTGAGAATAAAGAAAATAAAGACAAGTTGGGAGAATCAAACATGAATCACATTTTTTTATGCGTACAATTTTTTTTGTACGCGATTTTTTTTACTTTTCTCCTCTCTTTTTTTCAGCCTCCTTTCTATCCCCCTTTTTTTTGAAATATTGCTTTCTCTTTTTTTTTTTTCTTTTTTTTTCACATCAATTTTTTTACAATATATTTGCGTACGGCTTTTTATTGTACGCGGCCTTTTTCAATTTTTTTCTCTTCTCTTCTTTTTTTCTTTTTTTGAACTTGCAACCTCTCCCCTCTTTTTTTGTTTAACATAAGGTCCCTCTTGAGCTCTAATATACAACCCCACTCTCCTTTTTCATCATTTTTTGTAAATACCCCAATTATGGCCTAATTTGCAGTTACCTTTTCCATTTATAGTAAGGGCCATCGGGTCTTTTACTCATCGCCACTAGGGTTCCCAGAACCCATCTAATATTGCGCAACAATCGATGGAGATTGAGGAGCCGCCGACCTGGGGGGGTTGCGCCATCGTGGGAACATGGGCGCGTTCGAGCGCCGCCTCCAGGCGCTGGTTGCTGAGAGTTGCGCGTGACAATGAGGCTCCGGGTTCTGTTGCCGCATGCCGCCACCTGAGGAGGCACCTATCACCGCCCTTGGTCGAAGTGGGCTACCGCCAGCAGCCCGCGCCGCTTGTGCGCGGAGAGGCGCTCGGATCTGGAGGGCTTTGAGGGTGCGTTGCGCCTAATGGAGGCGAACCGACTTGGAAGAACGCCTGGGAAAGAAGAACGCCTGAATGTGGGGCTGCGCACAGGAAGGATGGTGCCGCTGCTCCTTAGGTCGATCAGGGGTGCGCCAACTGGAGAATTGGAAGCATGGAGCGCCGCCTGCGCCTGTGACTGGAGGGGTGAGCGCCTGATGCGCGAGGGACTGGAGGGGTGCGCGCCTGATGCGCCTGTGTTTGGAGGCTTGATCGCCTGCAGACGCGCGTCGCCTGCAGACGCGCGAGGGGCTGTGTGAGGAGGCTTCCGTGAGGAAGGAGCAATCGACCTGGGCAAGATATGGAGACGGCCGGGTTGGCCTGAGATCCAGTATGGTTGCGACTGGAGGATTTGCGGCTACGGTTTCGCGCCTGGGGAGCTCCCGCCTAGAGCGCCGCCTTGACTCTTGAGATATGGAACTTGCTAAGATGTTAACGATGAACATCAAGAATTAGGGTTTCGAATCGAAACCCTATAACATAATTTCAAATATAAATCTTCAAGAGCAATCGAGAAGAATCAGATACTCATTCTCAAATCAAAATATAAAGAACACAAAAAACTCCTCGAGAATCAACCTGGCTCTGATACCATGTAGAAAAACAGAATGCGGAAGCGTATCAGAGAATAAAGATAAAGAAAACATTAGGGGACATCGGAATTTAACGTGGAACCCTACTCCAGAAGGAGCGGGATGAAACCACGGGAGAAGCCCCTGAATTGGGCATTTCTTCTATTAAAGTTCTCAATGAGTACAGGGGTGTGGGGCTCCTTATATAGCCTCACGGACAGACCCAATAGTGACCGCTCCCCCATGTGGTACTAAACACATGGGTGGGCTCTTTTCTTTTCCAACGCTTATATATAGTTTGTCATGTTGTCCTCTAATTATATATATTTATATCTCATTTATTTGTATTTGGTTCATTATGAGGACGAACCTACATGAATGTGTCATTATTAAATCCGTATTCAATAGTATTCCTTCCAATCACATGAATTCATATGGTTTAAATTATCCATATAGTTTTATATATCTTCATTAATTCATTTATCAATGTTTATATATCCCTATCTGAATGCACTATGTACCATTTAGATTTTCGTATACGGCATTATCATTATGAATATGATATAGATATGGATATATAGTTAGACATATCGTTTGCATTTTTATATATGTCACCTTTCACTAGAAGTGTCTCTCTTTTTCCCCACGGGTACCCGTAGGTAGCCAACATCCATTGGCATTAATCGGGTGCCCATTACAATTGGGTACCCATTGGAATGGGGTGGGTCGACCCGTGACACAATACCGATAGGGCTGGGCAGGTCATGCTCAAATGGGATGGGTACCCGCTCCATGAACACCCCTACTTTTCATATAACTATTTTACGACCATATGTTATATAAACTGTTGGATGTTCTCAGCATAATTTCATTGGAATAGAGTAAAATTGTAAAGGATTGATTCAAGCACACAACAATCCACAAGGGAGCAAAATTCCTAGTAGTGTTTGGGAAAAAAATTCCCTGACTGGGTCAAACAATTCTCTCTCAAGACTATACTTAATATCACATCTCATTTATGCGTTATCATACATTTATTTGTTGTGATATTAATATAATATTTTCGAATTACATTTACAGTATAACAAAGAAGAAGCATTATGGGTATAGTGCTCAAAGCCCATGTCGATCTCTTGTGTACTGATACTAGGTTTTTGTAGCAACTCATGAAGCCACAGTCCAACCCAATCACAACTAGATGCACCCCTCTTCAGCTCAACTTTCTCCTCCGCTGTCCTACTCTTTGGTATCGATGTTGCCATTCTTAGAGCCATTTTTGCTTGTAACATTCCTTATATAGTTATGTATCTAATATTCATAGAGTATTAGAGTGAGATATACTAGTGGAGGGGTTACTACTTAACAACTTAGGCTTAAACATTTTGGATAGCTGTCAACAGGTCCAATTGGGCCTGAATCAATAAATTGTCAATGTCAGTTTGCCCTAATAATGGCTAAGAACTGCGTTATGAAACACTACAAATGGTATCAGAGCAAGTTTCCTCCAATAGTGAAAAAGGTTAATCGGGAAGTGGAGCCACCCATACAAAGAGATCATAAAATCACCCGAAACATACAACTGCATTATTACTAGAAATAAGTGATAATCCACATTGGAATGAGGACATTGTGAATATAAGTAGGAGAAATTGTAACACCCCAAGCATATTCCAACATCAAATATTAACAAAAGTGTGAGGGTATGTTATAAGAGTAAGGGATTATTACTTAACAACTCTGAGTTAAGCATTTTGGTTGGTTGTCATAAGATCTATTTGGACCCAAACTCAACAAGTTTTCATGGCCAATTTTTCTTCATAATGGCTCAGATCTATGTTCATGATGTTACAAATGGTATTAGAGTAGGTTCCTTCTAATTGTGGAAAGAACTACCTGAGAGGTAAAGCCACCCCTACAAAGTGATATGAGGAAAAGGCTATTTCCCAGAGTTTAAAACCGCCACCATTACTAGGAATAAGCAAAAGGCCATTTCGCAACGAAGACATTGCTAATATAAGTGGCGGAAGTTGTAACATCTTAAATATAATCTCACATCTAATACTTATAAAGTATAAGGGTGTGTTATACGAGTGCTAGATTGCTACTTGACAACACAGGCTTAAGCATTTCGAGTGGTTGTCAACATGTCTAGACTTCCAGTTGAGCTCGAGTCCAATAAGTTAGGGTCAGCTTTCCTTGATAACATCTCAAGGCCTAGGGCATAGATGTTAAAATTTTGTGAAGCCCCGACCCTAAACATGGGCCATTATCGTGGAAAACTGATCCCGACAACTTATCATGTTGGACCCAACTGAACAGATTGACAATTGATTACATGGTCAACTCTAACTATAAGTACACAAGTACAAACTCCTGTAAACTCAAATGTAAAGTATGCAAATAAAGGAGGTTAAATAAGAATCATCTTCCATACTTAGGATTACGCCCCAAGGCAAATGCCGATCTCCAAGAGAGCTTGAGAATGAAGTACCAAGGTGAAGAGTATATCTAGATCACTTCTCACAATGGGTTTTATGAAAAGAGTATGAGCGTTGATCTGATGTAAACACTTGATGTAAGAGGTAAGGTAGCATAGATCCTATTTACTAGCTAACAAGGGCTAAGTAGTCGTTTGGATGAAAGGATGGAAATAAATAGAAATGATATAACACTTAACAAGATAAATCAATCGATTGAACAAGCATTTTATTCAGTTGAAGAGAAAATTAGTCAACCACTCAAGAGGATTAATTGACTGCTTGGGAATGGGATCAACTTTCCAAAACATGATCGCTATTGACCACAATTAGTTGACGTAATAAAACGAAAGGTCTACTGAAAAACCAGTCGACTGTGGACAAGTACAATTAGTTGAAAAATAGAGTCCAAAACTAATTTAGTGAAAGGTAGATTTAGTTGACTGATATGGGAATTAATCGACTAAAAAGATATTGAACCTAAATTCTAAGAGTTATGCATGATGCAAGAATTCTTGAGGTTCTTTACAACTTTTTTTAAAAATTACAACTACAAGACTTGATAAAAGTCTTGAACTTGCTTTAAGCTTGAACTCCTTTGAGAGCGAGTTCTTTCTTAAGTTTTTTGATCTTTATCTTTTAGCCGAGCTCGAGTTCCTTAGCTTTGAGCTCCTTGTTTTAGCTCGAGCTCTTTATGCTTGAGTTTTTTCTAGGTCCTTTGCCTCTCCTTCTCAAACCTAGCTGCGAGCTAAATATACAAGTTTTGTTATCATCTAAACATGCACACTTATGGATGATTTACCAATCTACCCCTTTTTAATGATGGAAAAATATTTTTATGTATTTGCTAATAATGAATGTGCATGAAAATATTTTGACAATAAAATTTGAAAATACTTTTATCTTCCTTTATCCCCCTTTGACATTATCAAAAAGGTGTAAAACGATACCAAATAAGGTGTAAACTAAGAATTTCTTTAAAACATTCATTTTAAATTGAGTTCCCTGTAATCTTTCATAAAAGGCTCCCCATAAATATATGAATCGAGGGTTCACAACCAATAATGCATGATATGCACGATCAACAAAAAAAGATAAGAAGTCACATGAGATCCTTTAATGTGGATTTTTCCAATCTTGCAATGGCAACTGTCCTTGATGTTGCATTAATCTTGGTGAGTTCCATCTTAGACGCGAATGTTGATAGTACCTAATCCATTTATTATTCCTCCCTCCCTGTCCTTCGAATACCTACAAATTCTTTTGGTACCCTTTTATGTTGGAGTCCTTCATGGATAGATTTCATCCTTTTAAAACACAAATCCATCTACATTTCTTTTAATTACTAAAGTTAGAACTAGAGGCCAAGTTTTCTATTTTTCCTTTTTCATTTTCATTACGAGGAAAAAAGGTCATCTTTCTTTTTAGCCCAATAATTTTGTCTTCTAAGCTATACACTTTATATTTGAAACTACCAAGATTTTTTTAAGAAATTCGTTCTCCTTTTTAAAACTTATTCATTATTTAACAAAAGAGATATACCATCTACTAATCGAATGCTAATATTCTTAAGAGAGCCTATTTCTTTTTCATGTTTTATAACGCTTTTAAAAAGATATCGAGAAATATTGTGAAGATCATCATAAGAAATATTACCCATCTCATCTTTGAAGTTAGAAGAATCGAATTCACCAGTAGTCCGACCAATCCCATGCATGCACTTTTTTTTCTTCTTCTTCACTACTACTTGAATCATCTCAAGTTGCTTGCTTTGCATTCTTCGTGAAATTTCTTCTAAATCATACTCTTTCGTTGAGGGTAATCTTTCGTTATATGCCATATCTTATTGCATTGGAAGCATTTTATTTCTTTTTTTCCTATTTTTGCTTCTCAAGAAATGGTTTGAAGTTTTGAGCAATGAAAGTTATATCCTTGTCACCATCTTGATAAGAATCATCCCTTGAATTTTTGCTTGCCTTGAAAGCAAGATTCTTCTTCGAGCCTTGTTCTTATTTCTTTCTATTTTCAAATTTGTTTCATAGGCAAGATGTTTACCTATGAGGTCCTCTAATGATGTTGTGTTGCAGTTGATTGACTCATCCATCGCCATTACATTGTGTTCTCACTCCAACGATAGTGAGATTATGATTTTATTTTGAGTTTCACAAGTAAAAATATTCTTCCAAAGTTATGTTATTCACTGTTGCGGTAAATCGAACATTCATACCCTTAATACTTTACATTTTTAATTTTAAAAGTTTTATAATCAAGTATTAACATTCTAAAAGATGATTCTGTAACATTGGTCGCACGTTCATAAGGTAATCTCGAAGTATTTCTAAATCTCATGAAGTCTTAAAATGTGGAACTCAATTGATTATGATTTTTGAAAGAGAACAATATAAAGATTTATAACTTTAGAGTTTAGAGACATCTTATGCATTTTCGCTTTAGAGTATCCCATTTCTTTCTCCTTAATGTACTCAAACTTATTTTATATTGTATCCCATATTGCAAAGTTGGTGAATTGTAAGAAGGTGGTCATGTTCGTCTTTAGTTCACCCCATCGAAAATGGTGAATGAGTCATTGAATTCTCTTCCATGTGCGATCCTCTATGGTTGGCCATATGTGTTGGAGTCTTACTTCCGTCACATGAACGAGGCTTTGATATAAAATGTGATTTTATGTGGAATTGTGATGGTTTTTTTGGATCAATACAATCACAAGTCTCAAACAAACGAATTTGTCACGTATCACTTAATAATCACAAGATAACAAATAAATAGGCAAACCACAAGGAAACCCTCTCGAGTAAAATCCATGACAAGAGTCTTCCTGACTCTGGTATTAACCTGATCGATCCTATTTTTTCACTAAACCTGCATTTGTTTACGTGGGCAATCCAACTATATTATAAGTTTCTTGTACGTGGATAATTCCAAATGTTAACTTGAGTTGATTACATCGTTAACTCTAGCCATAAGTATAAAAATACAAACTCTTATAACCTCAAATGTAAAATAGGCAAATAATGTGAGGTAAAATCAAGAATAATCTCCAAAAGAGCTTGAATCAAGAATTATCTTACAAACTTAGGAGTAGGCACATCTTCCGGGTCGTTATGGTGGCACACTTTCTGGAGGCAAACAGGAGGGAAACATCTTCCAGGGCAAGATAGCTGGGGAGTAAGAGAATGAAAGAGCATGTTTTATTCTAGAGGTCTAGGGGTCCTTATATAGGACAAAATCCTAGAGAGCTCAAAAAGGGAAAAATACATAAGCGCCCCTAGTGGGGGTTACAATGAAATATTACTAACAATTACTAACACTCCCTCTCAAGTTGGAGCATATTTATTGATCATGCCCAACTTGGAAATTATCTATAGAAGACGCTTCTTGGGTAAGGCCTTAGTGAAATTGTCTGCAAACTGAAGATCGGTGGTAATGTGAGGAGTACTAATCTTCCCAGTTCTGATAGAATCCTGAACAAAATGGCAGTCAATTTCTATGTGCTTCGTTCTTTCATGGAACACAGGATTCGTGGCAACGTAACTAGCTGATTTGTTGTCACAGTATAGTGGAATGGGCGTGGTGATCGCAATGCCAAGTTCTTGTAGGAAAGTTAATAGCCACATGATCTCACAAGTTGACCCTAAACCCTAAACACATTGCCACTCTCCAAAGCACCAACACATGCCACGTGTCATCCGAAGCTGCACCCCGCCCGAGCCTAGCCCCACACGTGCATGGTACGTGCAGGGCTGGGTTATTTGTAGAGAACACCCCAGGACTTTCCATAATTACAAAGAGGTCCAGGCGCGTGTGTATCACGTACGTGCCTGGACATTTTGCACGAAGACCCCATCGTGTTTAGTAAATTACAAAATGGTCCCTGTGCGTCAATGATCAAATTGCAAAGGACCCCTGCCGATTTTACTTTATTACAAATAGGTCCCTTTAGGGACATATTTATGATCATTTATCCTTTATTTTCCTGTATTTTTATTACAATTATGCCCCTACATTGTTTCTTGCATAACTTGAGCATCTTAGATCCAATTTGCATGATTTCAGTGTCGTTTTGAAGCTCTTTTCACAATCTATCCAATGGTGTAGTTAATTTTCTCATCTGACACTAAATGAAATATGATGAAATTTTATGTTATATAGTGTCCCCTACTCATCAATCTTTGTCATTATTAGATGCTTAATCATGATTGTAATGCTCGAATTGACTATGAAATTAAACCTTAATCGGATGCTTAATTTTGTGATTTTTCTAGGACATATTTGTAATCCATTATTTGCATATTTATCCCTTGCATACATTCCTACATTATGTCCATGCATAATCTTATAATTGCATCTTCAAAATCAAATAAAAAATGCACGCATCATTTTATCTGCATTTTCTCATGCATGTGCATGAAAACCTATAAATGAGAATCTATTCACGCATAAATTTAATAGACCAAAATTTGATGAATATGCTAAAGAGGCTCGTGTCCCTATGTTCGACCTTGTTAGACTTGCCAAGTATAAATATTCCACAACATTCAAAGATTGTGGTTTTTGCTAAACCAAATTTACCGCCTATACTACAACAATTCCTAATTATTAAAGAGGTAAATTTGATGTTCATCATGATTACAATGAATCTCGTATTCATGATTATGATGAATCTCGTATTCATCATATTAAAATCAACATATTAAACTCCTGGCTTAAATAATTCAATAAAATTCACTAATAATTCCTCATTATTATCTTTTATCATGTTGTGTATAGATCGTGTCTAACTAACACTATATTTGTTGTATATTATTTTCTTTATTTCTTAATTCCTATGAAAAACCCTTAGAAATTAGATCATTAATTGTCTATAATAGTACCGACCTTTAAAAGAGATAAAAAATACAAAAAAATATTAAAACCAAAAGACTGTATTTTTACCCTTTAAAAATACCCCTAAAATATACTTTTGTACAAATAACCTCTTTTGGCTTTTTGTCCAACATTCAATTTGTAGATCTCATTGAGATCTACAAATTTCATGTTTTGACTTTTTCCTAATTTTGCCTCTAACTAATACATTTAGATTTTTCTTTATTTTTCCATTTATTTATTTTTCTGATTGGGCCACGTGGTGCTCACGTGGCTGCCACCTCCTCTCGCCACCCGTCTCAATTCTGGCCCTTGATCAAGCTTTCCCACCTCCATCACCGCTGTTCCGTTCCTACTCATTTCCAGCCGTCAGATCTTCCCTAAGATCTGATCACCGCCACTCCTTCGCACCTTTTTATCAGCCACCCAATCTTCCTAATATCCTACGACCACCCTCGCTCCACGTCGCCCCTTCTCCCATCACCCTTGGATCGAGCCCACCTCTCCATCATATCCGCCCTTTAGCGCCTATCCCTCAGCCATAGGATCAGATTCTAAGATCTGATCTCAACCCCTCACCCGCGCCTCTATCCGAGCCGTTGGATCGTAAGATCCAACGACTCTCTCTCATCGTCCTCCTTCAGACCCCCCGCCCCCAAGCATTACGGCTGCGCCACCCTCCACCCCCTTCCTATTTTAAAAGGTGCCTCCGACCACCCCTCCTCGTCTTAACGGCCACCCCACATCGCCCGTTCTTCCAAGATCCATGCGTAACCCCCTTCGTCCCTCACCATTACTGCCCCACCATCAAATCTCCATCAGAACCCCCCCACCACCACGTAATTGACCACCACCTCTGTTTATAAAAGCCAGCCTCCGCCCTCCGTCACTCCCATCCACCAATCAACGGGCTCCGCCTTAGACTCCTCCGCCATCCGGTAACAGCGGAGGGCGGCTAGTCGAAGCGACAATGGTCGTAATTCCCTGGTGAGATCCATGGACTGCTGACCATGTTGTGGCCACCTCCGTGCACCGTTGAGCACCGAGGCATGGTCGCCCTCGTCATGCGCCGACCGGAGGCTCCAGTTCGAGTCTCAACCTAGACCATTGCCTCTGCTAATCGCCTTGCTCCGGCTAGGTACCTTTTGCTTATTTTCCTTTCATCTTCTCTGATTTTTCTCACCGCACACAACACCTATCACCGGCCACGGACCATCCTACGACCTCCACCAGATCACCCTTACCTTCGTCGACCCTTCAATGCAACCTCTCCCCTTTGCCATGACCCCACCCCCTCCGCCAACTTCACCTCTGCCTCACCGGAGGGGAAGATCCTGGTCCCCACTACAGTCATTTTTGCAGACCGCCATCTCACTTACGATTCCACGTACAACACGCCTCGACTATTGATGACACTTGTAGGTACACCATATCTTTAATAGTCAGAGCCTTTACGCCTACTCCGATCTCGACCTTCATCTCCGGCGAGGCAACGTCGTTCGCAACCTACAACTACCCTCGTAGCTCCGACCTCCATCAGTCGTCCTCACATGATGCTTGTGAAGCTCAGGAGATCTTCTACGAGCATAGAGGAGAACAGAGGGTCTCTGGCGAGTTCGCCGGAGTCCCATTTATGCCTTCCCTCCTCCGGGGAAGATGAAGTACAAGTGTCGTTGGATGACACCTCGTGGCGGCCATCCAACAGCCCGGGTGGAGCCATGTTGCCATCCTCAGACCTACAGGCTCGGGTACACCTAGCCACTCTCCAAAGTACCAACACTTGCCACATGTCATCCGAAGCTGCGCCCCGCCCGAGCCTAGTCCTGCGGGTGGCACGTGCAGGGTCGGGTTATTTGCAGAGAACACCCCGAGACTTTTCATAATTACAAAGAGGTCCAAGCATGCGTGCATTACGTGCGTGCCTAGACATTTTTCACAAAGGCCTCGCTGGGTTTAGTAAATTACAAAATGGTCCCTGTACACCAATGGTGAAATTGCAAAGTACCCTTGTCGCTTTTGCTTTTTTACAAATAGGTCCCTCTTGGGACTTATTTGCGATTATTTATGATGAATCTCGTATTCACCATATTAAAAACGACATGTTAAACTCCCAGCTTAAATAATTCAGTAAAATTCACTAATAATTCCTCGTTATTATCTTGTATCATATTTTGTATACATTGTGTCTAATGAACACTATATTTATTGTATACTATTTTCTTTATTTCTTAATTCCTATGAAAAACCCTTAGAAAATAGATCATTAATTGTCTAAAATAGTACTGACCTTTAAAAGAGATAAAAATACAAAAAAAAACAAAACCAAAAAGGCTTTTACCCTTTAAAAATAACCTCAAAATACATTTGTGTACAAATGACCTCTTTTGGCTTTTTGTCCATCACAAAATTTATAGATTACATCAAGATCTACAACTTTCATGTTTTGACTTTTTCCTAATTTCGCCTCTAACTAATTCTTTTAGATTTTTCTTTATTTTTACATTTATTGATTTTTATGATTGGGCCACGTGATACCCCCTCCTCTCACCACCCAGCTCAATTCTGGCCCTTGATCAAGCTTTCCTCGCCTCCATCACCGCCGTTCCGTTCCCACTCATTTCCAACCATCAGATCTTCCCTGAGATCTGATCACCGCTGCTCCTTCGCGCGTTCTTCTCAGCCACCTGTTCTTCCTAATTTCCTACGACCGCCCTCGCTCTACGTCGCCCCTTCTCCCATCACCCTTGGATCGAGCCCACCTCTCCATCGTTGCTGCCCTTTTGCGCCTATCCCTCAACCATAGGATCAGATCCTAAGATATGATCTCAACCCCTCGTCCGCGCCTCCATCCAAGCTGTTGGACTATAAGATCTAACGACTCTCTTTTATCGTCCTCCTCTAGACCCCCCACCCCCAGGCGTCAAGCCTGGGCCACCCTCCGCCCCCTTCCTATTTTGAAGGTGCCTTTGACCACCCCTCCTCGTCTTAACGACCACCCCACATCGCCCGTTATTCCAAGATCCGCGTATAACCCCCTTCGTCCTCGCCATTACAGCCCCACCATCAAATCTCCATTAGAACCCCCACCCCACCACCATGTAACTGACCACACCCTCCATTTATAAAAGCAACCCTCCGACCTCCATCATTCCCATTCACCAATAAAGGTGCTCTGCCCTAGCCTCCTCCGCCCTTCGGTGACAGCGGAGGGTGGCTAGTCGAAGCAATAATGGTCATAGTTCCTCGGTTAGATCCATGGCCTACTGGCCATATTGCGGCCACCTCCACGCACCGCTGAGTACTGAGGCATGGTCTCCCCTGTTGTGCGACGAGCGAAGGTTCCAGTTCGAGCCTCAGCGCAGACCATCGCCTCCGCTAATCGCCTTGCTCCGGCCTGGTACCTTTTGCTTATTTTTCTTCCATCTTCTCTGATTTTTCTCACCGCACACAACGCCTATCATCGGCTACTGATGACCCTATGACCTCCGCCGGATCACCCTCACCTTCGTCGACTCTTCAACGTAATCTCTCCCCTTCTCCACGACCCCACCCCCTCTGCCAACTTCACCTCTGCCTCACCGGAGGGCAAGATCCCGGTACCCACTCTAGTCACCTTCACGAACCGCCATCTCACTCACGATTCCACACACAACACGCCTCGACCATTGTTGACACTTGCAGGTATACCATGTCTTCAATGGTTGGGGCCTTCACACCTACTCCGATCTCGACCTTCATCTCAGGCGAGGCGACATCGGTTGCCACCTACAGCTACCCTCGTAGCTCCGCTCTCCATTAGCCATTCTCGCCTGATGCCTGCGAAGCTCATGCGACCTTCTACGAGCACGGAGGAGAACGGATGGGCTCTGGCGAGTTCGCCGGAGTCCCGTTTACGCCGCCCCTCCTCTGGGGAACATCTACTCTCAACCAGTATGGGTGTAAGTACGGGCCGTTAGACGGACCCATGTTCCTTAAGGACGGAGCCATATACCGTGTCCTCTAAACCACCCACTCTGCTAAGGGAGATTGAAGTTCCCTCACTGAAAAGTAGCTACTAAATTTTAAGCCTAGTTGTCAGAGTTTCAAGAAAAGTTTTTTAATTTTTCAAAATTTTATGATTTTTTGGAAAAATGTTTTATTTACAACAAGTTACTCCCTTAATTTTAAGAAAATATTTTTACAGGAATTTTTACAAAACTCAGTTCAAAGATTTTCTTAAACCAAGCCGAAAAAGATTTTTCAAAAAGTTTAAAAATATACGAGCTATGGCTAAAGTAGATTTACAGTATTATACGGTATACCCCCTATACTTAACTTTTGCTATGCCCTCGTAACATAAGTGATATGAAGCCATGGCTCGATTAAATATAGGGTTACATAGCGGAACTGAGGAGGAGGGCCCCGTATACTTAGGTCAAAAATTGACCTAAGTATAAGAAGCCTTAGAGAGGGAGGGATGAATGAGTCGGGTCCCCCTATACTTAGGCTAAAAATATCCTCAATAAATGATCTGAATTAGGGGTGCGATCTGGTTAGGAGGAGCATCTATACAGAGATACAAAGAGGGGGTGGTTTTTACAAATGATTATAAGGAAGATGAGTGGGAGGGGGTGATTGTGTGAAATATACAGCGATAGGAGGGGGGGGGGATTGGATGGATATGTGCAAATGTGTGTATGTGTGTGTGTGGGGGGGGGATAGATCATCTAGTGATGTACTTTTTTTTCTTTTTCTACAGACGCGAGCCCTCAATGAGGACCGCTAAAAATGCAAATGCAATACATTTTTTCTCTTTTTTTTATAACATGCAAATGCAAGCAAAGCTGACTAAAATTCCTATAATTCTTCCTCAATTCTTTTGCGGCCTTTTTAGTAGCAACTCCCGACTCCTCGCCTCCACGGAGATCAAGCGTCCTCGATCTTCATGGGCTCTGCCACAAAAGAGGAATGCTAGAAAAATATTAAGCAAATTAATCATCAGAAATGATGCAAAAATAATGCATGAAAAGAAGACATGTGAATTTTAAAAATATTCAATAAAAAAATATCAAAATTCAACAAATAATAAAGGTGAGCCGTGTCCCTGGTAACGACATCATTTGATGAACTCGAAATCCGTCTCTTTAATAATAATGAACTGTGGTTGTATAGGAGACAAATTTCAGTTAGCAAAAACCACACATTTTGAATGTTGTGGAGCATTTTTACTTGGCAAGTGTACCAAGGTCGGACACATGGACACAAGCTACTTTAATTTATTTATTGAATTTTGGTTAATCAAAATCATGTGTGAATAAATTCTCATTTTGTAGTCTTCATGCAAATGCAGAATACTAGGATACATAACAATGCAACTATAAGGTGCATGAGTGAGTATGTATTTTTATTTCATTTTTTAATGCGATTATAAGGTGATGCATGTGCAAAATGAATGATTAAATGCAAGGGTTATGTATGCAAACAACTACTATAAATCTACCCTAGAAAGATTACTAAATTGAGCAATAGATTATGGTTTGAAATCAGAGTCGGATTGAGCATAAAAATTACGAACAAACATCTATCCAATGACAAGGCATTCGAGCAAGGGACACCATTAATCATTAAAAATGCATCACATTTAATTTAGTATCAGAAGAGAAAACTAAAATGCCATTAGATAGATGATGAAATAAGGAACAAAACGACACTAAAATCATGCAATTTGAACCTACGATGCTCAAGTTATGAAGTAAAAAGTGCAAGGGCATAAATGTAGTAAAAATACAGAGAATAAAAGGATAAATAATTACAAATAGGACCCTGGAGGGATCTATTTGTAATAAAGCAAACCCGGCTAGGGTCCATTGCAATTTCTCCAATGCGCACCGGGACCATAAAGCAATTTCTGAAACTAGCGAGGGCCCCCTGTAAAATACCCAGGCACGTACGTGAAGCACGTACTTGGGGACCAAAATGCAAATGCCAAAATCTCCAAGGTCTTTCTTGTAAATTACATAGCTCCCACGTACGATGCACGCGAGGGGGCCAGTCTTAGGAGTCGTCAAAGCTTCGGGCCACGTGGCTTGCGTTGGTGGCTTGGAACTTGGCTCAGTTTGCCCGAGCTTGTAGGTGCGGCGTGAGGCTCGGGCTAGGCCACGTGGCATCATCCCGACCGTCCGATCCAGATGATCTGATGGTAACTGTATCGTCTTCATCCGCCATGAGCCACTGATGAAGCCACATTTCATCATCTTTATTCTATCATTTTGGCATTAAAAACCCTAGCAAATGCATGTAAATAGCATTAAATCCATCATCTTAGCATTCATGCATGTGCATCCAAATAGTGTATAAAATACTGTAATTAAAGCCAAAATTATAGAATAAATAAAAGAAAAGAAAAAGAATAAAATATTGTAAATATTTTATGACCTAAACCCCCGAGACCAAGGCATCTAGATGAATAGGTCGACAAGGAATAAAGTAGGGGGAGATAAGGGTCAAATACAATAAACATTCCTTCATTCTTTATTCATTTTGGGACCTATTTTTGATTTCAGTTTTTATACCTCAAATAAATAAACTCTGTACATGAAAGTTGTAGATAATTTAATAAAGAAAAATACAAAATTGATTTCACTGAAAAATAATGTACAGATAAAAAGTTATGGTCTGAATAAGATTCCAAAACTCAAACTTCCCAAACCTGTATCTTGCAAATAAAAACTCGAAATGTACCAAACTCACCTTTAATTTATAGAGCATAAAATAATCTATTTAATGGAGGTGGTTTCATATTTTTCGGAGTTACGGTTTGAAAGTTGAGTTTTGGACTCTTGTAGTATAATTGTACAGATTAAAATATTCATTTTATTATTTAATCATTATTTTTATAATTTTATATTTTTATAATTTTGTAAATATTACTTATAATATATTTGTGTATTAAAATCAGAATAAAAATACAAAAGAGGTGCAAAATAAAATACTTATATATTTACAATACATAGGTATAATACCTATACAAATACCTATACATTACATACTTGTATTTTATTAAGTGTATTAAACACTTCATAAAAATAAAATAAAAATATAATTAAGTGTATAAAAGTATGTTATAATTTTACAAAATAATAAATAGAAATAAATAAACTAAAATCACAAATAAAAATAAAAGAATAAAATGTATAGGAATATGTACCTACAAAGGGCATACAAGTAAACTTGTATTTTTATACCCCATAAAAATAATGAAAAATTACCATAAAATACTTTACAAAATAATAAAAAATTTTTATTAAATAACCTAAAATTAAATCAATCATTTACTAATTTAATTTGAATTTACAAAATATTTTGTCCAGGCTTTTTCCAGGTTGGTCCACGTGGACCAACCAGGAGGGCTGGAGAGTTGACCTCAGGTCAACTCTCTACCCAACGCCTTGTCCTGTGTCAGAAATGGGTTTTGACCCATTTTCTCGATTTTTTCGAGGTCGTCTCGTTGCTCTTTTCATGATGATTTCTTCGTGACTTTTTCTCCTCGATCTTCCATCATACTCGCCCAGAGCATGCCTTGGTCTTTGGATCACTGCAGCACCCACCACACATCGTTCTTGGAGCTGCCCTGTCCACCTATTCAAAAAGCACCCTTGACTTTCCTTCTGATCTTGGACCGCCTTTGGCCAGAGCTGAGACATTCGAGGAATTGCTTGGGATCCCCGGTGACAGGGGGTTGATCCCCGACCATGTCGAGGTGCAGCGGAGGGCCGAGGCGCGTCCCAGCCATCTCCGGCGGCTGCGCCGCCGTGAGGTCATATCTCCTGGTTTTCTAGCCGGTCAAGGTTGTTTCTATTTTATTTTATTCGCTTCTTAGGTTAGCTGTAGTTATCAGCTCGAATTGCACCTTTTATTCGCTCGACTTGTGATTGAATCACCACCCCACTACCCCCTCGCCGGAGCTTGCTCCGGCGAGAACCTATTCGCACCACACACCACCACTCCACCCTCTCGTGCCCTGGGGACTTTTCACTGTGGGTATCTGTGCTTCCTTGTAGGTCTCTGGAGCCGAAGGATCCCATCTGGGGTCATTTTTTGTTGACGCACGACCTTCCTGGAGCCGCCCTCCTTCATCGACTTCGCGGCAGCGCCCTGGCGGTCGAGGCGACTCCCAGGAAGCTTTTGGACCCATCGGACATGAATACACAGCTCTGAGCGCCGAGATTTTGTTGCTCCAAAGTCCCCCGAAGCCTGTTCTTTGCGTGTTCTTCCTCCACGCTCCAGAGCCGTCCGATTATGAGCAGCCTCTCAGGGAGTGCAGGCACCGTCAGATCTTGCGTGGGCCAGCCGTCGGATCATCAAAGCACCATCTAATCCTGGCCGTGCAATGCGAAGGGGTACGGGGCCACGGATCGCTGCCACGTGGATAAGTGACCCCTCCTCAGCCGTGCGATCCGCCATAGCTTTGGGTATTTTGCCTTTTTAACCCAAAGCATTTTTGTAATTTATAATTAATATCTAATCTTTCGTCTGCAACTTTAAAACTACTGTATAATTTGCACATTGCCACTTGGAGTTTAGCGATTTTTCTATTTGCCCCCTGCCAGGTCACGTGCTTCTGTGCACGTGACTGGGCGTTTTTGCAAGGGAGCCCTGGGGTTTTGTTCGTATTTAGTTCTAATACCAAAACTTTCAGTGGTAGTTATTTTATTTCTGGAATTATTGCATCTGAGCCCCGAGGTTTTTGTAAATTGCGGTGATACCCCTACCAGGTGCGCGTGCGTGTCACGTGCACCTTGGGCTTTTTACACCGACACCCTTGCGGGTTTGGACATTTAAATAGACACTATGTAACTTTATCGCATTAATTTGGTCTATTAAATACTTTATTCAGTATATATTTTGTGGAAAATTTGCATGCGTGCTCCTGGAAGTTTGTCTATTTGCACTTATACCCTTGCCAGGCCTTATATTTTTGCTTGGTTGTCTTATTTATTTCACGCATCATTTTATTCTCTAAAAATTACCAAAAAAATTGCATAAGCTCCTGTTAACTTGCTGATCCACGCCATATTTTTGCATTACATTTTTGTTGCATTTTCATATTTACTAAAAATAAAAAATATGCATTTTTCATACTGTTTGCATTAGAAAACCCATAGAAATTATAAAAACGTTTTGAAAAATTCCAAAAAAATTATATTTTGTGTGTTTTGTCATCTACTAGTGTCAATCCAAAAACCGCTAAAAATTTCAAAGCAAAAACCTTGAAAATTTGAAAACCTCTAAAAACTTCATAAAAATCTAAAAAAATTCTAGAAAAATAACAAAAATATAACCTCAGTTGTTATGTCTTCCTCTCTTTATTGTCTATATTTTAAAATTAATTTGAGGAATTTTGGGTACTGTTTAGTATTTT
Source organism: Ottelia alismoides (assembly GCA_037367405.1). Lineage (NCBI taxonomy): Eukaryota > Viridiplantae > Streptophyta > Magnoliopsida > Alismatales > Hydrocharitaceae > Ottelia > Ottelia alismoides. The sequence continues at coordinate 74,215 of JAZKJV010000917.1, read as the reverse complement.
TTATCCCTATTTTAAATTCGGCCAGTAGCTGAACCCACTGTTTTCTTGTATTTTGATATTTAAAAATACCAAAAACATTTATAAAAATTCTCAAAAATCATAAAAAACAGTAGAAAACTATAAAAAGACCAAAAATATTTTATTTTTGAATTTTTGAGCATTTTTACCTACTTTTATAAATACCTTATCCTCTCTTTCCTTATCTTGTATATATATATTCCTATATTGAAAAAGAAAATATAAAAATATAAAATATAAAAAGAAAATACAAAATCAGTAAAAAGAAAACCAAAATACAAAATTAAAAATTAAAAAAAATAAAAAATATAAAAATTAAAAACCCACAAAAACATTTGCTTTGCATACTCACACACACACTCTTGTGGATCTATCCTGCCTTGCTCCCTGTGTTCGAACTCTCTGCATACTTGCTTCTATACATCTTTTGTGCAGAGTTAAAAATAAATTTTAACTCCACTTTCTGCTTGTCATTTCTTGATATCTATTGTGTGGGTTAATTGTTGAATTTTCATGGGATTTTGTAGTGGTCACGATACCGACTGTTGACTCGCCTTGTGAGTCAATACGACCGCTCTGATTTCCATGTTAATCAGCCACCGAAGGAGATGAGGAACCAACGAGCTCCAATTTTCTCCACCGTGCTCTGGAGGCTTGCCTAATGGTCGAGGAAGATTTGGAGGCCTTGGTGTTGAAGCTCGGACGATGGAGGAGGCGGGGGGATGACTGGTAGCTCCTGGGATGACGGATCACCAGAGGCGAAGCTACAGAATATGCCTCCGGCGAATCTCCGACCAATGAAGGGTCTTTAACCTGCAAGTGTTAGGTGTGGATAGCCGAAGCACATGTGTGTGTGCTCGGGGGTTGAGTGAGGTGAGATGGAGGCCATGGAGGCGGCGGGAGGCAGTGGCCAGAAGCTTCATCTCTGGCGGAGCGAGAAAGAAGTTGGGTAAGAGTAGGGATGGTTCTGGAGATGGGAAGGGGGTCGGCGTGGATGTTTGATGGATGGCAGAGCTTAGGGGATGGACGGGCGACAGTGGGAGCGGGTGTATTCGTTGGGAAATTTAGGAGAAATAAAGGAAAAACATAGGAGGAAGAAGTTACCTGCATAGAGCAAGAGATTCGCGGAGGTCGCGGCTTGTGTTAAGGCTCCTTGGGAGCCTCCGGTCATCGCCCTGCGAGGGCAGCCAGACCTCGGAGCTCAGTGGCGCACGGGGCGGTCGTAGCATGGTCAGGTGACCATGGATCACACCTAGGGACGACCTCCATCGTAGCCTCGACAAGACCACCCTCTGCTGTCATCGGAGGGCGGAGGAGGCTAGGGCAGGGCCCCGTGGATTGGTGGATGGCTTGGCGAGTGGGCAAAGGGTGAGGTTTTATATGAAGAGGTAGACGACCGTTATGTGGTGGTGGGGGGTGTTTGAAGGAGGAGTGAAGGAGGGGGAGTTAATGGAGGTGGAATGCGGGTGGCACGCGGGGATGGGGGTGGTAACAACTAAAAGGGAAGGCGTTAGGGAGCGGAGAGAAGGCCGGAGGAGCGGGCAAAAAATGGAAGGGGGAGGAGCATCGATGAGGCGTAATGCCTGGAGATCGGGCGTTAGGAGGTAGGAGATGAGCTCATAACCGTTGGATTTTTTAATCCAACGACTAGGATGGAAGCGGGGGCGGGGGGTAGAGATCAGATCATAAGATCTGATCATACGATTGAGGTATAGACACTAAAGGGAGGCCCATATGGAGAGGTGAACGCGATCCAATGGTTGGGAGAGATTGAGTGACGTGGTCAGATGAGGGCCTTAGGATGGTAGTCTGATCGTGCGGCTAGGATTGAGGCGGGAAGGAGCACATAGGATCTGATCAGGATCAAATCTAATGGCTGGAGATGGCGTAGGTTTGTGCGGTGGAGATGAAGGCATGGTTTCATCCTATGGTGGGGGGTGAAGTGATTTCGTGGCATGATGAGAGCCATAGGATTAGCAAAAAGATCGGGTGGCTGAGGTTTAGGCAAGGAGGTGCGGTTGGGATCTTGTCCAGAGGAGATCAGACGGCTGAAAATGGGGCGAAGATCAACGATGGAGATGAAGGTGATCCAAGGGCTATTAGAGGAGGTGGGTGGCACAAGAGGGGGCGGTCGCGTGGTAGCTCATGAGAGCGCCACGTGGTCGCACCAAAAAAAGCAATAAATGGAAAAATACAAAAAAATAAAAAAGAATTAGTTAGAGGCTAAATTAGGAAAAAGTCAAAACATGAAAGTTGTAGATCTCAATGAGATCTACAAGTTCCATGTTGGACAAAAAATCAAAGGAGATCATTTATACAAAAGTATTTTTGGGGGGTGTTTTTAAGGGGTAAAAACACCAGTTTTTTTGGTTTTGATATTTTTTGTATTTTTTAGTTCTTTTAAAGGTTAGGGAAATTATAAACAATTAGTTAACCTAGTTTTTATGGATTTTGATAAGAAAATAATTACAAATTAAATAAGGTTAATTATACACAATATAATACAAGATAATAATGAGGAATTATTGGTGATTTTATAGGTTTATTTAAGCAAGGAGTTTAATAAGCCTATTTTAACATGATGAATACGAGATTCATCAATCTTTTGGGAATATTAAGCCAAAGGGAGTAGAGCCGTTAAGTGATGCCGAGGGGACCCTATTTATGAGGCGGACAACAGTCAGTATAACGTCTCCCTAGTAATTCTTGGGAACCTTCATTTGGGTAAGAAGAGAGAGGGCAATATCAAGACGTCTTAGTTTTCTCTCTGCTACTCCATTCTGTTGAGAGGTACCCGGGCAAGTTTTTTGATGGATGGCGCTCTGGGAGGTAAAAAAGGATGTCATATCTTTGTTTGTAAATTCCAAGGCATTATCAAAATGAAATATTTTAATAGTAGTAGAGAAGATATTTTTGATATAATGAAAGAAATTCTTGACAACATTATAAATTTTTGATCGTTCCTTCAATAAGAAGACCCGTGATAATTGACTGTAGTCATCCACAAAGACAAAAAAGTATCTATGACCACTTAGTGTTCGGACAGAACAAGGTCCCTAGATATCACAATGAATAAGAGAAAGAGGAGAACTACGGTGAGGCTCAGTCCGTGCAGGAAAGGGGGCCCGACGATGCTTCTCGAACTGACATGCCTCATCTCAAAGGGTTTGAGGGTTGAAAGTTCTAGGGCATCATAGAGAGAGTTTTGACTGAAGGATGACTTTGACGAAGGTGCCATATAAGAGGATTGCCAGAGATGGATAATGCACCAACAAAATTGGAATCAGAAGGGATGTCGAGGTAATAGAGTTCGTTCCTCTCATGTCCCCCACCAAAGATCTGCCTCGTCCGGATGTCCTGAAAATAACAATAGAACTCATCAAAAATAACACGACAGTTAAGTTCACGACGTAGCTTCTGTATAGATAAGAGACTGAGAGAAAAAGCAGGAGCACAATGAACTTCTGTCAATCGTAGATTGGGAGAGAAATCAATAGTTCCAACAACAGTAATTGGGGAATGATCCCCATCAGCAACATGAACAGTCTTCACTGATGAGGACGGTTGGGAATATGCGAGCATGTTTTCCTCTCCCATCAGATGGGCAGAGGCTCCAGAGTCAATAATCCATGCATATTTATAGGTAGAGACTGAGTTTGCTACTGTACCTGAGGTAGTAACTAGACTAGCAGAAGAGGCGGAGGCGATATTATTGCCAATAGAGGAAGCAGAGTCTTGTAGCAGTTGTCGCAGACGAGTATATTCAGAAGCAGTAAATGGGGTCTGCACCCCTCTAGTTTGTTGAGCAGATGTATCTTCAATTACATCAGAAGATGCTTCATCATATGCATTATTGGCATTAGGCTGCATGGCAAAAATTGCCCAACACCTGTTAAAAAGATGAGTTCAACGTCCACAGTGTACATAAACTGGATATCAAGCAGAAGATGAATCATGACGACGACCATGATCACACCCTCGTCCAGATTCACAACCGTGTCCAGATTCACGGCCACGTCCACGTCTAAAGTTTCGACCCATGCCGCCTTGACACCCTCTATATCCTGAGGATGCATAATGAGTTGTTGTCTCTGTAGTAGTGTAGCTGGTAGATTGCCGAATGGGAGCCTCAAGCTTCTGTAAGCGTCCAAAGATGGTCTCAAGGCTCGGTAGAGTGTTTGCCATTAGAAACTGATCTTTCACCGATGTGTATTTTGGATTCAATCCTGATAGAAATCGATAAACTTTCCATTCAGCTCGTTCGCCTACTTGTTTATCACAACATGCCGACTGAAAGATAAGGAGCTCCTAAAAAAGGCTTGTAAGAAGCCTGTAATACTTAATAAGACTCATATCTCCCTGAGTGGCTGACCAGATCCTCGTGTATATGTCAGAAAGATGAGACTTGGTCATCTTCTGAGAGTATGTGCGCTCAAGGTTTTCCCACATCGCCTTAGCAGTTTCTTTGTAAAGAAGATTGGCAACAATATATGGATCGACACTGTTTATTATCCAGGTGATAACTTGACAGTTATCAACAAACCATGTGTCGTAGTCTTTGTCAGTTTATGTAGGCGGGTCCTTCGTAAGAACACAACTTTTTCCTTGGCCACCGATAAATATTTTGAACGACCGGGACCATAGAACATACTTTTCAGACCCCTTTAGCTTGATAAAGGTGCCTTGTACCATCAAAGAAGAAGTAGGACACACGAGCTTGGTCTCAGTGGTCGTCATGATGACGTCGTATGTCAAGAAGAAGTAACCTAGAGAATGTATCTTGTTCTTAACCGAACATCAAGTGCCTACGCTTGCAGCACTATACAATACACAACAATCAAGAGCCCGCATTGCTGCGCAGAGGGAGGTCGAGCGCGCAAAGGCGAGGCGCGAGGGCGCTGGGGGCCAGAGGCGACGCTCCTTAGGGCATCGTGGAAGCGCCACTCCTAGGGCGGCATTAGGCCGCCTGAAGACGCTAGCGATGGTGCGGGCTCTGCCGTAGGTGGGCGGCGGCTCCTTAGGGAGGACTTGGGGCTGGCGGTGGTCGAGGGATTTAGGTCAGAACACTGGTCTAAGACCGCTGCTCTGATACCATGTGGAAAAATACGAAAGAAGAGAAAGACTTGTCTTATTCAAGAGATCTAGGGGTCCTTATATAGGATAAAAACCTAGAGTGCTCAAAGGAGAATATTCTATAGAATACTCTCTATAGAACATTCTCTTAACAAATAGCCACCGAATATTCTCTATAGAATATTCTCTGAACAAATAGCCACCGAATATTCTCTGTAGAATATTCTCTTAACAAGTAGCCACATATAATATTCTCTATAGAATATTCTCTTAACAAATAGCCACATAGAATATTCTCTATTTTTAACAAATATACTCTTAACATAGGCAATTAATGGTCTAATTTCTAAGGTTTTTTCATAGGAATTAAGAAATAAAGACAATAGTATACAATAAATATAGTGTTAATTAGACACAGTTTATACACAATATGATACAAGATAATAATGAGGAATTACTAGTGAATTTTGTTGAATTATTTAAGGCAGAAGTTTAATATGATGATTTTAATACGATGAATACGAGATTCATCACATGTATTCAGCTTCTGCACTAGATCTGGATACTACAGTTTGTTTCTTGCTTCTCCAAGTGACAAGATTTCCTCCAACCATCATAGCATATCCTGTGGTGGAGCACCGATCCTTTGGGAACTAGCATAGTCAGCATCAACATATGCAATAATATCAACGTATCTGTTTACCCTGTAAAAGAGACCACACTCTGGAGATTCCTTCAAGTATTGTAGTATCTGAAGAATGTCTTACCAGTGACTGTAATGAGGTTGCTCCATATGTTAGCTAGCTCTGCTCACTGCATAAGAGATACCTGGTATGGTAATGGTGAGGTAGAGAAGTTTTCCTACTAAGCTCCTATAACGAGTAACATCTTCGAAGATAGGATCAGAGGATGTGGAGTGTTTCTTCGGGTCTACCGGAATACTTGAAGTCTTGCACCGAAGTAACCCAACTTCAGCAAGAATGTCCAGGCAGTATTTTCTTTGAGAGAGATGAAGACCTTCTATAGTGCGTAGTACTTCTATGCCAAAAAATAGCATAATGGACCTAGGTCCTTAGTGACAAACACTTCCTGAAGAAAAGCCTTGGTCTCTAGGATCCCTTTCTCATCATCGCTTGTGACAACCATATCATCTACATAGATGACCAATATAACGGTACCACTTGTTTGTCTTCTGACAAACACATAATAGTCAGAGGTTGTTCTTTGAAAGCCAAGAGTGCTGATTTTTGTAGTGAGTCTGTCAAACCATGCCCTTGGGCTTTGTTTCAGGCCATATATTGCCTTGCAAAGTCGCCATACGTACTCCCCCTCGACTTCATACCCTGGAGGTTGCATCATGTAGACTTCTTCATCAAGATCTTCATAAAGAAATACATTTTTCACATCTACTTGGAAGATAGGCCATGCTTTGTTAGTGGCTATAGAAAGGATAGTTCTGATAGAGCCCATTCATGCAGCTGGTGAGAATGTCTCAAAGTAATCTACGTTATATGTCTGCGTAAAGCCTTTAATCACAAGGCGAGCTTTTAATCTTTCAATTGACTCGTCGGGTGATTGTTTGGTCATGAAAACCCATTGCATGCCACAGGTCTAGCCCCTTTAGGGCTGTGTACTAGATCCCATGTCCCTTTTGAGGTAAGAGCCTCCTTCTCTTCATTCATGGCTTGGTGCCAACCTGAATCCTTTAAAGCATTGTGATGATCTCTCGGAATTGAAATGATCGTGAGAGCATCTGCATATCTTATGTCAGTTGTTGATAAACTAGCAGTAGAAGTGAAATGAGACATAGGATGAAGTGTACACTGCCTCTTACTGCTGCGTAGAGCAATGGGAAGCTCCTCAGGATCATCCGAAACAACAATGGTCAACGTTGTAAAAATCACCCGACTGACCCGACTAATAGGTCCGACTAGTCTAGTCAGTGGGATGGCCGACCGCGTACCGACTAATTCCGACTAGGTCCACTACTCAACCAATTTTTGCTTGGAGATACCATATTTTCTTACTTTTTTAAATGCAAACTTATTCTAATATGCATAATATTTTATTTAAATTCAATTACTTCTTTTGATTCAAAAATATATATAAATTTATGTAAATATATTATAATATGTGTATAAAAATGATTTATATATTTAAAAATCAAAGTCGATCAAAGCCCGACTAAATCCGATTAATCGCTCGACTATCGATTAATCCTTAGTCAGTGATCCGACTGACCGAGTACTGACTACCAACTTTTGCAACCTTGGCAGTGGAGGAGACACTTGAGGTAGGCATATCATCTTGTAATAATGGCATAGGTAAGGGAACATATGGTGGATTGGATTTTTGTTTTCACTTATAGACAATGGGTAGAGCTGGGAGATAAAGAGGAATATCAATAACACTTTGTGTGAAGAAACTTGTTTGCTCAAAAAAGGTTACATCCACAGATATATAAGATCGATGGTCGGTTGGATCATAGCACTTGTAACCTTTTTGAGTAATAGAATAACCAATAAAACACATTTTATTTTATGAGGGGAGACAGTGGGATGGAAGTTGTGAACAAATGCAATACATCCAAAAATTCGTAGTGGTAGTGGAAAAGGCAACTCATTTGGGTAGAGTAGTGAGAATGGAGTGGATCCATTTAGGGATATAGATGGAACTCTGTTGATAAGATGGAGAACAGTCAAAACAACGTCCCCCCAGTAGGATTTGGGAACTTTCATCTGGGTGAGGAGGGATCGGGTAATATTTAGCAGGTGTTTGAGTTTTCTTCCCACGACCCCGTTTTGTTGTGAAGTGTAAGGACATGAAGTTTGGCGAATAGTGCCTTGGGATGCAAAGAAAGTGGTTAAATCGTGTTGAGTAAATTCCAACGCGTTATCTGATCGAAATATATGAATACCGGTAGAGAAAATATTCTTGACATAATGAAAGAAATTCTTAATAATATTGTTAATATCCGATCGTTCTTTTAACAGATAGACCCATGATGAACGGCTATAGTCATCCACAAAAACAACGAAGTACTTATGTCCACTCGAAGTACGGACCGGACAGGGTCCCCAAATATCACAATGGACTAATGAAAAAGGAACTTTGCGGCGAAGTTCTGAGCGAGCAGGGAAGGATGCTCGATGATGTTTCCCGAACTGATACGCCTCGCATTCAAATGGCTTGAGTGTAGAAAGTTCGGGGAACATTGAAGAGAGAGAGAGATTTGACGGATGGATGACCTAGGCGAAGATGCCAAAGAACAAGATCAGTAGATATAGATGCAACACCGACAAAAGTAGAATCAGATGGGATATCAAGATAATATAAGCCGTTCTTCTCATGTCCCCCACCAAAATCTATTTCGTCCAGATGTCCTGAAAATAACAACATAATTCGTTAAATAAGACACGACAGTTAAGTTCCTGGCATAACTTGTGAACATATAAGAGACTAAGTGGAAAATCAGGAGTGCAGTGCACATCAGTGAGGCGAAGATTGGAGGAAAACTCCATAGTCCCCACAATAGTTATAGGGGAATATGCTCCATGAATAACCTGAACAATCCTCACAACAGAGGAAGGGTGTGCAGAAGTGAGAAGACTACCTTCTCGGTCAGATGAGTAGATGCACCAGAATCAATGATCCATGCAGGGTTTGTCACGACCTCCTCCCGAGGACCTTAGGTTACCTGTCAAACACGTCATTCGTCTACTTAATTAGCTTAGATTTAATCCGATGTTACGAAAACCTGGGGAAATTTTTCGCTTTTTAACATGACATTCATAAGATTTATTTTAATTAAACAAGCAACCACGAGGAAACTAAAAGCGGAAGTAAGTAGTGCACTAGAACTGAGCAACAAAATATCCATTCATTTTCATTTCATTCATATAACATGCTGAGGTTCCACAACATTCAATACACACACACACACATATATATATATATATATATCCCAAAATGAGGCTACAGAGGAGAACACAACAACAACTGTACAATGAACTCCAAAAGGTATACCTGCTCTGGAGGTATATCCTCCAAAAAGAAACGACTGCAGCACCAACTACGCCGGCTACTCGGTCGCCGGACCCTTGCCTGCCACAAGTAGAAAAGGGACAAGCAAGTATCTGTCACAAATTTGTTGAGTACAAATTCTACACAGTAGTACTAAGGAAAGTAGTAGTAAAAGACTAGAACAACTAGAAAACAGTAAGGTAACTGTAGTGGACAAAAGAAAAACTAGCAAGTAGAAGTGGGTTAATTGATTCTTTTAAGTTATTTACTTGCTTTTGGAAGGCTAACAGAAGAACAACTCGCTCACTACCACACCGTGTCTCCCTCGATCAATGGAACTAACCAAACAACCACTTAAGCCTAGAAGTAAGTCTGTGGTCTTGGTCCGGTTAGGACCTCGATATCCGGGTAGGACTTCAAAGTCCATGTTGAACCTCACACTATGACTCTGAGGTATGGTGTACGCCTCAGGGTTGGGGTGCCTCCGTAGGCATGCAATGGTGTCTTGCGTCCTAACTAAGTTCCCAACACTCCTTCTAGCTTGTTCTCTCAACTCTCATTGATCCTCTGTCGACACGTGTGATTGCTCGTTCACGAAGGTGTACAAGAGGAAACGTACTCACAACTCTCTCAACACCCAACCCTCGTTAGTCTCTACTAACGGTACTATCGTCACTAGCCTCCTGGCGGAAAAGTCATTCGTCTTTTACCCTATCACGAGGTCACAAGCCTGGTGGAAAGGTAAATAGATCCTCAGCGTCTACTAACCACTACCCCATCACCAGGTCACAAGCCTGGCAGAAAGGTAATTAAATCCTCAGTGTCTACTAACCATTACCCCATCACCAGGACACCAGCCTGGCAGAAAGGTAATTAAAGGGGTCATCAATGTTTAATGGGGAATCTTTACTGGGTAATTGGTGAACTGTCACATGTCTATCGATCACTACCCCATCACCAATTCACAACCTGGCGGAAAGGTAATAATTTCAGCGGTGAGGAAACCCCCGAAGGGATTCGTCTGTCTCGCCAATCCCAGTGGATGTGTGGTCCAAGGGAAAGGCAGTGGTAGTACGACTACTACGCCACTAGAGGCAGGAAAGAGAAGAGGTAAGCCTGCTGGACCCGACTTCCTCTCTCGCTGCTCAACTCCCGAAGGAGAAAAGCTAAGAAAAACCAGACGAGCTCGTAACTAATTGTAGAGAACCCCCAACCTAGGCTCTCAAAGAAAAATCAACGGGTCAGCGGAATGGTCTAAACAACTCATGGGTCCCAACGAAGCGTAAAAACTGAGCCAGCTCGAAGAAAACACGTGAAAAAGACTGGGATTCTAGACCCATGCTCTCAGTGTCTGCTACCCAAGCCTGAGCGACCTCATCTCCTGCTCAGGTGAGGGTCACCGCGCCCTCGCACAGTCGGAGTATAAATCTCCACTACTGGCCACATGTGACATTACTAAATCATTTATTGTCATGTTTCACCCTAAGTGTCTACGGTTTCTCTGATTTGTTTCACATCTACAAGTTATCGGTCCTAGACCTGAACTTGTTCTATAAGAACCTCAATTGATCCAAGGTCAGAGATACAAACCTGTTATTAGTCTTTCTCTCATCTCTTACTGATGAACATCTTATCCTAGGATCATTGACTACCAGATTTGTCACATCTTTCTTTCCTATATTCCCCAAGATTTACACACATACAAGATCTGGCTATTTAGAGATTTCAAGGTCTTAAGGTATCAGAAGTCAAATCACAGTTTGGAGGAGTTAGACTCCTTAGTTGACTTAGGGTCAGATGATAAGTCCCATATACAGTCTTATTTTCATATGTGAACTTTCCTATTATGTCACAGTCCATAGTTCACACAAACATCACACTAAACTCTTTCTATTTATCAATGTAAGGGAGGCTTAAAGTATCTATCATGGACTTAAGTAAGGAACAACTCAAGGTTGTTATAAGGATGATTACACTCCCAAGTTGAACATACAAATCAGCCACAATGTCATGTGAGTGGGCAAGGCTCATCCTCAATGTGTTCTTAGTTCTAAATTTTAATATCAAGGAATTTCAGTCCATATTTATAGTCATTAAACAAGACTAAAACACAACTCATATATGGTCTGAAGAGGGCTTCTACATAATCAAATTTATTCGCATGACTACATTAGAATTTGCATGTGTGTACAGCCATATGATCAGCAGTTCAAGCACCTATAATTTCTCAAGTTTCTCACACAATCTTATGGGGTTCACTATCCATGATTAAAGCATCATAATACTTTTAAAGTTCAGCATTTTAAGGGTCATTACATGTCTCAAAACATGCAACGTTCAGCAACTAAATCATGCGCATAGTGTTTGGTATAACAGAAACACTCCACAGTTCAAGGCACTTAAGTTCTTTCAAAACTCATCCAATTTTGTGTGATTCATCTTCATATACTAAAGCATCAATTGATCCTTAAGGTCCAGCAATAAGGGTTCATTAAAAGGTCTTAACATGTCTCAAAACATGCATTATTAAAAGGGTAAGATCACAGACTTGAACTTGCTGAACTGAAATATACAGCAGTTAAAACACTCCCAAATCACCTTCAAATCCACATCTAAGCCATGTATTAAAGGCCAATAGTATGGAGGCAAGATCAACAAGCAAGGATACTCGAAAATAGCCCTTATATCATACAAAAATCATGCATCAACACATGCAAAACACAAGAACACAGAACTGAAATTTGTTGCAGGTCCATATGAACAGCAGCCATAATCCCCCAAAATCATCATAAAAATTCGAATTTTTCACATGGATCTAAAGCCAACATGATGGGGGGTCTAACAGAAATCAAATGCCATCAAAGGAGCTCAAGAAATTCTCCCAAATCAAGCCAAGAACTCAGATTTCTCATGCAAAACCAGATCTGGAAACTCCCAAAAATCATTCATCAAACCACTACAAATACCAAAACAAAAGCCAACAAGAATCACAATCAAATCCTTGATATAGCAGCTCAACACAAGGCTCATAGGGTGGAGAAATTTCTATCTTAATGGCAGCAAAGAGGGGTATGATTTGTACCTCAAACTCAAGCTTCAAGAGCTTGAGGAAGAACACTCCAAGAACAAGTGTAGAACAGTCCACCACTTGAGCTTCAAGGCTTGATTTCTCCTCTTTTTTGGCCTTTGATCTTACATGAAACACTTGATCCACATTCCTCTCTTCCACAGCTTTGATTTGAGCTATTGAGCTTCAAATTTGGTGGAGAAATGAGGTGGGAATCTTAGGAAGAAGGTGGAGGAACATGGAGGTTTCAGCCATGGATGAGCTCCAAGCTCTCAAGGAGAAGAAGCAAAGAGGGGAAGCTTATGGACGAAATTAGAAGGGGGTGGGAGTATATAGTCTTGGGCAAATTTCAACATAAACCCACACAAGTCTTCTAATTTGTACATAAGGCCCACCTATGAATAGTAATCACATTACTTTAGCCACTTAATCACAATCTAGCCATAATTCCACAATTAGCCACTAATAGAATCTCAATTTCCCATACTTAATCACAATTAAATTCTCAATTTTCAAAGCCCAATCTAGCTCACTAATAATTCATCATCTTGGACTTAATTGGTCCTTAAAACTTAGGCTGTTATAGGGTTGGATGCAGAGGCAACATTTGCAAGAGTATCTGAAGTAGTGGCTAGATTTGTAGTCGGAGCAGAGGTACTAGTGTCGCTGGCTGGATTCTCTAATAGCTGACGTAGACGAGGATACTTAGACGTAGTGAAGGATGTCTGGATATCACCAGACAACTGATCTGGAAAGGTTTCTGCAGTATCACATCAACTCTCGTCATAGGCACTGTCAGCATTAGTGGGCGTCCCAAACTTTGCCCAACATCAACCAGAGGGATGATTCCAGCATCCGCAGTGAGTGCATGCCAGATAGCAAGCGGTGGCAGGATCCCGTCCGCGTCCACGTCTGAGGTCACGTCCACGACCAGCTTCCCGGCCACGACCACGACCAACGTCATAGCCGCGTCCTCCTTGGTAGTTGGGCTGCCCTCTAGCTATGTGGGTAGTAGTCTCTGTAGATAACTGAGGAGAGGGAGAATCAAGTTCCTGTAGTCGACCATATATGGTCTCAAGAGTATGTAGTGCAGCAACAGTCAGAAACTGGTCTTTTACAGACTTGTATGCGGATGGAGTCTTGATAGAAAGATATGTACTTGCCATTCTTCTCGTTCACCAATCTGTTTATCACAGCAAGCAGAATGAAAAATAAGAAGCTCCTCAAATGAGCCTGTGAGGAGTCTGTAGTACTTGACTAGAGATGTGTTGCCCTGATTTACTGACCAAATCCTTGTGTAGATGTCTGAAAGTCTGGATTTGTTGTCTTTCGGGAGTAGATATTCTTAAGGCTCTCCCACATGTCTTTTGCAGTTTCCTTGTAAAGGAGATTGGCGGATATATTCGGGTCGACATTGTTGGTCAACCAAGTAATCACCTAGCAGTTGTCAATGTACCAGGTTTCGTAGTCTTTTTCGGTCTCCTTAGGCGGGTCTTTTGTAAGAACATTGATCTTTCGGTGACCACCAATAAATACTTTGAATTATCTGGACCATAAAACATAGTTCTCGGAGCCCTTTAGTTTGATAGAGGTGTCCTGTATCATCACAGAAGGAGTAGGGTACATGGCCTTGGGTTTCGTAGATGCCATGGTGGTCATAAAAGTCAAGAAAAGAAAGGATGATCTAGATAGTCCTTATAGTCTCACACATCATATAGACCTAGTAAGACATCAATTCAATAATCCGACAGAGGTAGACATAGTGCACAACTGATATGATGCGACAGAAGTAGAGTGACACGCAGGAGTGGTAGAAACTGCTTGGCATGCACGTAGATGCAGGAGTGGCAGAAACTGCTTGGTGTGTGCATAGACGCAGGTGTAGCAGAAACTGCTTGGCAGAAGTAGAATGGCACACAGGAGTAGTGGGCGGCAGAGCCAACAGTGGACGAGCGACAGTTAGGGGTCCTAGGTTGCTAGGGCGGTAGGACAGAACGCGCAGCACGCGGAAGGACGACAATCATGAGCCCTAGTGCAGAGAGGACCATTAGGGTGGCGGTGCCTGCAAAGACAGAACCCGCAACCCGCATGATCGAGAGGAATCCACTAGGTGTGGGTCTTTACTCGCGATCGAGAGGAAGCCTCCATGGTCGGGATGAAGCTCGCACGGGAGGAGAGGCACGCGTGGGAGAACAGGCGTAAGGCACCGGGGACTGGAGAGGCACGAGGAGGTGCACGCGATGTTGGGGATGCACTAGAAGGTGCTTCACATGCTAGGGCACGCGCTAGGACTACAGGGCTTCACAGATCCCTTCGCGCAGGGGGGCGGGCTCGGGGAGGAGAGGGGCTTCACGCGTGGAGAGGCCGCACTAGGCAGCACAGGGCCATGAGTTCGACAACCCAAGTCTTGGCGGTGCAGGGGTTGGCTGGTGAGGAAGATGAGAGAATTAGGTCAAAACACCGGTCTAGGACCACTGCTTTGATACCATGTTGAGAGGGATAAGAGAATGAAAGAGCATCGTAGAGATATTTACACATTTCTATATTCTATATGTATCTTTTCTTATTTCTATTTCTCTATTTCCACCTTATGTAATTTACCCATATGCCTCTCCTCTATATAAGAGAGCCTAGGATTGTCAGAAATAACAATGCACTCATTTCTTCCAACATGGTATCAGAGCGGCGATCCTACACCGGAGCTCGTATACCTTAACCCTAAAACTAGTCCCTACTCGCAAGCCCCCCCTTCTCTCTCAGCGCTGCCATAAGTAGGCCATCCCTCTCCCGCCTCTTGCTTCGGCGTTGCCGCCCCATCTCTCCGGGAATGCCGCCTCCCAGTCCCGCCGAAGTTGCCTCCCAGGCCCACTGCCAGCCAGCTCGTTACTCACGGGCACCTCCAAGCCCTCTACTGGCAGCCACCTAGGCCGTTGGCCTCCGGTGCCGTCGGCTCCCGCCTTTACCCCTCTTCTTCTTCGTACATCTCAGTTGATGTATTTGATTGTATAGGTCTACCTATGTAATCAAATCCCCACATGTCATTGTAGACATCTCTCTATTGGTCTATATACCCTGTGATCTTCATCCGGCATCATGTCAGAAAACAAAGTCGACGTATCCGCCACAGGTGCCTTCTGAGGTCTGGCACCGATTGTCAAAATGGACGGGGCGAACTATGAGCTCTGGACAATGCAGTTCATGAGTCTCATGAAGTCTAACGGTAAGAAACATATCCTTATCGACGATGAACCGATGGAGAAAACATGGATTCACGCCTCGTGAGAGGTGGACGATGCGTATGCCAAAGTTTGGCTGTGTGGGACATTGACGATAGAGATCGCTAATGACATGCTGCATCAGCCCACTGCGAAGGCAATGTGAGATATTCTTGCGACTACATATTCGCAGGCACGAAATGAGACCAAGATTCTTCAACTGCAGCATGATATTTTTACCATCAAGTAGAATGGACGACATCTCTACTCACTGTACAAATCCTTACGAGGGATGTTTGAGAAGCTCCACAGCTTCATGCCTTTGACGGCCACTCCTGAGCAGTAGAAGACATACAAGAATACTGCCATGGTTGGTGTATTCCTTGCTGCACTTGCTCTAGAGTATGATGCTGCTCGTTCTCAGATCCTTGCAGATGCCACTATTCCTCCTATAGAGGATGCTTTCCGCCGATTTAGTCAGATCACTGTCCCGAGCTCTACTACTAGCCAGACGTCTTCGGCGATGGCCGCCTCCAGGGGAAGAGGTGGCTCATCTACTTTTCGTGGACGTGGTCCCTGTGGTCGAGGGGGTCGGATCCGTCAACCCTGCTTTTACTGTCATCGTCATGGCCACTCCGAGGATACATGCTATTTTAAGCATGGTTTCCCAGCATCGGCTCGGGTAGCAGAACAAGTTGAGTCTCCTGCACCTTCTACTTTGGACCAGAGATTCGATGACCTCGTAGCCAGACTGAGGAACATCATGCCTCTTGACACAGCTCTAGGAGGCCATTCAGATGTGGCAGCCTCTGCTTCTGCCAGTGCATCTGCTATAGACAGTACCTCAGGTAGTCCTTATGCTCTTACCTCTCATGGATCTAGATTACAGAATGGATTATGGACTCAGGAGCGACACATCACCTATGTGGAGACAAAGAGCATCTTACTGCATATAAACAGGTTCCTCCAGGGCGGACTGTGGTTATAGCCGATGGGACTCAGTCCCCAATCACAGGACATGGGGAGATTAGTTTGTCGCCTTCCATGCGACTGCAGAATGTGTTATATGCTCCTGACTTCTCTATGAATCTACCATCTATTAGTCAGATTACGAAGGATTTGAACTGTCGCGCTATTTTTGACCCATCGTCTCTTGTGTCGTAAGCAGGGTGGTCTTTATTGTCTGGTCCGTACTCCCTATGCAGGCGCATCACTCCATTCCACAGGACTAGTATCTCCATATACCTGGCATCTACGCTTTGGCCACCTACCTCTTCAGAAGATGTGTCGTGTTTTGCCACATATTTCTCCGGGATCGTCCTTCCAGTGTGAAGCGTGTCAGTTGGGAAAGCATCATCGGTCCGCTTTTCCTAGTCGTCAGAGTCGGAGCAGTAGCTCTCTTTTTGAGTTAGTCCATATCGATATTTGGGGTCCCAGTCGTGTTCCTGATCACTAGGGACACATGTTTTATCTTGTTGCAGTAGATGATTTTTCTCGTTTGTCTTAGGTATTTCTATTGAAGAATAAATCTGAAGCAGGAGATGTGATTCAAACATTTATCAATGAAGTGCAAAATGTTCTCTCTTCTACTGTGGAAATTGTGAGGATTGACAATGCTTTGGAATTTTGTACTCGTGTACTTTCATTGTTCTTTTCCTCCCGTGGTATAATTAATCAAACATCATGTGCTTACACTTCACAGCAAAATGGTGTTGTAGAGAGGAAACGTCGTCATCTACTTGACATCACTCGGACCTTACTTATTCAGAGTCGTGCCCCACACATGTTTTGCGGTGATGCAGTTCTTAGGGCATGTTATTTGGTGAACTGCATGCCCTCGTCTGTCTTGGGTGAGAAAATTACTTTTTCTATAGCTTTTCCTGGGAAGGAGTTGTTCTCTCTTACTCCCCAAGTCTCTGGCTCTATCACGTTTGTCCACCAGTTGGCTCCAGGTCTTGAGAAGCTCTCTCCTAGGGCTGTCAAATGCGTGTTTGTGGGGTACTCCAGGACTCAGAAGGGATATCGGTGTTATGATCCATTACGTATGAAATACTTTATCAGCACCGATGTCACATTCTTTGAATATGTGATGTTTTTCTCTCCTACAGGTGATTGGTTGACTCCGTTCGAATCTGATACTGAAATCTACATGCTACCTCCTACGAGTCAGTTGTCTCCTCTGCCAGTCATACCACCGCCACCACTTCTACCACCTCTATCTACACAGACGGCCGTGATTGTTGTTCCACCATTACCAAAATTCTATACCCGTCGACCACCTTCTGCTCATGGACATCGCCCGTCATCAAGAATGCCCCAGGTTTATTCTGATAACATGGTTTCTAACGATGGGTCTGGAGATGTTTGTATACAAGAATCAATGCAGGATGAGGTTTCTGAGGACCTGAACTTACCCATTGCCATTCGGAAGCAGAGGTGTACATGTGCGTCCTACCCACTAGCTTCCCAGGTCTCTTTTTATCACATGATGGGAGATTTTCAGAGATTTGCAGCTGCTCTATCTGTCGTGGAAATTCCACGGACATACCAGGAGGCCTTGAGAGATAGTCGCTGGCGTCTAGCTATGGAAGAGGAGATGGCTGCTTTGCAATCCCATGGTACCTGAAGTTTGGTGTCTGCTCCTCCTGGCACGTCTATTGTCAATTGCAAATGGGTGTTTACTGTTAAAGATCATGCAGATGGGAGCCTTGATCATTACAAGGAAAGATTGGTGGCCCGTGAGTTTACGCAGACCTATGGTGTTGATTATATGGACACGTTCTTCTTTCCGTTGTTGTGGTACGTGACTGGACCTTATTTCAACTTGATGTTAAAAATGCTTTCTTGTATGGAGATCTACAACAAGAAGTCTATATGCAGCAGCCTCCGGGGTTTGCTGCTGAGGGGGAGTGTCAACAGGTTTGTAGACTCCTTAAGGCAATATATGGCCTTAAACAAAGTCCGAGGGCATGGTTTCAAAAGCTTTCATATCTGATCAAACGACAGGGGTTCACGAGGTCAAATGCAAATCATTCTTTATTCGTGCAGAGAACACCTAGAGGTACAGTTGTTTTTTTAAGGCAAAAAAAGGGGGTAGCACGCTATGGTACTCTTCCCAATATATTAAGGAAAGAAGAGAAAATGAAAAACGTACAAGGAAAAAAGAAATTACAACAAAGACCAGGCTTCCATAAAAGCCTTGGATTGAAACAAAACATTCTCGCTGTAGAACCTGTGCCCCGAGAACACCAAAGCATTTCTAGCCAACCAAATACTCCAAAGCAAAGACAGTGGGCCCAGTAGATCTTTCCTCGGCCGGAGACGAGCAGATCGAAACGAATCCCAGAAGGCGTCGAAAGACATCGAGCAGACGTAGCCAAGGCCGAGGTCACCCCACGACCTGGCCGTGCGAGAACAACCAAAGAACAGATGGTTCACTGATTCGATGCCCACCCCGTACAGGTAGCAGGAGTCAGAAGAAGATCCAAAGAACTGCGCACAACGATCCCAAGTCAATAACCGTTTGTGCCCGAGGAGCCACAAGAAGAAGCCAATCTGTTCAGGGAGACGAAGACCCCAAATCAAAGAGCAATCCTTTGTGATGATCACGGAGACAACGGGCGGAGGCCTGCGAATCGCCGCGTATGCCTTCTTTACTGAAAAAGAAGTTCCCTTCCAGACCCAGTGGTCTCTCCCCCCCTGGGGCCCTCGCAACAAGCTAAAGAGTCACACAAGAGAAGGAATTCCTCAAGCCTTTGATCCAAAAAATTTGCGCAAAAGAGAAGCATCCAATTTCCATCGCACCAAACATCAGCAATTTTCACCTCCCTGTCCGCTGCTAATGCAAAGAGACGCGGGAAACGGATGGCGAGTTCCCCATCGCCAGTCTAATCGTTGGTCCAAAAAGCGAAAACGAGGCCGTTGCCCAAGATGGGTCGGAAAAGCTCGTGAAAATGAGGCAGCACCAATAGAATCCCCCGCCAAAACGGGGATGACCGGACACCCATGGGGAGCACAATCGGCAAAGGACTAGAGCAGGCGTAAATACGTCGTAACTACTGCAATAGAGATCATCACCGCTCCCCCATAACCTGGAAACCCCTTTCAAGATCAACGCTTTGTTCATCGCATCCAGCCTCAGAACACCCAATCCACCATCCATTTTTGGCAAGGTAACCGTATCCCAGTCAATGAGGTGTATGCCCTTGGCCGTGTGCCCGCACCCCCGCCACAAAAATCTCCTCATCACCCCTTCAATACGCGCGCGAATCCCCTTCGGTAAAATTCGCGAAGACATGAAAAAGATCGGAATTGCCGCCATGACCGCTTTGAGGAGGACCAACCTCCCCCTGGAAAGGATGGAAGACCTCTAGCCTGCCAATCTGCCCTCCAATTTTTCGACAACCGGAAGCCAGTCCGCCAGCTTAGCCCGCCCGATAGTAAGAGGCATGCCAAGGTAGTGAATTGGCAGCTTGCCGCACCCCACCCCCATGTCATCAGAACAAAGTCGTGCCTCCTTGGAGAACTGAAAAGGCACCAAGTTGGATTTCTCCTGATTTTGGACTAGGCTCGATAACTCGCCAAAAATCTCCAGCACGGTAGCGACGGCCCCAATCTCTTCCCTGCCACCCTCAACGAAAAAGATAGTGTCATCCACGTACTGGATAAGTGGAATACTAAGATCGTCCTTGGAGAAGCCCGAAAAGAGACCACCACGCATCACCTGCATCACCAGGCACGCCAAGCATCATCCGCGATGACAAAAGTGGAATACTAAGATCGTCCTTAGAGGTACAATTGTTATCATGGTTTATGTTGATGACATAGTTGTTACAGGAGATGATGAGAAGGGAATCAAGATGGCAAAAGAATTTCTGGGCAGTCAATTTGTGACTAAGGATCTGGGTATTCTAAGGTATTTCTTAGGGTTGGAATTCGCTAGAAATGTGCAGGGTCTTGTGATGACCCAAAGAAAATATGTTACAGACTGTGTTGAGACAGGCATGATTGGGTGTCTACCTTCTACTACTCCTATGGATCCTAGCATGAAATTATATGATGATGATACATATGAAGTTGATAAGAGGAGATACAGAGAGATGGTGGGAAAGCTCCTTTATGTTACAATTACCAGACCATATATCGCTTTTGCTGTGAGTCGAGTGAGTCAGTTCATGGAGCAGCCTCGACAAGTACATATGGATGCTTTATACATGATATTGAGATATCTAAAATCTTCTCCAGGTGCAGGACTACTTTTTAAGAAAGGAGAAACTCTCTCTGTATCCGCGTGTGCTGATGCAGACTATGCAGGGTGTCCTAAGGATAGAAAATCTACTTCGAGCTTTGCAGTATTTGTTGGAAGGTCTCTTGTTTCTTGGAGAAGCAAGAAACAAACAGTTGTAGCGAGATCAAGTGCTGAATCTGAATATAGGGCTATGGCGCAAGCAAGTACATAGATGATATGGGTTCGAGCAGTTTTAGCGGACTTGCATATAAGTGTTCCTCTACCCATGTAGTTACAATGTGATAATCATGCTGCCCTGTTCATTGCAAACAACCCTGCGTTACATGAGAGGATAAAACATATTGAGGTAGATTGCCATTACACCAGAGATATGATTCAGAAGGGCTTGATTCAACTTCTCATGTTAGTTCAGGAGAGCAAACAATAGACATCTTTACCAAGCCATTGCTCAGAGGACCATTTAAGAAGTGTTCGTCCAAGCTGAGCATGATTGACATCTATGCTCCATCTTGAGGGGGAGTGTAGAGATATTTACACATTTCTATATTCTATATGTATCTTTTCTTATTTTTATTTCTATGTTTCCACCTTATGTAATTTACCCATAGGCCTCTCCTCTATATAAGAGAGCCTAGGGTTGTCAGAAATAACAACGCACTCATTTCTTCCTACAAGCATGTTTTATTCTAGAGGTCTAGGGGTACTTATATGGGACAAACCCCTAGAGAGCTCAATAAAGGAAAAATACATAAGTGCCCCTAGTGGGGGGTTACAATGAAATATTACTAACAATTACTAATAACCTCAAATGTAAAATAGGCAAATAATGTTAGGTAAAATCAAGAATAATCTCCAAAAGAGCTTGAATCAAGAATGATCTTATAAACTTAGGAGTAGGTACATCTTCCAGGTCGTGATGGTTACACACTTTCAGGAGGCAAATAGGAGGGCACCATCTTCCAAGACAAGATGGCTGAGGAAGGGGGTTCGCTCTCTGAGCCCCGAGCAGGCGCAGAGGACTGTCTCTGAGTTCTCCAGGGAGGAAGTACATGGGTAGTCTTTGATCTTAATATGGGGGGTGCCCATGACCAGACTGTATTTTGGTCTTCTTTTATAGGGAGTTGGGACATGGTAGAAGAAGATGTCTTAGCTCTGATTAGAGAGTTTAGAAGTGCCAATAAGGAGTTGGAGAAGCTGAATAGATCTACGATGTTTTTGCTTCCGAAAAAAGGTGGTTGAGCGTATTGAAGACTTTAGGCCCATCACCCTCTCCAACGCTATATATCTCATTGTGGCCAAAGTCCTGGCAAGTCGACTCAGGTGTTGGATGGTTCTTGATGACCTCATTTTGCCTGTTCAGACCGCTTTCGTTCGTGGCGTCTGCTGTTGGATGGGGCCGTCATAGCTTTATAGATTACCTCAGATTCGAAGAGGAGAGGGGTAGCTGGTTTTCTCTGGAAGGTGGACTTCTCGAAGGCCTACAGCTATATGAATTGGAGTTTTATTTGGGAATCATTGGTTTGTAGGGGCTTCTCGGATGAATGGGTAAGTTGGATGAAGAGATGTATTACTACCTCATCCTTTTCGGACTTGGTGAATCACAGACATGTGGGTGATTTCTTTCGGCCGCAGTGAGGTGTGAAACAGGGATGTCCACTGGCCCCTTTGTTATTTGTCCTGGTGCCAGATGCCTTAGCTATTATGACGAGGCTCGAAGAAGATGACTGTTTTCTCAAGGGATATATGGGGGATGATTTATCCATCCCGATTTTGCAGTATGCTGATGATACTATTTTTTTCATCGAAGGTGGAATAGAAGAATGTAAGGCAATCAAGTTTAATAATCTGTCAGGCCTAAAGGTCAACGGTGTAAAATTGACTTTGGTTCCTTTTAATTTGTCTCCAAAACTAGTTCACATGTATGAGGAAGTTTTTGGCCTCTTTGCAGAAGAGTCTACCTCTAACTTACCTTTATTTGCCTTCGCTATGTGGGCATATGAGGCATATGGACTGGTTGTCTGTGGTCGAGAAGATGGAGAAAACATTGGCAGGGTGGAAGGCCTCTTGCTTGTCGAGGGGAGGTAAATTGGTCTTGGTGAAGGATGTGCTTTCTGCTATTCATGTTTTATTTTTTCTCAACAAAAGTGGTACCGGTGGGCATACGTAGAAGGTTGGAAGCGTTGATGCGTCGCTTCTTCTGGTTGTCATCTGAGGATGGAAATGGCTTGACTTTAGTGGATTGGAAGGCGGTGACGAGTCCCACAAGGGTGGGAGGTCTTGGGGTCTTGAGTCTGGAAGATATAAACAAGGTGTTGCCTTCAAAATGGTTTATGAGGATTTGTGGAGAGGACATTGATATGATGTCTAGGCTTATTCGTAGCATTTATGGCGTCTTACCTAGACTTTAGGCAAGGGTGGATGTAGTGGCATCACCGTCTATTTCCGGAGGAATGTTTGTTCTGTTCTACCTGAGGCAATCTCCATTCTTCGACCTATTTTAGGTAATGGAAGAGGTTTTTCTTTCTGAAAGGATGAATGAATGGAGGAAGGGGCTTTGTGTGATCGGTTTCTGAGACTCTTCGCTTTTGCCGCTGCCAAGGGGGTGAAGGTAGCAAATGTTTAGGACGACGGGTCATGTGTGTCTGTGTTCATGGCGGAGCTATCCGAACAGAGCTTGGAGGATTTTCTTGCATCGACGATGTTACTGGAGAGAGCAGAGAAGCCATCAGATAGGAGAGATTTCTGGTGTTGGCGCGACAGTGTTTTCTCTATTAAAAAGGTTTACGAGGTGTGACTCATTGAGAGATTATGCCATGATTTGGGAATGGAAGATCCCTACGAGGATTAAGGTGTTTATGTGGGTGATGAGGAGAGACCGACTCGTGACGGCTGCGAGAAGAGCGAGGATTTTCCTTGGATGCGATGCAGTTTGCGGGAGATGCGGTGAAGCGTGCGAAGACTAAGAACATCTGCTCTTTAGCTGCTTGGGATCAAGGAAGTCTGGTCGATTGCAAACATCCTTGGTATTCAGTTGGACTGGGTGGCCTCGTTTTGGTCTTCTTTTGGTAGCAACTGGCATGGTTCTATCAATGGAAGAAGCATGGTGTGTGCATTTTGTGGGCCGTATGGTTGTCTAGAAACAATTTTGTGTTCAAATGGGAGAGATTTTTGTAAGAATGTAAATGAACATGCCAAAGCCTTATTAACAAGTTGGCTCCTATAATCTGTGGTTATAGTGGTTAATTGATTTTTTGGATGGGCCTCTTCTAGAGGTTCATCCCATCATTTCTTAAAATAAACTTAGGAGTATGCACATATAACTAATATTGGTCTCGAAAAGAGCTTGAAAGTGAAGCACAAAGTTGAAAAATAGCTCTAGATCACTTCTCACAAAGTGTTTTTACGAAGAGTATGAATGTTGATGTAATGCAAATAATACTCACTATAGGAGTTAAGGAAGCACAGGGTCTTATTTATATGCTAACAAGGGCTAAGTATCCGTTTGAAGTGAGTTACATGAAAGGATGTCAATGGATAAAAATGTTATAACACTCAACAAGGCAAATCAACCGGCTGAACAAAACATGTCAATCGCTGAAGAGCACAATAGTTGAGTGGTCAAGAGGATTAATCAATTGGCCCTTTAATGGGTATTGGGAATGGGATCAATGTTCCAAAATATGATCTTTGTTGACCACAATTAGTTGATTGAGTGAAACGAATAGTTGATTGAAAAGAACACTAGTCGAATGGTGAACAAGTACGCTTACATAAGCAAAGTCCAAAACCAAATTATTGGAAAGTGGACTGTGATTTGTCAATTGTTATGGGAATCGATGATGTTATGTATGATGCAAGAATGCTTGAGGTTCTTTACAACCCTATAAAGAAGAAAAACGAAGTACATGACTTAAAAAAACATTCAATTTGCTTTCAACTTGAACTCCTTTAAGCTGGAATTCTTCCTCAAACTCGTTCATATATGTTTTTGAGCTGAGCTTGAGCTAGAATACCTCAACATTGGCATCCTTCTTTTTTAAGCTTGAGCTCCTTATGCTTGAGCTTCTTCTAGGTCCTTTAGCATCCTTGTTAAACCTAACTACGAGCTAAATACACAAGTTTTTTATTCATCAGAACATGCATGGTTATGCATGACCTAACAATATCATCCTTACTCCTTTATCTCATGCATTGCTATCAACTTGACATTGGGACTCGACTAAGAGCCTCATTTTTTGTGTGTATATTCACACCCGGCTTCTATAATCTAATGGAAACGAGAGCAGTCTAAACAAACTAATATTATGTACATAAAACAATGTTAAGAAAGGCACACCCTGTTTTCATACTATCTAGTATAAGCAATTTGTTACCTCACCATGTCTGAATGAGATAAGCGGATCTTTGATTTCCTCAAATATGTGTGTTTGTTTTCTGAACATCTTTGCTTTAGGAAAACTATATACTGGTGTGATTTGATGTCCTTTTTCTTTGCTATGTACCGAGGGGCTTAGTATGCTCTTTCCTTTGTAGTTGTATTCCCCAGGAAAATCATTGATTATTTTTGTATCCGAATGTTCTATCTTCAACTCCCAAAATATGCATGACTAAATTCTTTGTATATTCTATATGAGCACTCTATCTCAAACTAGAATCTTCAGTGGCTTCTTCTTCTTCTTTCTCAGAGTTGATCTTGGCAATGTAAGGAGAAACACCACCGGAAGCATTGACTCTTGCGGAAGAATATGGGCATGCAATGACCCAATGAGTATGTTGAACACAGCAGATGCATAGGCAAGCTGATTCTTGTTGACCAATGTATGATTTGATGTTCTTTTGAAATCTCTCAAGATTGGTCCCAAAAACCTGAACAGTCCTTCATGCTATGTCCAGTTTGCCCACAGAAAAAATAGGTTGACCACCACAGTACATTTATAATATTCAAAGATTTTATGTGACTAAATGTTTCCAATCTCTTGGCAAAAACAGATGTTATTGGCTCCAATTTTGTTATTCTTTGGAGAAAGCCGCCTCTTGAAGAGGCGTATCAACTAAAGCCGCCTCTTGAAGAGGCGGCTTTTGTCCAGAACAGAAAAAAAGAGAAGCAGCAACTCTGTTGCCCGCAGAGCTGCTGCTTCTCTTTTTTTGGAGTTATAAATATAAATGAAGTCATAAAATATGTTATTAAAACAAGTTTAAAAGACATGATTCATATATTAGTAAGATTAAATGTTCATATACAAGATCCAACAACAAAAGTCAAGACAACATTTACATACGAAGTACACTCAAAATTAGCACGCATGCCTTCATTTACAAAAATAGCAAAGATATCGATGTAGCCTTTACGCTCCCTTCTCCGTTTGTACTGTAATTTGACCGTTCTGTCATCTGCCATGGAGGTCTCCGGTGTGCTTGGCTCATATACATGAAGTTGGCTGTTTCGATCGATATCATCGATGTTGCTTGTCTCTGTTACTTCAACTCCGAAGAAAGATAATGAGAGGGGTGAATGATATAAAGATCTTGTATCCATAACTACTCGATCCCTCCGTGGTGCAGATGCCGTTGTAGGATCCCTAGATGGGCCACACTCAGGAATTGGGGTCTCAAATTCTATGCCGGACTGAGGTGGTTGTTGCATCTCAACCGAGACATCTCCCTCGCCAGAAGTCATCTCTCCCCTTGTAAGTGAGCTCGTCCCCGTCCACGTCCTCGAACACGTGGACAACGATGAGGTATAGCTTCTGCCTCGCCATACTCCTCTAAAATCTCCTCATCTGGGCCATCTCTGAATGCCGCTGTATAATCACATAGACAAGAACTTGCTTCAACAACAAACTCTCTAATCCGTGGAGCATCATCATCACAAAGACGTACAATCTCATCGAAGCGAGATACCTGCAATATCAACAACTCTTGTCAGAACATGATACATGATACCATATTAGCTATTTAAAGTTACTTTTTTTACTATGTAATCCAGTGTGCATCCATGTCGACCAATGAATCGTCGTATAATACTACGATACCATGACAAGTAGTCGACAGTCGTATCTGGTCCTCCCAATGTAATGGGAGTCATTGGCACAATGTAGTCCCTACGGATGTTCCATAGTCTAACATAAACTGCATGGAACTCTGTCCAATCGACGTTGCTCTTTCCTTGGAGATCGATTGAATGCAGATGAGTTGAGGTATCGCAAGGCATCGGAATCCCTTGAATCCCACCAAACTGACGAAGGACTCTATCTGGTGTGTGCAGCTCGACAATACAAAAATAAATCAATGGGACACGAGCTACATGCAAGTCTTTATTGCCAAGACAATACAAAAGTAACAGGGACAACATCTCCTGTGTGTATTGGGTCCATACCACTTGTAGAACATAAGATATGTAAACAAAATAAGCAATGGAATCAAGTGCTTCGTCAAAATAAGCGATACCACCGGGTTAAGTCAGTACATGCTCCACAAGTTGGAGGTCAAGTGCATCCCTATATGGTCGAATCACATGAGTAGACTCCATTGTAATGTCGAACTCTGCATGCCACCTTGCCCCCATGGGCTTCCCTTGCCGGAGAGGTCGGTGATGAACAACTAGTGTGATTTGGGGGAAGCGCTCCCAAACCCACAACTGCAACAGGATCGAGGGTCCACCAATCTCAACTATGCCAGTCCTCGATGCAACACATAACTGCCCATACAAGTATGCTAAACATGCTGAGCCCCAACTATATGTCCCACAAGTCTCCAAATCCTCCAGAAATGGTAGATAGATCACTGACACTTTGTTTCCTAACTTGTCAGGAAAAATCACACCAACCAAGAAGTGTAGAATGTAAGCCCGTGTGAAATGTAGAATGGTATCCTCCTCGACGTCCTCTGACAGAACTGAAAAATGCTCAAGTAGCGAAATCATGCGTATTCGAGCTCCATCAATGTTGGGTCGCCCAGGTTAGACTCCAAGCAAACACTCACACAATCCTGCCCAATTGGACAAATTGGTAGGACCAATCACTGCTTGACCATCTATCTTTAACCCAAAAATGTAAGCGACATCTTGCAATGTGAGAATCATCTCTCCGTGGCGTATGTGAAATATATGTGTCTCAGGATGCCATCTCTCCACAAGAGCAGTAATCAAATGCTAGTTCAGAGAAATGAAATCTATCTGCATTACTCCAAAAAAATCCGCTACGCAAATATGGGGAACAATGCGTTCGTCCAGGGAACATGCTTCAATGTGCTCTCCTGTCGTCTACAACGTAGACATCTCGTCACCTGAACAACAAAACAGATAGAGTATGAATTCATATTTTTGTAATGGGATGCAAATATTTTGAAGAGTTTTAAATACATCACCTGCCCAAACAACTGACGAACGGTGCTCCCGCTGCTGCCGTAAAAGAGATCGATCAACTGGCTCCGACTCCATCTATTCAAAAAAATTCATTAGAAACAGTTAAACATTGTCTCACATGCTAAAATAATTAAAAAGGTTGAAAAATTTAACATGCACATACTACTTCTGTTAGGACATTTCCTCCTGTTATGACCCAATCCACCACAATTACCGCACGTATTTTGAGTCCTTCTATGTGTATTGTTCCTCCTGTTATGACCTTTCACACCACAAGTTCCGTATTGGGTTTGAACTGTATTCTCCCTCATGTCCATCTCATTGTGAATCCTCTTACTCTTTGGTCGCCCATTTTTCCTTATCCTTCTATCATCTGGAATCACTAGTGGATGGTTGAACCTGAGCCACTTGTCTCTGTCACCAATTGGGTAGAACAATCCCTCGTAAATGTGAGATTGAGCTTGCTATGTATACCAAGGACCTACGTATTCTTCCACGTCTGTGTTCAAGTGAGATAGCACGACACATGCATGAGAACACAAGATTCTGTGAGTTTGCCATTTCTGACATGTACATGATGTATCGCTAACCAAGACAGTTTGTTTCTTTCCACCTTTTAGTCCGAATTGTGTCATGCATTGTCTTGTGATGACTAATACATATGTAAAAGTGCTCCTTGTATGCGAAAACAACGATGGCCATTACTTATGTCGATCCAATGCTTCAACATGTCATGCGCGTATTTGGTATATTTCTCACCGCGTATAATGCAATTACGCGCCTCCTCCTGACAGTCATAGAAGTAACTAATGCAGTTGTAATATGTCTTCAACACCGATGCCGCAACTGACATGCTTCTTTATTTTTTAAGAACAACGTTGTAGCTCTCAGAAAAGTTTATGGTTGTATAATCAAACCCGTACCCCCCATCAAATGCAATCGTCCAACGTTCTTTTGGACAATCACGTGTGTCAAACCACTTTCCAGCATTCTCATCACACTCCTTAAGTTTGTCCATGTAAGTTTGCCACTTTGATTACGAATAGACTTTTCCTACCCTCATGATCATTCGCTTTAGTGTTTGATTTTTCTAGGCATCATTGAAATTGCTACCCGCTTGTCGTAAACAGAAGCGTCAATGGACGTATGGTGAAAGAAATTAAACCTCCGGGTATCTAAGTGCAGCACGTATCCCAGGAGCACAGTCGGATAACATACAAATCGGTCCAGCACAGTCACTGAAAACATGCAAACGAAGCCTCTCCAGAAACCAAGCCTAACTAGGGCCATCCTCCTCGTTGACAAACACAAATTCCAACGGTAAGATGTGGTTAGCTGCATCGCTTGAACAAGCAATAAGAATCTTCTGCTTATACCTTTCGTACATGTGTGTACCATCCACACTAATAATGGGTCTGCAGTGTCTGGATGCCTCAGTACAAGGTTCAAATGCCCAGAAGGCCCTCTCAAATAGCTCTCCTTCATTCACTGTTGTTGTGTCAATATCTGTAATCGAACATAGAATCGGCTCTTCAAAAGCCCTAAAAAGATAAGGAAGTTCATTGTAAGATTTTCTCCAATCGCCATATACCATCTCTATTCCCTTCCTCCTTGCGTCCCAAACCCTCCTTCTGCTCACATGGAAGCCAAAGTCATCCTGAATTGATGTCTGCAGAAATGACACCTTAACTGAGGGAGATATTTTTATTTGATTTAGGAATCTGAGTGCTATGCAGTTGCAATCCAACTGTGAACGATCTTGATTAACATCACGATTCAAGCAATTATGCGACTTGTCAACCATTGAGACAATAAA
Organism: Ottelia alismoides; assembly: GCA_037367405.1. NCBI lineage: Eukaryota > Viridiplantae > Streptophyta > Magnoliopsida > Alismatales > Hydrocharitaceae > Ottelia > Ottelia alismoides. The sequence continues at coordinate 44,392 of JAZKJV010000917.1, read as the reverse complement.
CTGTCCATCTATTGGTCGACGATGACCACGCAATCTCCACAAACAACCTCTGGACCGTTCACTGCAGTGTATATCCCAGACCTTCTTGTCTGATTCCACAACCGTGAAGTTGTAATGACGTTTAATGTGGAAAACCTTCACAGAGTACACCAAATTGGCTTTGCATTTGAAAAACATCCCATTTTCAACTCGTTGCTCAGACTATTCCCATCATCACAGTTCATGCAATCTTCGCCATTCAAAATATATCCATCACCTCCTCTCATGTTCAAAAAAGGTATATTAGACACGATACGAGTTCCACGATGATCCTGCTCCTCACTGTCATCATTTTCCATCTTTTCATCCGTATTTTGTGGCGAAGATTCCATTAACCTGTCAAGTTCCAGATCATTAACATGAGTACCTACACAAGGATCCATATTCACCACGGGAGAAACATAGCTATTTCCACCGTGAGGTATAGATCCATGAGGTACTGATCCGGGCATAGAGACAGTGACAGTAAAAATCACGGGCCGATATACAACACTCATCTCCTCAGCATATTCCACAATCTCTCAGACATCATCATCAAACTCGACGCACCCAATGTAAAAATTTGCACCATCTTGGAACATTCTATATAACACATGTAATTCAAGTCCTTGCGATAACTCCAACCTGAAGACGGACTTAATGTGCTCAATCAACCTTGAGAAGGACATTTCGCGACCAATCTTGATGTTTTTCATACGACCTCCTACATTGGTCACGTCCTTACTCGACTTCGAAATTGTTCCACCACAATGACAAAAACATCGAACTTCGCGAGACATCCTAAATACCATTACGTTGACAATAATTGATTAGTGACGAAAAAAATCTACAATTTAGCACAAACTATTTAACATCCAAAAATGCCTAAAACCCTAAACCTACGATAGATAATACCTTCTTTGAGGTTGAGAAAGGTGAGGAACTGAATGTCGGTCGGCGGTGGCGGGCCCGTCGCACGGACGAAGCCAATGGAGAGGTTGAGGTGACGGTGGTCGCAAGGGGCGGAAGAGGAGAGGAGAGGGAACGGCGGCACAGAATTGAACGAGCGTGGGGTTTTGGCCGCCCGTGCTGGGTTTATCCCCGATCAAAGCCGCCTCTTCAAGAGGCGGCTTGACCTCGTCCAGGGTTATGTGGACATTTTCAGAACATTTTATTTCTTCTAAACGAAAATTTTCTTTCTGCAAATTGGATACAGATAAATTTCCACCATGAAGTTTCATTGCAGTTGCAGATCTCACCACTTCGTTTATTGGGCCAAACGAAGATGATGGAGGAGGTCGTTGACAAAGCCGGGTTATCCAGAAGCTCCCTCGATATTCATTTCCACTGCTTACCACCAAGACTTTGGAACTATGGAGACCGGATTCAAGTTTTCCTGCCTCTGTTTTTTCAGGATCCATGGATGCAATGCGAAATGGGGAATTTGAAGACCCTAAATCGCAAAGACTGGTTGTTGAAATCTATACATTGTTGCTTTACCTGAGCATCAAAGTTGCTGACAGAACTAGTTCCAGCATGGGGAGGCAATTCTTCTGAACGATATTGGTCAAGCCTGAAAGCTGTAAAAGAAACAGGTTGGCTTTGTTTCCATTTCGATGATATGATATGTACTGCCACAAGCAGTGACTGAGGGTCTGTTTAGTTTCTGAAGTTCTTGTGAATAGATGGGATTATTGTGTTGATCATTGACATCATCGATACGCATTTATATTGCCTTGAATCTAGCATGATGTAATGTTTGAACAAAGGACTGGAAACCAACATTACTACACACAAGATCACCTTTTTTTAGGGAGAATGGAGCACAGGGATCCGTGGGCTTGCTTTTAGACATTTTGGAACAAGTGCAGTGCGCAACTCAGCTTCAATAGAACAAGGTAAAGCCTTTGCAAACACCGAAAACCAATTAATAAAGGAGCCATCTTGCCTCACAAGAGTTCTAGTGAATGCTGTCTTGTTTTCTAGCTGCTTCAACTTTTTGCATGAAGATTTGGATTCAAAGTGTCACTCCCTTTTGCCAGATGAAAACTCCTTGCTATCACTACTCACACTCTCACGACTATCGTTCTTTTCCTTGAAATGATCAGAAATATGGCAGCTTTCTTTGTTAGCGCGCACTGTTTGAATATATCAAAGAATGACCTCACGCTCAAAACCACCGCCGGAAGTTGCGCGCACCGGCGGTTGCGCGGACCGGGTCTTGCGGGCGTGGAGGGATGAGGGCAGACTGTGCGAGGGGCATACACGCCCTATATATATCATCCTCCTCCGGGAGGGGAAGTTCACAACGCGATCTCTCGCACTATAAGGGTTCGTTTGGTTGCAGGGTTGGGCAAGGTTGGGATGGCCCAACCCGGGGTACCCCTCCTTCCAAACATCCCAATCCTCCTCACAGTTTACTATTTACAAGGGTACTCCAACCCAACCCAACCCTACCCAACCCTGCAACCAAACGCCCTCTCCCAACATATTCCTCCCTCTCTCTCGATCTCTCTATATCTATCTCCCGTTCACTCCAAACAACAAGGATCGAAGACAGCGTACCTTGACGTTTTCCGACTGGTATCAGAGCACAAGCGTTCGCAATCCGATCCACCGACATACCCCGCCGATCGATCTGCCGACGCAACTCGTTGTTTTTGCCTATCACCGCCGCTCACATTACATCGTGTTGCAACAAAACCCTAGCACCATTTCAACAAAAGGTATTTCTTTTGTTTTAAATCCCAACCGTTAGTACATTGGAAAAGGGTGCTCTTTTTATTTGCTTGCCTGTCACGGACCCTCCTGTAGCAGCTGCCCGTTCTCTTTTTTTTGCCGTCGCTTTGACAGGTCCCTTTTTTTTCTTTTAGCATATGGCAGGACCTATCTTTTTTGTCTTGTTGTGAACTTTTTTTTCCTTTAAAATTCCAATCTCGTGTATGCCCCATTCCAATCACGTGTATGCCCCTGATAAGTTTTTTTTGCAAGTTACACATAATTGAAGAGTTGTTCACAATTTTTTTATTAATTTTTTTATCTGCTTAGTACTTAACAACAAACTCTTAAATTTTAAAATTGACTCTGTTTAGTTCTTTAATTCTAATTGTTTTAAACATCACCTGCTTATTACTTGCTTGTTGATTAAGAGGTCAAGGAAATAAAAGACTAATCAAAGTTTATATTAAAAAAAAGGAGAGTTGTGAGTATTTTTTTGAATTGATAGTTAAATCACAAATATTTTTTTAAACGTTCTTTGCTTTAACATGTTGCTTGTAGGTATTTGATCAAGAATCAAGTTTTTTTATTGTTTTTGTTTGTGTTCATTGAATTTTTTTTAAATCATCTACTTAATTGATTATTTTTTTAGGGGGGTTAGGGTTATATATATATATATATATAAAACTTGCTTACTCTTTGTTTCTATACTTTAAAAGCATCTCTGTTGGAATCTCGTTTCTTTATTCTCTCTTAATTGATTACACAATCTCATACCAAGCTTACTTTTATTCCAACTAGATCTAAAAAATGACAAGCAAGACTATTGCCACTGAGGTGGGGAAAAAAGAGTACCTTAACGGTACTAATTATGAGTTGTGGAGTAGGAAGATCTATTATGGCCTATTACACGATAGTATACACTCCATCATAGATAAACCCGACCCAACTTTATCTGAAAATCCAACTATGGAGGAAATTAGGTCTCGCGAACAGCGGGAGAAAACAGATAATAGGATTAGGAGCTTCATGCTAACCCACATGGATTTGAACCTGATTCGGGTCTTTGAGACCTGCGAATCAGCTTACGAGCTCTGGACCGCGGTTAAGGACAAATACCACTCCAAGTCAGAGGTGAGCGTCCAGCTTCTTCTACAACTCGTGTAGAATGAAGGAATCTGAAAGCGTCCTCGAGCACGCGAACAAGATGATTGTTATGGCCAAGGATCTTGCGGCTGCTGATTGCGCGATTCCGGAGAGGATACAGATCGCAGTGATATTAGGAAGTCTCTCACCATCATTCGACATGGTTGCCACATCTCTGCGGATGAATGACAACATTAGTCTGTGACAGACCTACCTGGACAACTGGTAATCGAACAAGACCTCTCTAAGCAAAGATCGAAAGCTGAGATTTTTGAGGTCGAGGAAGAAGAAGAAGCAAATGTCGTACACGCGAAGAAAAGGTTGGGCCCATCTGTGAACCCCCTAGGATCCGGGTACCCGTTAATCACACATTTCGCGTTATAACATTCATTACTATCGCATTAAGTAACTGAAAGTACGGGGAAAATTTTTCGCGAATGAAATAATTTCATCAGACATTCACGTTAATATTCATAACCACAAGCTCATAGAACAATTGTCACCAAATCTCATTTCATTAACTTCCATATATTTTACAACATGTACCAATTTCTGACAGTACATATAATATCCCAAAATCTGACTGAAGAGAAAGAAACATAATACATTATAAATTGAACAAAAACTGAGATAAAGTAAATCATACCGTCTAGTGTATACTTTATCTCCAGGAAGCATGTATAGCTACTGAACTGCTACTAAACTGCAGGCTGTTTGCCTGCCAAACACGTTAGGAAAGAAGAGGCGTCAGCGGTTGCTGGTACCTCCCAAAAACTTATATAAAAATAAATGGCATTTATTGTGACCAAAAGCAAGCAACTGGAGAGGCAGGAATATTTCAAATTTCAAAGTTTTTTTTTCTACTTGCAAATATAAAAGGTTTCCAAATTTCTAGCAGACACTTCTCATGATCAGCCATTATCCCACATTTCCCACATAAATATATTTCTATGGTGACTAATTGATCATAAGTATGTATATTTTATTCTCATATTACTCAGAGATCATATTTTTTTATTTTGATGATGAGAAAGATAAGATGAGAAGATATAATGATTTATTTAATTTTTAAGTCTAATGGATAGTCTGTGGTCTTGGTTCTTGTGAAACCTCACACTATGACTCTAAGAATTGTGGAATGTCTTAGGGTTGGGGTGCCTCCGTAGGCATGCGGTGTTGTATAATGCATCCTAACTAAGTTCCTAACACGTCCACTAGCTTATTAAGATTTCGAATTCAGCTTATAGTCACTTCCATTTACTCAACTTAAACTGTGATCTTTATAGGGATTTCAAAACTGATTATAGTCACTTCTAATCATCTCAATTTTAATTGTGATTTCCTCCAAACCATGACTGTAATTCTCTTTCTGATGTAACTCTCGATGATGTAGATATAGATATGGATGATCTGGATGTAGAATCGCCAAGTCTGTTGGCGACAGAAAAACTCAAGCGGTGAAGAAGCCAACACAAGGGCTCTTCCATCTCGCCCTCTAATTGGAAGGACGGTCCAATAGAGGGATAGGTCTACTCCCAAACTACGCCACTGAGACGGGTGAGAGGGACTTCCCGGAAAAGTCGCTCTAGAAACAGCCCGACCGGTAACGGGCAACCGAGCTCGCACGTGAAACTGAAAACCAAGGATCCCCCGCCTGGGTATCCTAAAACAGGGTCAGCATAACTGGTCTAAAGTCGGGATCCCAACGAGGCGTAAAAACACTGCAAGCTTGCATAAAAACGGAAAAGGGACTGGGATCCTAGACCCGCGCATTAAGCGGCCGCTGCTCTAACTGGGCTTCCTTTCCTCCGCCCAGTTGAGGGTCACCGCGCCCTCGCATAGTCAGGTGTAAAGGTCACCATGACCAGCACTATTATTATTACTTTATCACTGATTCACTATTTCATTCCTTCCTTGACTACTCAGACCCTTTTCAATTTCTCCTATAGATGACTTATAGATCTACTATTTGTCATAAATTTCCTGTAGTGATATAAACAAATAGATGATTATAATCGATGATCAATTGATTGAGCATTACCATTTAGATTTATCACATGATTGTTTCTATAAGAGCAAAGTGTAATATTTTAATTAGACAACACTCCGTCTAACTCACAATGTACATGCAATGTAAGTTATTTCTATGCTCGTTTCTGAATTGGCAGTGCGAAATAGAGAGAGAACCTTAATATAAGAAATACTTAAAACTGATTTTGGCTTTATACAACTTAAATTAAATTTTGATCAATGATAACATATAATCTTAATTTAAATCTAAAAGCCTTTTAATTATCACAACTTGGACCACCCTTTGTGCTTTGCGATGTTTCAGAGTCGAAGTCCCAAATCTTCAAATATCACAGATTACCCAGGTTCTATATTTGTTCCATCATATATATATATATATATTTACATACGAATTGTTCTTTTAACCAACTAATCCTTGAAACAGTGCAACTAATTCTTTATCATGGAATTGCAGGATAGGCCCCTCTCCCTATTAGCAGGATGCCATGGATACAGATCGTTGGGCCATTATTTAAAGGCCATAAATTTTAATGAGACTATTATTTGTTAGTTACTTTAAGGTCTTAATAGTACAGTTTTAATTCTGAGAAAAAGTGTATCACTATTGATTCCATCTCAGGAAAACTCTAGAAATGGTATAGCATACCAAATGATGAATTTACTAACAACTAACAGATCTTATGTTTTATTACTTAAGTTAATGCCATCACCAAAATGGCAGTGTTATATTTAGTCAACTTATTAAAGGGGTATTGAACCCTTCTTTTTTTTTCTTTTATATATATATATATATAGAGGAGGAGATTAACCAAGTCATACTTTAATTCGAATTGAACAAAGAAAACATATCGAATAGATAATAGACTGCATATAATAGAAGGCATATTAAAAAATAAAATACATATTTTCGTGAAGATCCTCTACTATATGTATATATTTTTATGATTTAGGCGGGTTGCAATCTTATATATATATATATATATATATTTACTCATGAATGACAACAAAGAGAAGGTGAAAAGGATTATACATATCATCCAAATGAAACTCAAATAGTACACACTATAAGTTATGCAGGCAGCAATAAGAATGGTTGGGGATTTTAAATATGATCGAGTGTAACATGCATGCATGGCAGCAAGGTGTAGATTAAGGAATGTACCTAATTTGACCTTAAATCTTGCATGCAAATGCTTCTACAGTGGCTGGACAAGATTCCCATTTGATACTCATTTCTATTCGATCAACCTAGAGCTAAGAAAAATCTTCGATTTCTATTCAAATCAGTGTTTCCATTCTTTTAAACGTAATTTCTAGAAATTTGTAGTTCCAGCCATACATAATTTAAGTGCAGTAGAATGGATCACAAACTTTTCTCTTAATCATATAAAAGGGAATATGTAAAATCTTCATATATGGCAGCAAAAAGAATGAGTGATATGTACATGCATGGCAGCAAATGAAGGTATAGAGAGATACCTTTGAAATCTCAAGTTTTGGAGATTAGATCTGTGCATGCAGTGCTGGAAATTTGGGGCTGCAATTGCATGCAATTTCCCCAACTGCTGGATGGAGAAATCAGTAGCAAGAGAGGGGCTTCCGGCAGCTCCTTTGGCTGAAATTGGAGCAGAAAATAGCTACCCAAATGAGAGTATCAACAACAGTATCCCACTTTTCTTTGGCTGGAATTTCTAATGGCTGAAGTCTCTCCTTCGTTGGAGTCGAGGAAGGAATAGGGAGAAAGGGACAGTGGAGGAAGGGGAAAAAGATAAGACAAGAGAGGCAGCGTTGGAATAAAAGGAGAAAGAGAGGAGTATACCTTTGATTAGTTCTTCTATTTGGGAGATTTCCACATGCACATAGCTGCAGATTGAGGAGAAGAACAGAGCTTCCCTTTCTTCTCTCGACGGAAATTTGAGAGGATTTGAGGGAATAAGAAGGGATTTGGTATGTTGGTGTTTATATAGTCAAGGGAAGGGTCTTTTGGATGCCAAGTGTTATAATGAGTCAAACAAAGTGGCTGAGAACGAGGGAAGACAAACCCACGGCTGGAATTTGGTTTTTGTCAATAGTACATGTCTGCTGCTGAAAATATTTTTATTATATATATATATATATATTTTTTTTTTTAAAAAAAAATCTCTTTATTTAATATACTTAAAAATCGACTGTACGAGCACCTCGGGCCTTGGATTTTGACGCACAATATCTCAATGTGATCGTTTCTGAACGACGATCGATATGAGTATAATATTGATATACTTCCGGTCGGGTTTCGAATACCCGAAATTTTCTGATACGGTTTTTGTTTAAGATTAAATATCGTGATTTTAAAATATCAAACGGCCTCCGATTGACGAACGGTCGATTCCGTTGGTCTTCTTTCGTCGAATCAGAAATTATGATGGTCTCGATTCGTTTTGCAGTTTCTGAATTTACGTCGCGGCTTTTCGCGGCGCGCATTACAAAGTGACCGATTTTTAGTCGATTTTGCCCGAACGACTTTTGATTCACGACCAATTAATCGATATAAGTCATCCAATACCGACCGGCAACTTTATTGGGTTAAACAGACCTTAATCGGGCCGGATTTGTTAGGATCCGGATGTTACAAATATGAAAACCTCAAAGGGAGTCTCGTCCTCGAGACTCGAGTCAAGGTCATTAGGTGTTTTTGTTTGGATTTCGTATGGCCATAAAAACCTCAAAGGTTTTTAAACCCATAAAAACCTCAAAGAGAAAACAAGCCATATATTTATCATATATTAATTACAAAGTCTTGTTTTGATAATTATATCAGAAAAGTTGCGGGTATCATGCCCGCATGTCGGCTTCGGTCTCCCACGTCGCCTCTTTAACGCCGTTCGATGCCACAACATCTTGAATAATAGAATCTCTTTGCTGCGAAGCTTCTTCACAACACTGTCAAGTATCTGTACTGGCTTCTCCTCATATGTCAAGTCAGGTTCCACATCAAGATTCTCGTAACTGATAATGTGCCGAGGGTCGTGCACATACTTCCTCAGATGGGATACATGGAAGACATCATGGATAGCTGAAAGATGTGGAGGAAGGGCTACTCAGTAAGCAACCTTTCCCACTCGAGCAAGAATCTCAAACGGTCCAACATATCGTGGCGCCAACTTGCCACGGACACCGAATCTCTGCACTCCCTTCATGGGAGATACACGGAGGAATACCCAATCTCCTACCTATATTTTATAGGAATGTCGTTAGTATGAGATTAAGTTGAACATATATATGTCATAATTGAATGGTGAAGAGGAAATAATTAGATTACCTGAAACTTTATGTCTCTCCTCCGACGATCCGCATAATTCTTCTGGCGGCTTTGTGCCGTCAGAAGCCTCCGTCTCTCAAGATCAACAACTCTCGCGGTCTCTTCTAAATGATCTACGGAATAGAGAGCATTGTCACCTACCTCCCGCCAATTGAGGGGTGTAAGATATCTTCGCCCGTATAGGGCTTCGAATGGTGCCATGCCGATACTGGAATGATAGCTGTTGTTTTACGTGAATTCTACTAATGGCAGATGGTCCTTCCAGGACCCTTTCCATTCTAAAGTGCAAGCGCGGAGCAAATCCTCCAATGTCTGAATGGTGCGCTCACTCTGCCCATCAGTCTGCGGATGACAGGCAGAACTCATCTTCAACTCTGTCTGTAGTGCTGACATGAACTGATTCCAATAATATGAAGTAAACCTCGAATCTCTGTCAGACACCACCTCCCGTGGTATACCATGAAGTCTAATGATATTATGCATATAAAGCTTGGCCAATCTAGATGGAGTGTAAGTCGTGTTGACAGGTATGAAATGGGCTGACTTGGTCAACCTATCAACAACGACCCAAATGGAATCATGGCTACCTGGCGTCTTCGGCAAGCCTGTGATGAAATCCATAGAGATACTCTCCCATTTCCACTCGGGAATAGGAAGAGACTGCAGTAATCCTGGTGGTCTTCTGTGCTCGACCTTGATCATCTGACAGGTCATGCATCTGCTGACATGTAGCGCCACATTGCGCTTCATTCCATCCCACCAGAAATGTCGGCGCAGATCACGATACATCTTCGTGCTACCTGGATGGATAGATAACTATAAACTGTATGCCTCGTCAAGTATGTCTCTGCGTAACTGCTTGTCGTTGGGCACAACGACTCGACCTGCCTTCCATAAAATAGACCCCTCCACAACAAAATCATCAACTTCGTCCTTGACGGCGCGCATGTATCTATCTCAGATCCAAGGATCTGTCTTCTGGCCTTCGACGATGCGATCCCACAAACTACTGAATCGTGGAGGCACGGCAGTAGAAATGGATGCGCTCTCCTGAGGATGCCAATCAGTCAAAGCTGCAAGCATATCCCACGTATATAGCCAGTTTGTTGTATCCTCAGCATGTGCTCTCCTGCTAAGTGCATCGGCTACTACGTTTCCCTTACTGGGATGGTAAGAGATCGTGCAATCATAATTCTTCAGTAGCTCGAGCCATCTGCGCTGCCTCATGTTCAGCTCCTTCTGATCAAAGATGTACTTCAGGCTCTTATGATCAGTGAAAATCTTGAAGTTCACCCCATATAAATAGTGTTGCCAGATCTTCAGAGCGAAGTCAACTACCGCTAGCTCCAAGTCATGTGTGGGGTAGTTCCGCTCATGCGGTCTCAACTGTCGTGATACGTAAGCAATCACCTGTCCTCTCTGCATCAACACTGCTCCTAGACCTTCTCCAGATGCATCTTTATAGACTGCATAGTCCTGAGTACCTGAAGGAAGAGCAAGAATAGGTATTGTAGTCAATCTCTCCTTCAGTGTCTGGAAGGCCTGCTCACATGAATCATCCCAGATAAATGGAACTCCCTTCTGCGTCAGTCGTGTCAGAGGGCGAACAATGCGTGAAAATCTGTTGACAAGGTGTCTGTAATAACCCGCTAACCCGAGGAAGCTCCGAATATGTGTAACTGTCTTGGGCTGCTCCCAAGACATAACTGCCTCAATCTTCGCAGGATCAACTGCGATACCTGCTCCAGAAATGACGTGTCCCAAAAATGAGACCTAGGATAATCAGAACTCACACTTGCTCAACTTGGCATATAGCTTATGCTCCCTCAATGTGTCTATAGCAAGTCCTGAAGGCTGTCTTCGGAATATCCAACTCGCGAATCCTCAACTGATGATAGCCGGAGCGAAGATCGATCTTCGAGAACACCGAAGATCTCTGGAGCTGATCGAATAAATCATCGATGCGCAGCAAGGGATAACGGTTCTTCACCGTTCTCTTGTTCAACTACCGATGCATAATCTCATGGATCCATCCTTTTTCTTGACAAATAGAACCGGAGCACCCCAAGGTGAAGTGCTTGGCCGCACGAATCCCAAGTCAAGTAACTCATGTAATTGGACCTTCATCTCCCTCAACTCGGCTGGTGCCATATGGTAAGGAGCCATCGAGATCGGCTGGGTATCTGGTAGTAATGTGATCTTGAACTCGATCTCTCTCTCAGGAGGTAATCCTGGTAGCTCATCAGGAAACACATCTGGATATTCAGATACTACTCTGATGTCCTGTGTCATCGGCTCCTGATCAGATAACTCCTGAACAAATGCAAGATATGAATCACAACCCTGATCAATAAGTCGCTGAGCTCGCAATACTGAAATGTACTCCATGGTGGAGTTATGTAAAATACCCTCAAAAGTAAACTCGGGTAAATCTGGGATCCTGAAGCAACTATCTTCCTAAAGCAATCAACCAGCGCATAATGAGTAGATAGCCAATCCATGCCCCAAATTAAGTCAAACTCATCAAGATGTAGTAGACAATCTGCGATCATCTCATGACCACCAATCAGTATGGGCAAGTGCCTGACTATCAGAGAAATAACAAACAACTAACCACCTGGCCCTCGGATGTGATATGGAGAAGAGAGAGTCTCAAAGCTAGAAAAGAATGTGTCACACTAGAATTAAGTAGATCATGGAAAAGTTGACAAGAGTAGTCAGTATGTGTACTAGTTGGTTAGTCATCTCCTGGTCTGGTCGGGATGTCATGGCACTGCATGAGAATCACTTTTAGTCATAAAATCGATGGTTTGCAGATAATATGATATATGCTTTTCTCTTCTTGGGATATAATATGAAAGTTAATGAAATCGGTGACAACTGTGGTATTTGAATCTGAATGTCATATTTCCCTTCTCGGACTTACGACAAGTCGGAAGACTACCCCTATCCGAGAACTCAATGCGATCGAAATTGAAATACTACGAATGTGTGTATCGGGGTACCACTGCTCTGATACCAAACTTGTGAACCCCCTAGGATCCGGGTACCCGTTAATCACACATTTCGCGTTACAACATTCATTACTATCGCATTAAGTAACTGAAAGTACGGAGAAAATTTTTCGCGAATGAAATAATTTCATCAGACATTCACGTTAATATTCATAACCACAAGCTCATAGAACAATTGTCACTAAATCTCATTTCATTAACTTCCATATATTTTACAACATGTACCAATTTCTAACAGTACATATAATATCTCAAAATCTGACTGAAGAGAAAGAAACATAATACATTATAAATTGAACAAAAACTGAGACAAAGTAAATCATACCGTCTAGTGTATACTTTATCTCCAGGAAGCATGTATAGCTACTGAACTGCTACTAAACTGCAGGCTGTTTGCCTGCCAAACACGTTAGGAAAGAAGAGGCGTCAGCGGTTGCTGGTACCTCCCAAAAACTTATATAAAAATAAATGGCATTTATTGTGACCAAAAGCAAGCAACTGGAGAGGCAGGAATATTTCAAATTTCAAAGTTTTTTTTTCTACTTGCAAATATAAAAGGTTTCCAAATTTCTAGCAGACACTTCTCATGATCAGCCATTATCCCACATTTCCCACATAAATATATTTCTATGGTGACTAATTGATCATAAGTACGTATATTTTATTCTCATATTACTCAGAGATCATATTTTTTTATTTTGATGATGGGAAAGATAAGATGAGAAGATATAATGATTTATTTAATTTTTAAGTCTAATGGATAGTCTGTGGTCTTGGTTCTTGTGAATCCTCACACTATGACTCTAAGACTTGTGGAATGTCCTAGGGTTGGGGTGCCTCCGTAGGCATGCGGTGTTGTATAATGCATCCTAACTAAGTTCCCAACACGTCCACTAGCTTATTAAGATTTCGAATTCAGCTTATAGTCACTTCCATTTACTCAACTTAAACTGTGATCTTTATAGGGATTTCAAAACTGATTATAGTCACTTCTAATCATCTCAATTTTAATTGTGATTTCCTCCAAACCATGACTGTAATTCTCTTTCTGATGTAGCTCTCGATGATGTAGATATAGATATAGATATGAATGATCTGGATGTAGAATCGCCAAGTCTGTTGGCGACAGAAAAACTCAAGCGGTGAAGAAGCCAACACAAGGGCTCTTCCATCTCTCCCTCTAATTGGAAGGACGGTCAGGGATAGATCTACTCCCAAACTACGCCACTGAGACGGGTGAGAGGGACTTCCCGGAAAAGTCGCTCTAGAAACAACCCGATCGGTAACGGGCAACCGAGCTCGTACGTGAAATTGAAAACCAAGGATCCCCCGCCTGGGTATCCTAAAACAAGGTCAGCGTAACTGGTCTAAAGTCGGGATCCCAACGAGGCGTAAAAACACTGCAAGCTTGCATAAAAACGGAAAAGGGACTGGGATCCTAGACCCGCGCATTAAGCGGCCGCTGCCCTAACTGGGCTTCCTTTCCTCCGCCCAGTTGAGGGTCACCGCGCCCTCGCATAGTCAGGTGTAAAGGTCACCATGATCGGCACTATTATTATTACTTTATCACTGATTCACTATTTCATTCCTTCCTTGACTACTCAGACCCTTTTCAATTTCTCCTATAGATGACTTATAGATCTACTATTTGTCACAAATTTCCTGTAGTGATATAAACAAATAGATGATTATAATCTGTTAGAGTAACATTATTTTGTAGTGTTTGTTTGTCCTCTTTACGTAAATTACCCATAGAGCTTTTCTCCTATATAAGAGAGCTCTAGGGTTAATGGTAATGCATCTCATTCATTCCTTTCAACATGGTATCAGAGCGACGGTCCTAGGCCGGAGTTTTTGAAACCTAACCCTAACCCTACCCCACCCACCGCCCTTTCTCTCTCTCTCGATTTCGAGGTCGCCGCCTTCCTGCGCACGTGACCTTGCTTGCTCGCGGAGCTTGCCGCTCGCAGCCTCTTGGCGACCGCGCCATCTCGCCTGGCATCGCGCGTCATCTCGCCGGGCATCGTGCGTCATCGCCATCTCGCCTGGCATCGCGCGTCATCGCCTGGCATCCTGCGATCCTCCTCATCGCGTGAGGGCCCTGGCGATCTCCTGACGATAGGCTTCCCGGCATATTGGCCCCTTGGCGAGAGCGCTTCATCGCGCGTGAGGTTCCTGGCGATAACACCTCTATCGCGCACGCCACATCTTCATCGCGCGTGACCCTCCTGGTGATAACATCTTCATCGCGCGAGGGTCCTACACATCTTCTTCTACGTGCACGCCACCTCCTCATCGGCGTCCTACTGTAGCAGCGCCTAGGGCTGGCGCGTAAGGCGTAGTCGACTGGTGTGTAGCCTATGTGCGTGTTTTTTCCCTGTAGCGGTGCGTGCTTTACTGTAGCGTGTTTTTGTCTGTGCTTGCAAGTCATGTGCGTGTGCACCATATGCCCTAGTCGTGCTTCCTTGAGTGCACATGTTCTGTGCGCGTGACCGCGTTGGGTCTATGAGTAAGTAGACATTGTTGTCAGATTGTGTAACCCCAATTACAGGTTATTGTTGTCATGTCAGACAACAAGGTAGATCTTCCGTCCCTGGGTGCCTTCAAAGGTCCAGCACCAGTTGTGAAGATGGACGGTACAAACTATGAACTGTGGGCCATGCAGTTCATGAGTCTTATGCAATGCAATGGCAAGAAGCATATCCTCACACAAGAGGAACCTGTTGACAAGACTGGGGTTAACGCCTCATGGGAGGCTGACGACGCTTATGCGCGTGTATGGCTATCCGGCACTGTGTCCATGGAAATAGCCAATGACATTCTGAGTCAACCCACTGCGAAGGCTATGTGGGATATTCTGGCAGCCACATATTCTCCGACAAAGAACGAGTCCAAGATCTTACAACTCCAGCATGATATCTTCACCTCGAAGCAAAACGGGCATCCTCTCCATACCCTCTACACCTCTCTGAGGGGTATGTTTGAGAAGCTACACGGGTACATCCCATTGACAGCTACACCGGAGCAGCTCAAAGCATACAGGGATTCGGTGATGACTGGAGTATTTCTAGCAGCCCTTGATCCGGAGTATGATGCCGCCCGAGCACAGATTCTTACAGATGCCACCATCCCACCTATGGAGGAGGCATATCGCAGGCTGAGTAGACTCTCCATATCTCATGGTGGAGATTCGACACCTTCAGCCATGGCATCTTCTCGTGGCAGAGGAGGCTATTCACATTTTCGAGGTAGAGGCGGTCGCGGTCGAGGAGGAGGAGGTAGCAGACCTCCTAGACAGCCGTGCACCTACTGTCGCCGAACTGGGCATACTGAGGAAACATGCTACTCCAAGCATGGGTTTCCTACTACTACGGCACGTGTAGCGGAGCAGGCTCAGTAGGAAGGAGGTTCTTCCCTTGTCCCGGATCAGAGGTTTGAGGAGTTAGTGGCGAGACTTCGGGAGATCATGCCTGGCCAGGGATCAACTAGTACTTCAAGATCATCAGAGATAGCCGGCTCAGCATCCTATTCAGGTACAATGTATGCATTTACTAGTAGCTACAGTGCAGATCTATCAGAATGGATCATGGACTCAGGAGCTTCTCACCATTTATGTGGTAACAAGAAGCAGTTGGATGGTTTTATTACAACTCAGACAGGCCGCTCCGTGGTGATAGCTGATGGGACACACTGTCCCATTACTGGTCAGGGGGAGGTGCAATTGACCCCTGGGATACGGCTTCAGAATGTTCTTTATGCTCCTAATTTTTCCATGAATCTACTGTCCATTAGTCAAATCACTAAAGACTTACATTGTCGTGCCATATTTGACCCATCTGCTCTTGTGTTTCAGGACATCCTAACGGGCAGAGTGATTGGAACTGGCCGTGAGCAAGGGGGTCTCTATAGACTGGTACAGTCTCCTTACGCTGGTGCCTCTTCTGTTCGTGCTGGATCTGTCTCACCTTACACATGGCATCTCCGCTTTGGTCATCTTCCGTTGCAAAAGATGGTCCATATCCTTCCCCAGATTTCTCGCAGGTCTACATTTCAATACGAGGCATGCTAGCTTGGGAAACATCGCCGGTCGTCGTTTCAGAGTCGTCCAGGTCCGAGTCATCGTAGTCTGTTTGAGTTACTTCACTTTGATATTTGGGGTCCCAGTCGTGTCCCTGATCTTCAAGGGCACATGTTTTATCTTGTTGCAGTCGTTGATTTCTCTAGACTATCTTGGGTCTTTCTTCTTAAAAATAAATCTGATGCTGGTCATATTATTCAAGCTTTTCTTATTGAAATAAAAAAATATTTTCTCTGCTAAAGTGAAGTACATACGGTCTGACAATGCTCTAGAATTGTGTAGTACCCAACTTTCCAAATTTCTTATGTCTCATGAGATTGTGCATCAGACGTCGTGTGCCTATACCTCCCAACAGAATGGGGTGGCTGAACAGAAGCATCGTCATTTGTTGGATATGACCAGAACCCTTTTGATTCAGAGCCGTGCCCCTCACTCCTATTGGGGGGATGCGGTTCTAACTGCCTGTTATCTTCTTAACTGTATGCCTTCGACAGTGTTAGGGGAGAAGATTCCGTTCTTGACTGCGTTTCCCGAGAAGGATCTTTTTTCCCTAACACCACGTGTTTTTGGGTCTGTTGCTTTTGTTCATTGTTTTTCTCCTGGTCTTGACAAGCTCTCTCCCAGAGCTGTCAAATGTGTGTTTGTGGGTTATTCCAAAACCCAGAAGGGATATCGGTGTTTTGATCCAGTTAAACGAAGGTACTACGTCAGTGCAGATGTCACCTTCTTTGAGTCCATTATGTATTTCTCTCCTACAAGTGACAGACTCACTCACTCAGAGGAGGGAGACGACATCTATGTGCCGCCTCCACCTCCATCTGTTCCATGCTCTCATCTACCACCACAGCCTACTCCACCACCACCACAGCCTACACCACCACCACCACCACCAGCTACTGTTCATTATCCTAAGGTCTATCAGCAACGGCCCTCTGCTCATGTGCCTCCTCCATCATCCAGCACGCTCGAGGTATGTACTGATCATTTGAGTTTTACTGATGGCACAGGTGATTTGAATGTGCAGATGGATGTACAGGGTGCTGATGTATAGGCTATTGATGATACTGTTATTCCTTCTGTCGATGACCTACATATACCTATTGCTCATAGACGACAGAAGCGTGCTCGGACGGTGAATCCCAAATATGGGATGGATTTTTGCTCTCAGGCGTCATTGGAGCGTTTGTCCCCGGACTTTCACAACTTTGTTGTTGGGTTATCGGCAGTACACATTCCACGGTCTTATCAGGAGGCCCTATAGAGCAGCCCGTGGCGTTTAGCTATGGAAGAGGAAATGACGGCATTGCAGTCACGTGGTACGTGGAGTGTTATGCATCCTCCACCAGGTGCGTCCATTGTTGGAAGCAAATGGGTTTTTACTGTTAAGCATCGGGCAGATGGTACGGTTGATAGATACAATGCCAGATTGGTCGCTCGTGGGTTCCCCCAAACATATGGGGTGGACTATCAGGAGACGTTTTCTCCAGTAGCCCATCATACTACCTTACGGATTCTCATTGCAGTTGCTGTTGTCCGAGACTTGCCCCTATTTCAGCTTGATGTCACGAACGCCTTCTTGTATGGTGACTTTCAGGAAGAGGTCTATATGCAGCAGCCGCCAGGGTTTGCGGCTGAGGGGGGAGTCTAGTATGGTGTGTCGTCTCCATAAGGCCATATATGGCCTGAAGCAGAGTCCACGGGCTTGGTTTCAAAAGCTCTCGGAGTTGATTGAACAGAAGGGCTTCGTTAGATCCACAGTAGATCATACTCTCTTTGTAAAGAGAGATCAGCGAGGTACTGTGATCATCTTAGTATATGTTGATGATATTGTTATTACAGGCAGTATTGAGCAGGGCATTCAAGCAGCCAAGAAGTTTCTTGGCGAGCAGTTTGTTATGAAGGATTTGGGTACACTTCGCTATTTTTTGGGGCTGGAGTTTGCACGGAACAAGCAAGGTATGGTAATGACACAAAAGAAGTATGTTACGGATCTCTTATCTGAGACAGGTATGGCAGGGTGTAGACCAGCTGCTACACCTATGGATTCTAATGTCAAACTTTATGATGATGACTCTGAGGAGGTAGACAAGAGACGATATAGAGAGCTAGTGGGAAAGCTCTTGTATGTCACTATTACCCGACCGGATATAGCCTTTGCGGTTAATAGGGTAAGTCAATGCATGGAGCAACCCAGGCAGGCTCACATGAATGCTGTTTTTATGATCTTGAGATATCTGAAGTCGTCTCCAGGTACTGGTCTTCTGTATAGAAGAGATACCTCTATATCCATCACAGGCTATGCTGATGCAGACTATGCTGGGTGTCCTAATGATAGAAAGTCAACTTCAGGTTTATTATATTTGTTGGCACCTCACTAGTAGCTTGGAAGAGTAAGAAGCAAACTGTGGTGGCTCGATCAAGTGCAGAGTCAGAATATAGGGCAATGGCCCAAGGTAGTGCTGAGATGATGTGGGTTAAATCTGTTTTGACTGATTTAACCATTGATGTTCCTCTTCCCATGCATCTAAAATGTGATAATCAAGCAGCCCTGTTCATAGCCAATAATCCAGCCTTCCATGAGAGGACGAAGCACATTAAAGTGGATTGCCATTTTACACGAGACTTAATTAAAAAAGGACTTATTTCAACTTCTCATGTATCATCAGGAGAACAGGTTGCAGACATGTTCACCAAGGCCCTTGCTAGGGGTCCATTTCATCTTTGTTGTTCCAAGCTGAGCATGTTGGATATATATGCTCCAGATTGAGGGGGAGTGTTAGAGTAACATTATTTTCTAGTGTTTGTTTGTCCTCTTTACGTAAATTACCCATAGAGCTTTTCTCCTATATAAGAGAGCTCTAGGGTTAATGGTAATGCATCTCATTCATTCCTTTCAACATAATCAATGATCAATTGATTGAGTATTACCATTTAGATTTATCACTTGATTGTTTCTATAAGAGCAAAGTGTAATATTTTAATTAGACAACACTCCGTCTAACTCACAATGTACATGCAACGTAAGTTATTTCTATGCTCGTTTCTGAATTGGCAGTGCGAAATAGAGAGAGAACCTTAATATAAGAAATACTTAAAACTGATTTTGGCTTTATACAACTTAAATTAAATTTTGATCAATGATAACATATAATCTTAATTTGAATCTAAAAGCCTTTTAACTATCACAACTTGGACAACCCTTTGTGCTTTGCGATGTTTCAGAGTCGAAGTCCCAAATCTTCAAATATCACAGATTACCCAGGTTCTATATTTGTTCCATCATATATATATATATATATATTTACATACGAATTGTTCTTTTAACCAACTAATCCTTGAAACAGTGCAACTAATTCTTTATCATGGAATTACAGGATAGGCCCCTCTCCCTATTAGCAGGATGCCATGGATACAGATCGTTGGGCCATTATTTAAAGGCCATAAATTTTAATGAGACTATTATTTGTTAGTTACCTTAAGGTCTTAATAGTACAGTTTTAATTCTGAGAAAAAGTGTATCACTATTGATTGTATTTCCATCTCAGAAAAACTCTAGAAATGGTATAGCATACAAATGATGAATTTACTAACAACTAACAGATCTTATGTTTTATTACTTAAGTTAATGCCAGCACCAAAATGGCAGTGTTATATTCAGTCAACTTATTAAAGGGGTATTGAACCCTTCTTTTTTTTTCTTTTATATATATATATAGGAGGAGATTAACCAAGTCATACTTTAATTCGAATTGAACAAAGAAAACATATCGAATAGATAATAGACTGCATATAATAGAAGGCATATTAAAATATAAAATACATATTTTCGTGAAGATCCTCTACTATATGTATATATTTTTATGATTTAGGCAGGTTGCAATCTTGTATATATATATAATTTTTACTCATGAATGACAACAAAGAGAAGGTGAAAAGGATTATACATATCATCCAAATGAAACTCAAATAGTGCACACTATAAGTTATGCAGGCAGCAATAAGAATGGTTGGGGATTCTAAATATGATCGAGTGTAACATGCATGCATGGCAGCAAGGTGTAGATTAAAAAATGTACCTAATTTGACCTTAAATCTTGCATGCAAATGCTTCTACAGTGGCTGGACAAGATCCCCATTTGATACTCATTTCTATTTGATCAACCTAGAGCTAAGAAAAATCTTCGATTTCTATTCAAATCAGTGTTTCCATTCTTTTAAACGTAATTTCTAGAAATTTGTAGTTCCAGCCATACATAATTTAAGTGCAGTAGAATGGATCACAAACTTCTCTCTTAATCATATAAAAGGGAATATGTAAAATCTTCATATATGGCAGCAAAAAGAATGAGTGATATGCGCATGCATGGCAGCAAATGGAGGTATAGAGAGGTACCTTTGAAATCTCAAGTTTTGGAGATTAGATCTGTGCATGCAGTGCTGGAAATTTGGGGCTGCAATTGCATGCAATTTCCCCAACTGCTGGATGGAGAAATCAGTAGCAAGAGAGGGGCTTCCAGCAGCTCCTTTGGCTGAAATTGGAGCAGAAAATAGCTACCCAAATGAGAGTATCAACAACAGTATCCCACTTTTCTTTGGCTGGAATTTCTAACGGCCGAAGTCTCTCCTTCGTTGGAGTCGAGGAAGGAATAGGGAGAAAGGGACAGTGGAGGAAGGGGAAAAAGATAAGAGAAGAGAGGCAGCGTTGGAATAAAAGGAGAAAGAGAGGAGTATACCTTTGATTAGTTCTTCTATTTGGGAGATCTCCACATGCACATAGCTGCAGATTGAGGAGAAGAACAGAGCTTCCCTTTCTTCTCTCGACGGAAATTTGAGAGGATTTGAGGGAATAAGAAGGGATTTGGTATGTTGGTGTTTATATAGTCAAGGGAAGGGTCTTTTGGATGCCAAGTGTTATAATGAGTCAAACAAAGTGGCTGAGAACGAGGGAAGACAAACCCACGGCTGGAATTTGGTTGTTGTCAACAGTACCTGTCTGCTGCTGAAAATATTTTTATTATATATATATATATTTAAAAAAATCTCTTTATTTAGTATACTTAAAAATCGACCGTACGAGCACCTCGGGCCTTGGATTTTGACACATAATATCTCAATGTGATCGTCTCTGAACGACGATCGATATGAGTATAATATTGATATACTTCCGGTCGGGTTTCGAATACCCAACATTTTCGAATACGGTTTTTGTTTAAGATTAAATATCGTGATTTTAAAATATCAAACGGCCTCCGATTGACGAACGGTCGATTCCGTTGGTCTTCTTTCGTCGAATCAGAAATTATGATGGTCTCGGTTTGTTTTGCATTTTCTGAATTTACGTCGCGGCTTTTTGCGGCGCGCATTACAAAGTGACCGATTTTTAGTCGATTTTGCCCTAACGACTTTTGATTCACGACCAATTAATCGATATAAGTCATCCAATACCGACCGATAACTTTATTGGGTTAAACAGACCTTAATCGGGCCGGATTTGTTAGGATCCGGATGTTACACCCTCCAAGGAGAATTTCAAGGGAAAGAGCGGGAAATACCCACGCAGCTCTTGTTATAGTTGCGGCAAATATGGCCATTTCAAGGTCAATTGCCCCAACAAGAAGAAGGCAGGAAATTCTAAAATGCCTGAAAACAAAGGCAAGAAGAAAATAGAATTCGCGGCTGTCGTGGAATGCAACTCCGTCATCACGGACAATGATGGATGGTGGATCGACTCTGTAGCAATCAGACACATCGCCAAGATGAAGGAGGGTCTGGTGGACTTCAAGGAGCTGAGCAAAGGTGAGCAGAGAATCTTCATGGGGAACAACACCTACCGGGATGTGGAAGGTGTTGGGACGCACATACTTGACTTAAGGGATAGCATTATGGTACTGAATGATGTATTGTATGCCCCAGGGATACGCCGGAACCTGATCTCTCTCCCAGTGTTGCTCAAGAAGGATTTTGAAGTCCGTTTTATAATAAGCGTGTTTCTATAGGCAAGAATAAAAAGGTCTATGTGATGGGAAAGTTTGTGCCCGAGCATGACCTGTTCTGTCTTTCTGTAATAAATTCTAGTGAATCAATGAATGTCGTTTCTGATTATTCCTTGTGTTGTTTGTCTGATTATGACTTGTGGCACATGCGACTGGGTCATCCAGGAAATTCTAAGATGGATCAAATGATTAAGGCAAATCTGTTGCCCAAGATCACGGGTGCAAGGACATTGCCCTGCGAACACTGTATGACCGGTAAAATGACGAGAAGACCCTTCTCAACCGGAACTCGGTCAAAAGAATTACTAGGTTTGATCCATTCAGACATATGTGGACCACTGAGCGCCAGCACACATAGAAATAAGGAATACTTTATAACATTCATTGATGACTACTCGAAATTCTCCTATGTCTATCTCTTAGGAAGAAAGTTGGAAGCACTTGAAACATTTAAGAGACATAAGACGGAAGTGGAGACAATATTGGGAAAACCAATTAAGACTCTTAGGACAGATAGAGGTGAGGAATATACCTCAAAGGAGTTTGAGGATTACTGTATTCAGACATGCATTCGTAGGCAGACTACAATGCCTTATACACCACAATAGAATGGTGTAGAAGAAAGAAAGAATCGAACTTTGATGAATGCAGTAAGGTGTATGCTTTCACACTCAGGACTCTCCAAGAAATTCTGGGGAGAGGCAGTGTTGACTGCGAATTATATACAGAACAGGATTCCCACCAAGTCCGTAGAATCAACGCCATATGAAATATGGAATGGCAGAAAGCCCGAGTTGGGCCATCTCCGAAAATGGGGATGCGTAGCATATGTTATGGTACCGAGTCAGCTTAGAGACAAGCTAGACTTCAGGACATTAAAGTGCAAGTTTATCGGATATAGTGAACATTCTAAAGGGTATAGGTTCTTCCATTAAATTAAAGGTCTGATCGAAAGTCGTGATGCAACTTTTCTTGAAATTCATCAAGCGAAGGAGTATGAAGTAGAGGAATCAGATCCTCTAATTGTCCTACAAGACAATGAAGACGACTTGAGCATTAGACAGGAACTTGAAGATGGTATTGATCATTCAAATGTAGAGAATGAACCTATGGAATATGATGAACCTTTAGAGGAAGTGGGTGGACCCACACAACCCACGAGTATAATCGGCAACAAGAGACCCAGAACAAGGCCCACATGGATGGAAGATTACCATTTCTATGGATGCGAGGTGTCATGCTACACCGTGGATGAGGATGTCACGGATTGTACAGATCCTATATCCTTTGATGAAGCTATGGCTTCATCTGAGTCGGAATCATGGTCGGCCGCCATGAGAGACGAGACTCAATCGAGCGAAACTGTGTTTGAGAATTACGTGATTTGCCAGAAGGTAGGCAATCCATAGGCTGTAAGTGGGTATTCAAGAAAGTACCGAGTTGACGGTACTGTTGACAAATACAAAGCCAGATTAGTTGCCAAGGGTTATACTTAGCAAGCTAGAATAGATTTCCAGGAAACCTACTCTCCAGTGGCTAAGTTTTCATCCATTCGGATGATCTTAGCCATAACCGCATATATGGATTTGGAATTGTTCCAAATGGATGTGAAGACGGCCTTCCTTAATGGAGAATTAAAGGAGGAGATTTATATGTGATAACCTGATGGCTCTCAGGTTGAAGGTCAGGAGAAAAGGGTGTACAAGTTAAGAAAGTCATTATATGGCTTGAAGCAGTCTTCACGGCAATGGTATATCAAATTTCATGAGAAAGTTATCCAATTTGGATTTATTTCAAATAAATTGGATAACTGTGTGCATGTCATGAAGAGTGGGAGCAGTTTTGAAATCATGTCATTATATGTTGATGACATTCTGCTTGCAGGTAATGACATACAAATGCTCAATGAAATCAAACAAAAATTGAGCAATGAATTTGAGATGAAGGACATGGGCGAATCATCCTATGTTCTTGGAATTCAAATAATCAGAGACATTGACTCAAGGACATTGAGCCTTAGTCAGGAAAGATATTTGCATACTGTATTAAGGAGATTTGGAATGCAGAACAACACTCCAGCTCCAACACCACTTGTGATGGGAAAGAGACTCAGTAAGAGTCAGTATCCCGGAAAGGGGCAGAAACCTTTAGATGTACCATATGCACAAGCGGTAGGAAGGCTAATGTATGCAATGATGTATACTCGACCTGATTTATCTTATCCAGTAAGTTTAGTCAGTAGATATCAAAGCAATCCCAGTCCAGCACATTGGGAAGCTGTAAAGAAGATTCTTCGATATCTGAAAGGGACAATACATCTGAAGCTTGTATATCAAGCAGAATCGCTTGAAGTGGTAGGATACTCCGATGCCGATTTCGGAGTGGATGTGGATGATAGAAAATCCACATCGGGTTACCTGTTTATGTTTGGTGGTGCAGCCGTTTCTTGGGGTAGCAAGAAACAAGGATGTGTATCTCGACATACACAGGAGGCTGAGTACATTGCATGTAGCTTGGCCACCACTCATGCTGTGTGGATCAAACGTTTCCTAAAGAATCTAAGCCTTGAATTGGTCAAAGGACCAATTGAAATGTATTGTGACAATCAAGCTGCGATAAGCTTGATTAATAGTGGGGCTAATAGTTCTAAAGGAAAACACATTGAGATCCAATATCACTATATACAAGATATAGTAGGGAAACAAGAAATCACGGTAACCTACATTCCTACCAGTGACATGTTGGCTGATTCTCTAACCAAGGGAATAGCTGTAGGAACATATATTAAATATGTTGGTTTAATGGGACTCAGGAATGCATGAGTCAAGGAAGAGGTATTTCATGAACAATGAGTCTCACTAAAGACATCTCCATGTGTACACTACATGAACAATGGGAGTGTAGAATATTTGATCGTTTCGGTCAAGTGGGAGATGCTTGAATATATCAAAGAATGACCTCACGCTCAAAACCACTGCCGGAAGTTGCGCGCACCGGTAGTTGCGCGGACCGGGTCTTGCGGGCGTGGAGGGATGAGGGCGGGCTGTGCGAGGGGCATACACGCCCTATATATATCGTCCTCCTCCGGGAGGGGAAGTTCACAACGCGATCTCTCGCACTAGGGAGCCCTCTCCCAACATATTCCTCCCTCTCTCTCGATCTCTCTATATCTATCTCCCGTTCTCTCCAAACAACAAGGATCGAAGACGGCGTACCTTGACGTTTTCCGACACGCACAATCACATCTTCTTGGGATTCATCAACTTTTCTTTTCCCTTTTTCATCCTCCTTTCTTCATTGTCCGAACTCCCTGAAGCTTTCTTCATTACAAGAGGTTCACTATGAGTCTCATTTCTGATGTTATTTAAGGATTCCCTTATATTGATGCCAACAACTTTGCCTCCACAGCTAGAAATGATTTCGTAGATTCGAAGCATTGCCTGAATTCAAACTTCGATTAACTTGAGGGTAGAAATATGTTAACTGAGGAGGGATGTGAATGTTAACATTGACTTCATCCAATCCTTTCCCTGAATGTTTGCTATCTGCATATTGCATATAAGAAACTGCCTTTCCCAAGGTATTACAATCCCAATCTAAGCCTTTAACCAGGTCTGGATCATGACTATCTCGTTTTCCAGCATTGCCCACACATTTGGCCAAACTTCCTTTATTCCTCGTCGCAATCCAAATCCATTTCTACAGGATTGGAAAATGCTGAACAAGCAGTTTTGCTGTTGTCGCTGCCTGCTGAAACACATCAACTCACAATAAATTAGATGCAAATGTGTGTGACTGGTGGAATGCTAGTGATTGCCATGGCACTTTCTTTAAAAAGCCAGAGCTTGAGATCATTGATAATCTTTATAGTAACAAGCTACAATATACAATTTGAAAGCTTTTAGTTATCTATGTTATGACTGCGAGTGTGTTCAGGGGCAATGCTACCGGGGTATCAGTGGGTGTGCACTGCAATTATTTTTTGGGAGGGGTTAGAGGATTACATGTAGCATCCTGAGCCTATGTTCGCACCATTATCAATGAAAACAAACCATGACGACTTGTTGGGTTTCAGACTCCAATTAGACCGATTATACTTAAGCCCAATGCCAAGCAGAAGACTTTTACTCTAAGAACCCATTCTAAATTCTTGCAAGTATCACGTTTAGGATTATGTTTGGAGTGTTACGTCGCAAGTTCATGCATGTCTGGATAGTCAGTACATACCTTGGGAATAAGACCCTTTTGGCTGCATCGCTAGTAGAACCATCATTTCTTTGACTCTTTCCTGAAGATGATCCACCAATTTTGGCCTCTTTAGTTCTGTTTTTCTCGATATAACCTTGACCATCGGATTCTTTATTTCTTCTTGGCAACCTTTCATATCTTCACAAGAGCCTCATAAGCATTATTTGCGAAGGAAATTCCTAAGTAGTACCTCCGGATTACATAAATCCCTAAGTACTGGAACATGTTTTTTTATTTGGTTACTATAGTGGTGTCGCATCTTGAATATGCGACACCGTTCCATGTTTTTTTACCCAGGTACTACAGAAGAAACACATCTTGAATGTGCGGCTCCGATAGCGCACATCTGAAATGCGATATCCTCTAAAACCCCCGTTAAACCCTAGCACCATCCCACACTTCCTCTTCTGCTCTCCGCATGCGCGAAATCCCTAAGTCCATCGCCCCCTTCGACCTCCTGCTCCGCCGCCTCTTCCTCCCGCTCAGTCGCCTCTTTCTCCCACTCCACCGCCTCCTCCTCCCGCACTGCCTCCTCCTCCACGTTTCTCCTCCTCCGCCTCCTCCTCCTGCGCTGCCGCCTCTCTTCCCATGTCCCCCATTATATCTCCAACGTTTCGGTAAAATTCTTGACTTTTTTCTTGTTAGGTTTATGATTTACAATACATGTATTTCTTAATTGCATGATCGTATAAGTTATATGTTGCCTCATATATTAGGTTGGAATGGAGACGACATATTGCATATTTCATTTGAAGGGTGTGATTATAGGTTCTTCAACGTCCAATGTCTGTGGTTTTGGGTTAACACTGACTATAACATTTGATGAGTTGTTGAACCTAGTCTACTGTAAGTTCAACCTAGATGTAAACAATAAAAAAATCAAACTATTACATCGTATCCCTCGCGGCGTAGGCGAAGAGTCTACTCTTTCGTCTATCGTTAATGATGATGTACAAGGAGTTTTTGTGTATGCTCGGACCATTGGGAAATCGACGCCTATTAACATTATTATTAAAACTCTATAGGTAGGTGAAGTCCCAAATGTTGTTGATGTGGACGACCACCTTGCTTATGGACCCTCTATTGTCCGTAGCACCGATGGACCCATACCGTAGCCATCTACAGATCACGAATGGTGCATGAGTGATGTCCTGCTAAGAGAGGTTAATCATGCCTTGGACGACTTCATCCCTTGGAGAACCGATGATGAGCTGGAAGATGATAGTGATCAAGATGTTGAAGATAATGTTGTAAATGAGGAGATGCGAGCCGAGGAACGAATTTCCGTGTAAATTATTCCCTCTTTACCTTTTTTGGGGTGAAAGGATCTGAAACCCATTCAACCTATGAGGATGACATTCGGAAGAAGTCTGGACTTGATGGTGTTGTTGATGAAATACACAAGGGCAGAACATTCAAATGTAAAGATGATTTGATGTATGCTGTAAAGAAACATCACATCCTAACATACTACAACTTCATGGTTAACGAATTCGCCAGTTTGATCTGGTCTGTTTTTTGCACCTACTGATCGGAAGGATTTGTTTGGTATTTACATGATTATTAGAAGAAATTTGATGATTTGTGGGTGATCTCTAAGATCATTGGCCCGCACACTTGTATAAACCCTATAGTTAATCAGGATCATCCTCAATTAGACAGCAAATTCATGTCTAGATCACTTTTATCTCTGATGAGGGATGACTCTAATGTTCGGGTGTTGAGTTGTAGAGCTCACATCCACGAGATGTACAATTACTGGGTAACAAAAAAAGGCATGGGATACTTGGAGGAAAGCAATTGGAATAATATTCGGTGTTTGGAAGAAGTCTTATGCCGAGATGCCTTATCTTTTGCTTGAATGAATGTTTCCATTTTGGGAACTGAAATAGATATCGAACATAGTGAACATTTCGATCCTCAGAAATCATTGTCATAGATTTCAACGATGTTTTTGGGCATTTGGCCCTTGCATTGAAGCATTCAAATATTGTAGGCCTTTGATTAGTATTGCGTTCTTAACATACGATATCCTCTAAAACCTCCATTAAACCCCAGCACCATCCCAAACTTCCTCTTCTGCTCTCTGCACGTGCGAAATCCCTAAGTCCATCGCCCCCTTTGACCTCCTGCTCCGCCGCCTCTTCCTCCCGCTCAGTTGCCTCTTTCTCCCACTCCACCTCCTCCTCCTCCCGCACTGCCTCCTCTTCCACGTTTCTCCTCCTCCGCTGCCGCCTCTCTTCCCGTGTCCCCCATTATATCTCCAATATTTCGGTAAAATTCTTGACCTTTTTTATTGCTAGGTTTATGATTTATAATACACATATTTCTTAATTGCATGATCGTATAAGTTATATGTTTCCTCATATATTAGGTTGGAATGGAGACAATATATTGCATGTTTCATTTGAAGGGTGTGATTATAGGTTCTTCAACGTCCAATGTCTGTGGTTTTGGGTTAACACTGACTGTAACGTTTGATGAGTTGTTGAACCTAGTCTACCGTAAGTTCAAGCTAGATGTAAATAATAAAAAAATCAACTATTACATCGTATCCCTCACGGCATAGGCGAAGAGCCTACGCTTTCGTCTATCGTCGATGATGATGTACAAGGAGTTTTTGTGTATGCTCAGACCATTGGGAAATCGACGCCTATTAACATTATTATTAAAACTCTATAGGTAGGTGAAGTCCCAAATGTTGTTGATGTGGACGACCGCCTTGCTACTGGACCCTCTATTGTTCGTTGCACCGATGGACCCATACCGTAGCCATCTACAGATCACGAATGGTGCGTGAGTGACGTCCTGCTAAGAGAGGTTAATCATGCCTTGGACGACTTCATCCCTCGGAGAACCGATGATGAGTTGGAAGATGACAGTGATCAAGATGTTGAAGATAATGTCGTAAATGAGGAGATGCGAGCCGAGGAACAAATTTCCCTGTAAATTATTCCCTGTATACCATTTTTGGGGTGAGAGGATCTGAAATCCGTTCAACCTATGAGGATGACATTCGGAAGAAGTCTGGACTTGATGGTGTTGTTGATGAAATACACAAGGGCAGAACATTCAAATGTAAAGATGATTTGATGTATGCTGTAAAGAAACATCACATCCTAACATACTACAACTTCATGATTAAAGAATCCGCTAGTTTGATCTGGTCTGTTTTTTGCACCTACTGATTGAAAGGATGTGTTTGGTATTTACGTGATTATTACAAGAAATTCGATGATTTGTGGGTGATCTCTAAGATCGTTGGCCCGCACACTTGTATAAACCCTAACGGTGTTTGGAAGAAGTCTTATGCCGAGATGCCTTATCTTTTGCTTGAATGGATGTTGCCATTTTGGGAACTGAAACAGATATCGAACATAGTGAACATCCCGATCCTCAGAAATCGCATTGTCATAGATTTCAATGATGTTTTTGGGCATTTGGCCCTTGCATTGAAGCATTAAAATATTGCACGCCTTTGATTAGTATTGTGTTCTTAACATGTGATATAGGAGAAGCTCCATCGAATTGCATCATTTCCAAGAATTTCTCGCTATATCTCATTTTAAGGCTGCAAGATAAGAGAAAGTACCTCGAATTGCATATCCAGGACTGTTTAGGTATAGTGTATATCGAGAATGCGATATACTAAATAGACCTTGGAATTGAGTTGTTTATGTTGGAGTATTTGGTTGTGTGCCGCTTATGTTGTAGATGGGTAAATGGATACCTCCCGGATCCATTTACCACATCCATGTGTTTAGTCTCACATCTACCAGTGGTGGGACTTGGAGACTTAGTGGGGCTATATATAGACTCCCACCCCCATAGTATCCATTGAGAAAGTTTAATGCAACATATGGCCCTTTGAGGCATTCTCCCATGGTTTCATTTTGCTCCTCAGGGAGTAGGGTACCATGTTAAATTTTGGTGTCCCTAAATTTCTTTATCTTTTTTCTTATTAGATTCCACAATATTATTTTCTAACACGGTATCAGAGTGGGTTGATTTTTAAAGATTTCAATTTCTTATTTATGTTCGAGATTCATTTTTTTCTTGATGTTGAAGATCTGTTGTTCTTGTTCCAGATCTGTTCATATTGTTCAAGTCATATAGATTCTAGGATATTCGGAAACCTAATTTCTGTGAAGATTCCCGAAGATGAAGAAATCATAGGGTTCCATTTCAGGAACCCTAGATCTGGTTCTGCACCCAGGGGACACCCATCTGGGATCTCACCTCATGTAAAGAAAAAAAACATGAAGAGCTTCCAGGCAATCAACCTTAGCCGCACCATGCAGTGCTCCAGGTCGAAGAGCTCCTCACACCCTCCCACTGATGAATCTCCGTTTCATCATCTTTATTCTATCATTTTGGCTTTAAAAATCCTAGTAAATGCGTGTACATAGGCTTAATTTAGGCATTTTAGCATTCATGCATCATCGTGTAAATAGTGTATAAAATACGGTTTTTAAAGCCAAAATTATAGAATAAAGAAAATAAAAGAAAAAGAATAAAATATTTTAAATATTTTACGACCCGAAACCCCAAGACCTTAGCATCTCGATGATTAGGTCGACAAAAAATAAAGTAGGGGGAGATAAGGGCCAATATACAATAAAAATCCCTTTTATTTAAAGTCTGTTTGGGACCTATTTTTGGTTCCACTTTTTATACTTCAAATAAAGAAACTTTGAACATGAAAGTTGTAGATAATTAAATATAGAAAAATACGAAATTGATTTCATACGAAAATAATATACGGTGTAAAAAATATGATCTGACTAAGTTTCCAGAATCCCAATTCCCAGACCTGTATCTCTCAAATAAAAACTCGAAATGTATCAAAATCATCTATAATTGTATAAACTTTTAATAAGCTATTTAATGAAGGTGGTTTCATATTTTCGGAGCCACGGTTTGAAAGTTGAGTTTTAGACCCCCGTTGTATAGCTATACCGATTAAAATATTTATTTTCTTTATTATTTATTATTTTTATACTTTTATATTTTTATAATTTTGTACATATTATTTATAATGTATATGTATATTAAAACATGTATAAAAACACAAAGAAAGCACAAAAATAAAATACTTGTATCGCCGAAGCATTCTGGAGCTGCTAGCCGATAGGTTGACCTCCCAAGAGCATCCTGGTCCCTTTTGGAGCTTTACCGAGCAGCGGAGGAGAAAGATCGGAGCTGGGGAAGCTCCCACCTCGCGAGTTCTTCCCAGTTCGTCGATGGGACCCCTCAACCATTGGATCAAGAACATGCATCCAGATCTTTCAGCAGCCATCTGATCTGCTTCGCCAGCATCGTCCGATCAAGGGGCCAGGATCTAATCTTGGTCACTCATTTGCGAAGGGGTATCACGCGTCCGTAGCTCGACACGTGGCAAGTGAATCAGCACCCATCGTCGGATCGCGCTAGGCATGGGTAATTTTGCGTTACACCCCCGCCATTTTTGTAATATTTCTCTAGTACAAAATCTTGCATTGGTCATTTTATATTTTGTAACATTTGCAACAAAACCCCCTACCATTCAAGTATTTGCCATTAGGTCCGTGCCACGTCAGGTCACGTGCCTCATACACGTGTGTGTGGTCTTTTTGTAGCGGACCCCCTGGGGGTTTCATTATTTAGTTTTAGTCCATAAACGTTTGCATGCAGTTATATATTTGGGATATTTTGCAAGTTAGCCCTTGGGGTTTTGTTATATTTCATTTTGGTCCTTGCTAAGGGCGCACTTGGGGATCCACGTGATTTTGAAAAATTTGCTGGAAAGCTCTTGCGACTTTATGTATTTGTAATCAGTCCTGTAACTTTTTGTAGACGTTTAATATTTCTGAGGAATTTGCACTACTGCCCTTGAACTTTTGCTTATTTACAAATATACCCTTACCAATAGTGTAGTTTCTTATTATTGTCTCTATTTATTTCATGCATCTATAAACCGCTAAAAAATCTCAAAAAATATCATTGTGTGCCTGTTGCATTGCTCTATCACGTCATATTTTTATTTTGCATTTTATTATTTATATAAATTTAAAAACATGCATTTTCTTCACTATTTGCATTAGAAAATACATAAAAATTATAAAATATTTTTGAAAAATTCCAAAAAAAATTATATTTGGTTTGTTTTTACATCTTTTACCTTTAGACCAAAATCACTAAAAAATATAAAAGAAAAATAAAAAAAGAGAAACACTAAAAATCTCTATAAAAATATATAAAATCCATAAAAATCCTAAAAATATAATTCATGGTCCTAAATTTTCTTTGTATTGTTATTTTTATTTGAAAATTAATTTGGAGAATTTTAGTTACTGTTTATTTTTCATCTCCATTTTAGTTTCGAAAAATTTTCTTTTATTCCCTGTTGTGAGTATTATTGACTTTAAAAACATCAAAAAAATTAGTAAAAATATAGAAAATCACAAAAACATTAAAAATATAAAAAACACAA
This sequence comes from Ottelia alismoides, assembly GCA_037367405.1. Taxonomy (NCBI): domain Eukaryota; kingdom Viridiplantae; phylum Streptophyta; class Magnoliopsida; order Alismatales; family Hydrocharitaceae; genus Ottelia; species Ottelia alismoides. The sequence continues at coordinate 11,373 of JAZKJV010000917.1, read as the reverse complement.
AAACATTTTGTTTCCCGTATTTTGAATATTTTCCCTTTTTTATCTACCTCTCATCACTCTTGTATATATATCCTATATAGTTTTTTTATCTTTATTTAAAGAAAAAGAAAATATAAATTGATAAAATATAAAAAGCAAATAAAAAATCAGAAATTTAAAATCAAAATATAAAAATATAAAATAAAAAATTAAATAAAAACATAAAGTTTAAAACCCACAAAAAGATCTCAACTTGGCTAAGTATAGGGTATAATAAATTTTAACTCTTGCTCTTAATTGCTTGATTATTTGTGTACGTTAATTGATGATCAACGTGAGGATTGGAGTATTTTTGCTTGCTTGGCCATTTTTGATTATCTCTTTCTATTTGGTCATTAATTGTGAATTGTCCGACATCTCTTTCTTGTCTTCTTGCGAGGGACCACGGACCAATGAGGATCGCTTAGGTGATTCTACGCAGCCTTGGAAAGCGGAGTCGGCTATTCTACCCTAGACGACATGAGAGAGCATAAGGCTCTTGAGAGAGAGGATTGTTTAGGTTAATTTCTGGTGAGAGAGAGATTTATTTGTCTATTAATTTGTAATAATACAGGTACACAGGACTTTGGAAACTCAAGCCCAATTTCCAAGTGCCTGTTCACTTGGGGGCTCACCGCAGTTTTTGACGGATTTCATCGCTTTGTTTTATTTTGTTTCCCGATTTTGGTTTTCTTTATTTTGTGGAATGAGCCCTTAGTTATTAGGCGTGCTTGATCGTGTAATCTAAGGCCAAACACCTAATAACCATTGCATGCACCTATTGTCTTTACGTTTGGACTTAGAATTAATTAACTGCTTGACACGTAGTTTGAAATCACGCGCCGTGAGAGCTCTCCATACAACGCTTGCAGGACCCATTGTGGTGGGCACCGAGGAGGCTCCAAGATCGAACTTTAGGTTTCACTCTGTGTGTTTGGCATTTGGTTCTTCACGCTAACAATTACCTGCTTAGGATGATTTCCGTGTGCATATCGACATTTAGTATATGTTTATAAATTCATGTTTTGCATCCTGCATGGAGAGAGCTGGGAAGCACTGTAAGTCTTCTAATTGAGCATTCATCATTTAGTCACTAAGGTGAAATTTCCATCTTAGTGTCGCCTTGCATTGCTTTGCCGACCTTCTCCCTCTGTTTTGGATCAATTATGAATCAAAGAAAATACAAAATCGTTAGACGTTTGTACTAGACCTACTCAAAACAAGTGATAACAAAAAATTTTAAAAAGGGACTGCTCAAAATACTTGACCTAAATAAAATTGGTTCATTGGACTCATTGCCTTGGGGTGAGCAAAGCCCTCATTTGTTTTCAGGTTGCATTGGAAGGTCTCCTTCCCAGTGAGTTGAGCAGCTTCGTAAGGATTAGAGCCCAAAACCCAGTCTGTGGCTACCTTGTGTATCGCCTGGATTTCCGAAGTATTGGCGCTTCTATCATACATAGACGAGTAGGGTTCGGTCGGCAATGATGCTCTCTGTTGTGTAGAGCATCGACCTAGTCTGAAGTATCGAGCATAGGCCACGCCTTCACGGGAGTGTCTGTCTCATTGTCTTGCATCCGAGTAGGTTCTTGCATGCTCACGGGTGATTCCGTTGCGAGCGAGTTCCGAAGTATTGATTTTGCCTATCCGCTTCCTCCATCTATTTCTTTGGCTGAGTAGGGATCCAGGAAGGGTTACAAGGACCTCAAAAAGTGCAGACTACAGGTTACAAAGGAGGAGGTCAAGTACGGCATACTTTTCCGGTAGTACTCTCTCTTCTATAGGCGTAGCGCTCTAAGGACTCGTGACAAGATAAATTTCCTGAATTCAAATCTAAAAACAACAAAGATAATTGCCGAACCTTCACGGCTTCACGGTCGAGTTGGTGAATCCGTTGCTTTGAGGTTTGATTGACTAGTCTTATTAAGGTCAAGATCAAAAATATCACGCCTTTGCGCAATTTTTCTCTCCTTCCATTTGACCCTTGATCATTGTGAGCCTTCTACTGTTTTACACTCCTTTTGATTCTCGTTGACCCCTGTATCATTCATCCACATCGATCTTCCTCTTGACCTTCGAGATGGCGATGAATGGGCAGTTTATCGAGACTCTGTCGACACCCACATCGGTTCCATCCGCTCACCTTCTCCAATAATTCAAGGCGATTCCCGAGAACCCTGTTCGAACTCCGTAAACCGATCTCCAGACTCTCCATCTTCTTTAATAAATAGGATTCACTCTTATCCTGAACTATGCCCGTTTTGGATGGCCATTGATTTCATTATTTATACATCGCCATCCTTAACAAAGTTCTGTGTTGACCTTAACACAGAACATTTTTCTCCATCTGGTGCTCCAATTCAGACTAATCGAGACATTCTTCCATGTGCAGACTAAATTCACGATTCCGAGCTAGAAAGTCAAGCAAAATCTGAGATGGCCGGTGGAAGGGGAAAGGGACCACAACCCCAACCTGAAGCTGAAGTCAACCATGGGGAAGGGCAATATACCACTCAGAATGATGTTAATAGTCTGCTGCTGGCATCCATACAAGCAATCCAGCAGCAGTTGACCAACCAAGCCCTGGCCCAGACCGCCTTCCAAGATATGCTGAATGATCTGAGGAGGAGGGCCGATGCAAGAGATGGCCGAAGGGAGGATGAGCCAAATCCTGACCAAGAGTTCAACTTTGGAGGTGCTGGAGATGAATTTTCAGTCGGCAGACCCGAGTTTGATAGAATGGATGCAGAACCACCACAGCTGAAGCTGACCTTGAAATAGACATACAATCCTGGAGCGGGTGCATCACTGAGTAGATCCAAATTCCACAAATCCACGCCCACTTCGAGCTGAAGCCACAGTTTTTGTCTCTGCTTCCCACATTCCATGGGAATACCACTGAGGAACCATATATCCGTTTCAAGAAGTTCGGTCGCATCTGTGCTATTGTTCACTACCCTGGAATTCCTTCGGGGGTAGTCAAGATGACCGCCTTTCCCTTCAGCCTCCAAGATAAGGCCTTATATTGGGTCGATCACTTGGGGAAGGTAGTCACGACTTGGGAGGAGCTGAAGTCTGCATTTCTCCACAAATTCTACCCTCTCGATCATTTGAATCAGATGTGTACCCGTATCTCCAGTTTCTGTCAGCAACCCCACAAGACTATCCATGAAGCGTGGGAAAGATTCAAAGATCTTCAGGAGAAGTGCCCCCACCACGAGATTCCAAAGACTAGTCTTGTACAACACTTCTTTGGTGGGCTCACACTTGAGAGACCAAAGCTCGTTGATGCTGCTTGCGGAGGCTCCCACTTTAACAAGGACGGGGACTTGGTGTGGAATGCCTTCGAGGAAATGGTTGAAGGAGAATCCGCTCAATCCTCATCACACGAGTACATGAAGATGCCAACCGCCATCAACAAGCCCGTGAACATGGCTGCTTATACCGAAGACAGAGATGAGAGCTCTGACGGATCTGATAACACGCTTGTTAAAAGATGTTTATTTATCATTCATGCTAAAAAATGATATGTCGTTCGTGCGTTGTAGGCGACAATCGGAATCGGTCAAGAAAATAACCACAAAAAAATATTCGTCAATTTTAATTAATGTGGTTTTATGTTTACTTTACTTGGGCAAGTCACAAGGTCGATCACAAGGAGGCAAAGGAACAACCTAGAGTTATGTCTATCAAAATTTGTTTGCGGTTTTCGAGGCGGTCTTTTTTTTGGAATTTTAATGCAATAAAGGATGTAATATGCAAGTTTGGCGTATTTTAGGGACTAAAATGTAAAAGTCGATCAAACGATGTCCGAAAAATATGAAACTTAGCCACAATGCAAAATATGGTGAAATAAATGCACTGTAATTTTTTTTGGAATTTTAAGATGCAATATGAATTTTTTTATGAATTTTTAAATGCAAACAAAATGAATTTCAATATTTAATTATAATAAATATTAAACCTAATTATTTTCAAGGAACAAAATTATCTAAGATCTATCACTAGGTGATTGATCTTAGAAATCCTAAACCTCGAAAATGTGAGATCTAATACATGCTAAAAATCAAACATTGAAATATGCAAAATGATTTTTACAGAGCAAATTATGCATGCAAATGCAGTTCTTTTTAGGTACAATGTCAAGCACAATTAATCCTAAAGTATGTAATTTTTTTCAGAGATTTTTAGAGCAATGGTTAATCAAATATGAATTTTAGAGCACAAACTGGGCAAAATATGCAATTTCCACAAAATAATTATTTATTAATTAACCACTGATCACAAAAATATCCACAATATGTCAAAATGTAGAGAATTAATTCACAAACAAGATGCTATTTTTGGATTAATAAAATAATGTAGAGAGAAGGTTCAAAACTAAGGGAGAACACAGGGGTACAAATGCAATATATAAATATGAAAATAAGCTGCAAAGGGACTAAGATGTAAATACCTGAACCCTTGGGGTTTCAACTGCAAAAAATCCTAGAGGGGCACGTGCGTGACACATGCCCTCTGGTCGACGGGGGGTCTGGCGTAATATGGAGAAACGGCAGGGAGGTCTTCACAATTTTCCCAGCGGTCACGTGCGAAGCACGTGACCCTGGGGTTGAGGTGCAAACGGCGGGATCCTCAGGGGCTCTGATGCATGGTTCCTGGGGGTCACGTGACCATCATATGCAGAGGCAGGCTTGGTTGGAGGCGTCCACGTGGCAGTGCGTGATTGCCTCGTAAGTCCGAAGCACTTGGCTTGGAACCGAAGCTAAGTTGTGCTCTGGATCGTTGATTGATCCCAATCAACTAGCTGGAATCTGCTGCCCTTCAACGGCTAAGATGATCGCCTTTCTTTTCATCTAACGGTGCCTGTAGAGTCTTCAGATCTTGGCTGTAGGCAGGGCGTCTTTGTCGATGATGCGGAGGAGCGGGGGCCTCGTGCCCGGTGGATGGAGCGAAGGAGGTTGTTGTTGATGAAGGTGGAAGTCAGTGGCTCGACAGGGTCCTGGAGCAAAGCAGTATGCTGGAGGGGTGGCGTTGCAACGAGTCCTGATGGACTCGGACCTCGCCAGAGAAGACGAGGGCACCGGGCTATCACCACCGGTGTCCTCGGCTCGTGCAATCGACGGATGGGATTCGAAAGAGGGCGGCGGAGTAGCTTTATAGGATGGGTTCGGGCCGGCGAAGATCTGAGATTGGGAGAACATCGCTGGTGATTTGAGTTGAGAAGAGGATCAGAATCGAGATACGCAGCGTGGCGGCGCGATTTGGAGACGCGGTTGGTGCACGAGAAACGTGGAGGAGGAGGCCGGAGCGAGATTCGCGGTGAGGTACAGGGGGCGGCAGTGATCAATTTGGGAAAGGTAGTCGGAGGAGGAAGACGCACAGCAACCGTCCTATCGACCGAGATCGGACGACCGCAATTGAGCCACATGGCAGCAAGGAGAGGGAGAGGCGGAGGCACATGCGACGCACGTGTGGCCATTTTAATTAATTAATTAATTATTTTATAAAACAAGTTAAAAATATCTCAAAAATGGCTGACACGGGGCGGCACCAGGTGCGGCCACATGTCAACATCAAAAAATTCGAAATATAAATATTTTGTAAAATCGAAAACAAATAGTAAACGACTTCGGATCGAAAAAGTTTCTTCACAAAAATTGCTCGTCTCGATGAGATCTACAACTTTCATGAAGACATCAAAACCAAAATCGATCAATTGCACAAAATTATATTTTTGGGGTATCCCACGTACATAGAATACCTTGATTTTTGTATTTTATAATTTTTATGTCATTTTTAAAATAGATAAAAATCCGGAAAAAATATGATAAAATCAGAGATAAATAATTATACATTAATCTATTTTTTTGGATTTTTATGAATTGATAAATTATGTATATAAAATAATAGGTAAAAATCGCTAAAATAACATATACAAAAGATGCCCAAAACCCAACTTTCGCATATGAGCTCTGATTCACTTGAACTTGGTCTTGTTTTGAAGGTAATTGAATGTATATTAGTTCAAAAGTGAGTAGGAATAAAACAGACACTGGATAGGGAAGATATGAGGCTTTTAGTTCAGAAATCCTGAAATTAGGATTTGGGTTTTTGGTCCACTTATCTAGGTTAGTTATTTTTTGTATTTTTCATTTATTTTTGTTAGTGATATGTACACAGTGGAGGTGGTTTTGGGTCATTCGGAGTTAGCATGAATAAGTTAAAAATCTAGGAAGTTAGACTATTTACAGGTCACTTTTGGCGTGGATTTTTAGCTTCTTATTTTTTGTAGAAATTTGTGCTAAAATGGCATTCTTATGAAAACATGCATGAATGCTAATTATGCAGAATAGATGCTGAAATGCTGTTGATTTTAGGGGATTTAAGCTTAATAAATGAGATTTAGAGTGATAACTTCGAGATTCATCAAGCTCTAACCTAAGCATCATCGGGAGCCACCTGTCTAAGGTAGATATCATCGAGAAGAGGTCGCAGGACCTCGAAAACTTATCAGTGATTGAGAAAAAGACCCAGGTCTTGGAAAAGCTCGACCTGATTTCCCAGCAGCTGGAGCAGCTCGTTCAAGCCATGAACGCCAACATGTGCAACTCGATGTCTACCACTGCTGAGCCGTCCGCTGAGAAGAAGGAGCCTTCACTACATCAAACGCCTTAGCGGACTCCACCACAACCCTAGCCTATTCAACACGTGTATTATGTGCAGGTTCCGGAGCAACCCCTGTAACCACAAACGCAGATGGTTGTTAATCAGCCAGAGCCCCAGCCAGCTTATTCCGAGCAGTTCTCTCCACCCCCGCCACTGATCCATGAAATAAATGGTGTATGGAACAATGAAGCACAACTGACCCGTCCCCAGGGACACTCTCTGGATCAAAACATGGGCAACAAGCCCTATCACCAGCAACAGGAGGGTGGGAGATCCTTCCAGCCCTCGTATCAGCATCAACCTCCGTCTCAAGGTAACACCTGGAGGCAGAATTATCAGAACGATCCTCAGCAGTCCGGATATCGCATTCAAGGATATCATTAGCAACCGGCTGCCCTATTTCATCAGCAAAACTCACAGTATTCCTCCAACCCTCCTCGTCACCAGTTTTCACCAGGATACCAGTCACAGTCTCACCCTTCATATCCGCACCCTAGGCCCCATCAGGGGGACTCTTCTGAGATTGTGCCGGTTAACTCGACCCTTGCTTGCCTTGAGCAATTAATGAAAAACATGGCTGAGATGAACCAGAAGATTGACAACTTGAAGGCTGTGAAAACAACCATCCCTGCTCAAGTCGAAGCTAACTCGAACAATTTCCGACGCAAGGAACAGGTATCTGGTAGTGTCCAACCCGATTCAAGTGAATTAAATTTCTTTTTATCTAATGCTGTTACTCTCAGGAGCGGTAGGAAACTCCAGCCATCGGCAATGACGAAGGGAAAGCATCTTGCATCTGATAGGGAATCGTCAGTCCTGCCAACACAAGGGCCAAGAAGTATTTTTGGAGCAGCATCACCAACCAGAAAATCACAAAAAATGAAGAAAACAACAAAATACAAAAAGATAGTAGCAGCTTCAGTGGGGATAGGCCAGCATTGGAGACGCCTGCACCTGCCCTAGAACCAGCTCCTGACATGAGGAATCCTGCACCTGCAGCGAGTCCAACGCTAGCACTAGAAGCCGAGCCTGCAGTTTTTGGTCCACACATTGTAGTTGATTCCACTCCTTTTTGCCATCTACCTGTAGACAACAACATAGATACTATTTTGAATGGCATTGTTGGAGACTCTGTAAATATTCCTTTCCCAGAAGCAATGAAAAAACACAAAAAAAATGAAAATTTTGAAAAATGCTTTGTCTGACCCTACCATCATTGAGATTATTCAGAATCTAGTATTGAACATGCCATTGATGAAAGCTCTTGAGTACATGCCCGTCGTGAAGAAAGGATTGAAAGATGCATGCACAACCAGGCGCAAGCCTCACCCTCATAACTCCAGAAATAAGGGTGGCAAGTCTGAAAAGCACATCCTCACAATGGCCACAGTTAATGCCATCAGCAACCTTCCGGATAAGAAGCCAAATAAGAGAGCACCTCTCATGCGTTGCCAGATGTTTAATCAGGAGTTTGAACGCATATTGCTCGACAACATGTCTTTTGTCAACCTAATGCCAGTCTCACTGCTCATAGAATTTAGGCTAGGACCGCTCAAACACGCAAAGATGATTCTGCGGTTCGCAAAAAAATCAGTTAAGCGGCCTAAGATCCTGTTGGAGGACGTAATAGTCACGGTCCAGGGGAAGCAACTCCCAGCTAATTTTGTGATACTAGATATGGACGTCCCCGCTCCATTGCTCCTGACCCCAATCATACTTGGATGGCCATTCTTTCGAACGTCGAATGCAGTGGTGAATTATGGGATTGGAGAAATTACTTTTAGCGCTGGCAGTGAAACGATCAAAGTAGGGACCCTGTCCAACACAACACCACCAGAAGGAACATCTACATCATGCGCAAGGGTGATTGAGTATTATGAAGACTGCGACTTTCTGGCAGAATTCAAGACACCAACCTATTCTTGGATGACAATGAGATCCATGAACTCCTCTGCCCTGAGGAGGGATTGGAGACCGCAGTCGAATTTCCCCTTATCGATCATGATGAGGTATCTTCTGACACACTGAATGAGATCTCTGTGGGGGTGATGTGCCTTCACGAGCAAGAGCACATTATGGAAGAATCACGTGATGAAGGGGAAATTATTGAAACATCCTGTAAAAACTTGAATGAGGAGGCAGAACAGAGTATGGTGGAAGCCAAACAGATGAAACAATCACCACCAGAATTAATAGCGGAAGTCACTTCTGAAGCAGCTCCGACCCCGCTAGAGTTGAAACCCTTGCCCTTTAATATGAAATATCCCTTTCTTGCAGGAGAACCTAACATGTACCCGATCATTATCAATGCATATCTGACTGCAGATCAAGAATCTCGTCTGATGGAGGTTCTTGAATGCAACAACAAGGAAATAGGTCGGAGAACTTCAAATCTCCATGGGATCAATCCATCTTTGTGCTTGCACCGTATTTTCCTGGAGGAAGGCTGCAAACCCTGTCGAGAACTTCAGAGAAGACTTAATCCTAATCTGTAGGAGGTTGTTATGAAAGAGATCCAGAAATGGTGCAATGCGGAATTTATTTATCCCATCTCCGACAACAAATGGGTGAGCCCTCTGCATATGGTGCTAAAGAAATCAGGGATCACCATTGTGAAGAACGATAAAGGAGAGGAGATCGCGACCAGAGTACCCACTTCTTGGAGAGTGTATGTAGATTATAGAAGACTTAATCTTGCCTCCAAGAAGGATCACTTTCCTTTACCCTTCATCGACCAGATTATGGAAAGATTGGTCGCGAAGGAATACGTTTGCTTCTTGGATGGATACTCTGGATATAATCAAGTTGCTAGCACTCCTGAAAACCAAGAGAAGACCACGTTCACCTATCCTTTTGGTACGTACGCATTCGGACGGATGCCGTTCGGGCTCTACAATGCCCCAACCACATTTCAAAGGTGTATACTCGCAGTATTTGCTGATATGGTGGGCAACTTTCTTGAGGTCTTTATGGACGATTTTTAGGTCTACATGGATTCTTTCGATCAATGTCTGGATTATTTAGAACGAGTCTTACAGAGGTGTTGCGAAGTAAATTTGGTGTTCTCGTGGGAAAAGAGCAACTTCATGGTAACCGAAAGAATTGTGCTGGGTCACATTGTTTCTAAACGTGGCATGGAGGTTGACCCAGCTAAGGTGGAGGTGATTTCTAAACTTGAGCCACCTACAACAATCAAGCAAGTCAGGTCATTTTTGGCCACGCCAGTTTTTACCGACGATTCATCAAAGATTTCAGTAAATTGGCCAGACCTCTGACTGAGTTGCTTGGCAAGGAGAATCAATTCATTGTAGATGACCGTGTGATCCTTGACTTCAATCAGCTGAAAGAACTTATCACTCAGGCCCCTGTCTTGCAGCCACCGATCTGGACTCAGCCTTTTGAGATAATGACCGATGCGCCAGATTATACCATTGGTGCTGTACTTGGACAGAGGAAAGATAATGTACCATTTGCAATTCACTACGTTAGTCAAGCGCTCGATGAAGCCCAATGGAGCTACTCGGTCACTGAAAAGGAGCTGCTAGTGGTAGTCTTCGCCTTAGAAAAGTTCAGATCCAATATCCTTGGATCTAAAGTAATTATCTACACAGATCATTTGACCATCCAGTGTCTACAACAGAAGAAGGATGCCGAACCACGTCTTATTTGGTGGATCCTTCTCCTCCAGGAATTTGACCTTGAAATCAGAGATAAACCTGGGGTAAAGAATATGGTGGTCGACCATTTATCGAGGCTTCTTGAACCAGAATCTCCTGATCTGAGCCTGCAACCAATCACAGAGACCTTTCCAGACGAGGCAATTATGTCAGTCACCTTGTTTCCATGGTATGCAGACATTGTGAATTATCTCGTGACCAAGAGAATCACACAGGATTGGCTCAAGTTGAAAATAGACAAATTCTTGTCTAAAATCCATTTCTACCAGTGGGAGGATCCATACTTATTTCGAGAGGGGGCAGACTGTATCTGGAGGAGGAGCATTCCTCAGGAGGAAGTTCCAAGTGTCCTCGCCTTGTGCCATGATCAAGATTCCGGTGGACATCATTCATGCAGACAAACGACATCAAAAGTTCTTCAGAGTGGCCTCTGGTGGCCTACACTATTCAGAGATGCAGACGATTATGTCAAATGCTGCACTGACTGTCAGAAGATGGGCGGAACCATAGGAATGAGAGACACGATGCCTTTAAAATTCATTCATATATCAGACGTCTTCGGCGCATGGGGCATCGACTTTATGGGCCCATTTCCCAACAGCTAGGGCTATGAATATATTCTGCTTGCTGTCGATTATGTAAGTCGCTAGGTGGACGCTATCCCTTCTCGAACCGCCGACAATAGGACTGTCTGTAGATTTTTGAGAGATCACATCATAGCACAGTTCGGGATCCCCAAGATTCTAATATCTGACGGGGGTAGTCATTTCATAAACAGAGAGGTGAAGAAGCTAGCTTAAGAATTCTGCATTAAACATCGTGTCGCTTCATCTTACCACTCACAATCCAATGGACTAGCTGAATGTTCAAACAGGGAGATCAAGACAATTCTACAGAAGCTTGTGCATCCGGATCGCAAGAACTGGTCTCAGCTGCTTGATTCAGTTCTTTGGGATTACAGAACCGCGTGCAAGTCACCCTTGGGAATGTCTCCCTACAACCTTGTGTTTGA